>VWYH01004714.1:87826-106711 GCA_013399365.1 Pampusana beccarii | reverse complement strand
ATCCAGGCTATCCAGATCCCTCTGTATGGCCTTCCTACCCTCCAGCAGATCAACACTCCCACCAAACTTGGTGTCATCTGCAAACTTACTGAGAGTGCACTCAATCCCCTCATCCAGATCACTGATAAAGAGATTAAACAGAACTGGCCACAGCACTGAGCCCTGGGGAACACCACTTGTGACCGGCTGCCAACTGGATTTGACTCCGCTTACCACAACTCTCTGGGCTCGACTATCCAGCCAGTTTTTATTGTAAGTGGGCAAGTGGTTTCATATAGAAAAGCAGCAACTACATAGAAAATAAATTATCCATCCATAGAAAAAGTGGGGTGTGGGAAGAAAGTTTAGGACACTTTTTCATCCCCAGCTTTCATTAACTTTCTTCTTGCAGACAATGGATTTGCCCCTGGGCCAGCAGTAGGATGCAATAACCAAAATGACCTGAGGGCAAACCTAGACAATATTTCTTGTAAGAGGCAGTCTGCTCCAGCAGGATGGAGGAGATTAGCAGAAAGATGTTAAGTAGGAGGAAATATGCTTGTTTAGAGAAGATAAGCAGAGGGGAGGGATTCACTGTACTGTACTGATCAAGGCAGTTAAGGTGATCTGTGAGCGGTGGTAGACACAAAAATCCTCCATGCAGCCTGGGGACAATGAAGAAGAGGCAGAAACCTTTGGAGAGTTCAACTTAGGAGAGTCTGGTTTGTAGCTAAGTGAAGATGAAGCAAAGCTAAAATCCAGAACAACTCTGAATTGAGGAAGGGCTCATTTTTCAGGTTTGAGGGTAGGAGCAGTGCTGATGTTCAGCAAGGCAGCTCTCTTTTATAGAATGAGCAAAACTCTTGTTACACCATAATTGTACTGCCCCCGGCAGCTGCAGCAACAGACCTCAGTGCTGATCCTGCAGGAATTTAAGCCCACGAGTAATCCCATTTAAATTAATGGGATTATGCCTCAGAAGTGTAGAGTTAAGCATATGTGTATGCATTTGCTGGAGCAGGCCCCAGGCAACAAGCTCGTGCAGGGCGCCCTGCCCGGGGCTGTGCTCTTTGTGCCGCCGTCCCAGCGGCTCCCGGCTGTCGGGAACGATGGCTCCAGAGCTGTAAGGTCTCTAAGGAAAAACCCCAAACTGTGAGAAGCCACACAGTGATTCATTGAGTGGCACCCTTTCCTCTGAGTCAGTCCCGAACAAAAGTCCCAGCACGGCTTTAAGATGGGAAACTACAGCTGGATGTGCCGTCCATTGGAGGAGATGGAAAATAAACATCCTGCCCGTGACCACCACGTAAGGTCTCAGCAGCCCGTCAAGAGAGTTTGGGTTTTCACTCTGGTGTTTCTGGCCAAGATCCAACTGCTGTAATTTCAGCTTTCTGGTTCACCCTCCCAGCACGGGTTCCTGCTCTCTTGTGGTCTCGGTTGCATTTCTGAAAAGCAATACGCAGCTGCTGCAGCTCTGACGGGTGAGGGAAGATGTCTCTGCAAACACAACATGACCCAGGCACCCTTGGAGAATGAGCACGATGCAAAGAAACGGTGTTGCCTCCTTCACTTGCACTGAGAAGTACTTTGGTTTCTATTGAAATCAGATTTTGCTCAGCGTGCTTGACTCCAGCAAAGTGGCTCCCCAGTATTCATTGATGTTGGAATAACTGGAGATTTCACTCCATGCAAATAGTTCCCTCTAATCCCCTCAAAAGCTTCAGTTCCAACGTTGAGCTCAGGGAAAGCTGCAAACATGGTACAGCATCTTATGTGAGTAATGCACCTATTGTGTTCTCCTGCATATGGACGTAAGAGAGGAAAATTTCTCCACCACATCTTGTTATCAGCATGCAGCATGCTTGAGAGGCTTCTGATTCTTGGGCATTGGCCAAGCTCCTCCAGTGCTCTGGAGTCAACACTGCCATCGCCTGATGCCTCGTGGCACACCCCTTCTAGAGCATCAGGAGCTCCCAGAAAGGAAAAGCTCAGACAAGGAATCAGTCCTCTAAGTCACAGGTTATCTGAAATGAAGTATACCCGTCGTTTCCTTCTTTTTTCCTGTTTTCTGTAACCTTCTTCTACAGCAGTTGTCACCACATTTCTTAGATCAAGAATGCTCACATAACCCCTTCTCATATTTAGTATTATTATTATTATCATAATCATCATCATTATTATAATTATTATTATGATATCATTAAAGTCCTCTTAATTAGACAGGATGTCCCAAATGTAAAAGGTTTGACTGGATTGCTCCCAGCAATTCAGTTTTCTGCTTTTGCTTTATGGCAACCATGTTTTGACTGGTTCAATAAGTCTTCTTGAAAACATAAACAAATATTAAAAATCTGACAACGAAAGTTGACATTAAGTAGCTGGAGAGCTGGGATAGACATCAGCTAATAGGAATTTCCTGCTGCTGCTACATTTACTTCTACCTTTAATCACTGTCACATTATTTTCTTATCCCAGATTGTCCTACATGGCATGATAGGAGCAGATGTCTGACAGGTCCTAAAGAAGCCTAGACCAGACTTCAAAGATCTGCTTTTGCCATAGGAAGACAACAATGTTCACAAAAGTTATATACATTTCTGTGTATTAAAATATTTTTCCCAGGTGGTCATAGCTAACATCAACTCTAGGTATCCTTCCATTTTGAAATTTCCAACATGACATCTCTACAGGTTCAAGAAAAAAAGTCTTTTTCTTTGCACATTCTTTACATGAAAGTGCTGAAAATAATGTATTTAAAATGAATGGAGATTGATGAGAATCTGCTACTTTAACAAGAAACAATTTGGTATTTTCATAAGCAATTAGACTATGTTAATAGTCTACAATCTATCATGTCAAGAAATGACAGAAGCAACTTCTTAACTGTATAAAAGGGTCAGGGGTTTTGTTAATGTTTCTTTTTTAGAGAAAAGATAACTCACTTTTCCATCTGGATCCAACTCAGCTGTTGTGAAATAGCAGCATCAGCATCCAGAACAGCAGAAATAGCAGAGAGTCAGAGTTCAGGTCCCAGTACCATCCTGTTGTTTCTGCAAGAACAAGGCAAGTGACCCTGGAAAAACACAGCAGAATGCGTCAGGGAGAGGTGTTATACTTGGCTGTAAAGCTCTCTCTTAAGTAATCACTGGGGGTGTTGACTTGCCTGTCTTTTATTTTGCTTATTAAATATGATCTGTGATCCTGTTAGCACTTCGCATGTCGCACTGAAGCTTCACACTAGAAAAGGACCGGGATGGAGATTCCGCAGCTCTGGTCCACAGCGCACTGGTGAGCTCACTGTGCCTGCAGCATGCTGGCTTTCGTCCTGGACTTCATCTGGGAGGGAACAGAGCCAAGGGAAGGAGAAGAGATGAGATAAACAGCAAAAGCAGAAACCATGGTCAACTTTTACAGGAAGGTCAATACCCATATTCCTCTAAAGACCTCTTTAAAAGAGGCACAAATGCTTTTTCAATATGGTTTTCCATGTAATGTAAATTGCCACAGGGATGTTACACAATGACTCGGAGGATAAGTGCCCATGAGGCAATTTCTTTATTGAGATGTGGAGCTCATCACAGAAAAGCTGAAAAACACCTGTAGGCGTGGGAATAAGTTTCTGCTCTTACTGGAATAAAATATACCCTGGTCACTGCGCAGGCTTTTCAAGATCCCACAGCATACAACATCTATTCCTGTCTGTCCTCTGAGGGATCCTTTATTTTTTTTCACAAATGGGATAATTTACCTGGCTTCTAGGAGAAGAAAAAATACTAAACCACACAGTTAAAGTGGCCCATGATGAAGAGAAGCTGAGTGACATTAGCGAAGTGAGGAAATGAAGCATGTGAAATGCAAGATTATGCTAATCCTGAGATGCAGCACTAGAATTGGCTTTTGATGTGCCATATATGTTGTATTCCCCATGAATAATAAAAGGCACAGCACTGAATGATTCAGAAGTCTGAATTGAAGATCACAGAAGCTGAGGGAAAGTTTCCTTTTGACTCCAGCGGCCTTTGGATGACAATCTTTTGCAGGAACCACTATCGGTTACTGGAATAGCCTCAACCATATCGAAACCCTGAGAACATTATTTCACTAAACTGCGCCTATTTGTGCCACAGCTTCTACTTCAGCTGTCTCTCTCAGGCTGATCTATTTTAAATAGTTATTTCTTTCTGGAAGTTTAAAAGCTTGAGTCATTGGAGACGATGAAGTTGCAGGGAAAGCTCCTTTTCCACCTCCTCTCCCTACCCCCATGTTACAGCACTGTGGAGGACTTGTTCATGAAATCCCACTCCTTCTCTCCATTAGAACCTGAAATTCAACAGTGAAATGGCTTTTCAGATAGAGATGTGCCTTTCACATCGTTGAAAGCCAGGACACACACAGACAAATCCAGGCTTCAATGACCAAAATTGCCTGGGACACCCTTGGTACATCGCATACGCCAGCCCAAACACAACCAGGACTGATCCTGACTACAAATGGGCCAGCGCACAAACATCTGAGCGCTGCAAAACTCACCCGTGACGAGAAGAGGGGGAGGATCCCCAACATTCTGTGATTCTGTGTGAAAAATCAGGGACAATTCAAGGAG
The DNA here is from genome assembly GCA_013399365.1 of Pampusana beccarii. Taxonomy (NCBI): domain Eukaryota; kingdom Metazoa; phylum Chordata; class Aves; order Columbiformes; family Columbidae; genus Pampusana; species Pampusana beccarii. The sequence goes on along the minus strand of VWYH01004714.1, from coordinate 102,129 downwards.
AAACACATATCCACATATCCAAAAGGGATGGGAAGAAACTTAGTGGCCGAAGATGGAGAAGCCGTAGGTTTGCAACAGCTCTGCCCACACAGCTTTAAGCCACCCATCTACACTCCCTTACAGTATGGCTATGGTATAGTCTACAGTACACATTGAATTTTCATTTTTCTGTGCAGATCTTCACAGCCTTTCCTTCCTCCTGTGGCTTTTTCTACCCAAGAAGGGAGAGAGGCGGAAGAAAAAGCTGCAAACCAAAGGGAGTGTGGGTGTGAGGGGGTTTATGTGTGCTTTGGTTTCAAAACTTTGGCCTGAAAAGAGATATTTGCATTAACAGACTACAAAAGATGTATGATTTGCTGTACTGCAAAAGTTAGAAACTCCTGCAATGTCAACACAGTTCATTGAAAGTTAAAAGGTGGCGTGTTATTTTTAGGTGCTAAGTAATTCACAGCATTTTGTGTTTAAAATAAAGTATTCATCTGTATCATTATGAGTCATTTTTGTTCAGATAGTTTACTAAAATATTCTTATTATGTAATACAATCATCCAACATACCTGGGGTCTCTATTATTTTATTACAAAGTTGGTGTACACGAGAAAGTCTACGGATACATTTGTGTTCTTAAGGCTAATAGCAAAACGAAACAATATTGCAGGTATAGTCACTATTAACAAGTTGTAAAACGTTGACTTCTCTCACTGTATTTTCAAATACTCTATGTCTTTTCTCTTATTATTTTTCTTCTGCAGTTTATGTGCTGTATGCCTACAGTCAGGAACATGTGTTTCCAATTATCTGAGCTTTCCAAACCAGCTTTGAATTCAATAGCATTTTTTTTTTTTTTCTAAGGTAGAGCTCCTCCTCCCACAGAAGTTAATATTCCTCTCCTTTTTCACCCAGCAAACAGCAGTGGCTCTTGATTTCAGGCCCATTTCAGAAATCATTTAATTTGGAGCTCCCCCAGACAATAATGTAATTTTCTTCTAAATTTCTCGTACATTTTATGAGACAAACCCAAGCTTTCATGTGGAATGTACATAAAGTGTTGAAGCAAGAGTGGGAAAACTGATGTCATCCAGTCTGCCTTGTATGACATTTTTCCTAGCTTCTTATACAGTGAAGAATCCAATTTGACCAATAGAGCCATAATGGTAGAAATGTTAGATAGCATTCCATCCTTACACCTTAGGCCTTACAAATCTGATCCCTGAAGCACCTGTGCAACCTGTGACCCGTAGCGTATCCCAGTGATGCACTGTAAGATCATAAATTGTGATTATTATTTGTACATGGAGAATTGAGGCAGACATAGATTTGTGTCTCTGTGTTGGCTTATGGCTCAAGCTTGCAGTAGAGTTTTCTATCTGTAGTTCCGGGCCCCACAATTTAAGAAGGATGTTAAGGTACTTGAATGTGTCCAGAGGAGAGCAACGAAGCTGGTGGTAGAGCTGGAAGACATGTCCCATGAAGAACAGTTAAGGACTTCGGGTTTGTCCAGTTCGGAGAAGAGAAGGCTGAGGGGTGACCTCATTGCTCTCTACAGTTTCTTGAGGAGGACATGTGGAGATGGAGGTGCTGAGTTCTTCTCCCTGGTATCATTAGATAGAACACATGGGAATGGTTCAAAGCTGTGCCAGGGGATGTTTAGACTGGACATTAGGAAGCATTTCTTCACTGAGAGCGCAGTCAAGCACTGAAAAAGGCTTCCTACAGAGGTGGTCGATGCCCCACATCTGTCATTCTTTAAGAGGCACTTGGAAAATGCCTTTAATAACATGCTTTACCTTTGGGTCAGCCCTGAATTGGTCAGGAAGTTGGACTAGATGATTATTGTAGGTCTCTTCCAACTGAAATACGCTTTAACTTTTGGTCAGCCCTGAAGACAGTTGGACAAGATTAAGTTTGTATGTCCCTTACAACAGAAACATTCTCTTCTATTGATCATCTGCATCAATGAGACATTGGCCTCTGCTCAGGCATCAGTCTGGGCAAGACAATGGGCTCACCAGTCAGGGAAATTCGTGTCTAGAGCTGAAAATCAAGATGCAGTCCTTACGGACAGTGCAAACATAACCAACATAAAACACCTAGCAAGGAAATGGACCCCACCTTGAGGCATAGTTTATCAAGATAAGAGATGTAGCCAGAGAAACACAGGCTGTGTCTTGCCTGAGCAGAAGGTGTAGGGCAGTGTTTGAGGGGAGTGGGGTTGGTGCACATCCTTGGGTCCTACTCCAAGCTGGGATGAAGCCAAAACACAACTAGACAGCAGTTTGGAAGTGCCCTGGGATCTGTCCGTTTAAACAGAGTCTGGGTGAGTTGACCAAGGCCAGCCTAAGAGCTTGAACACAGCATTACCCATTAATCTGCTTAATGAGTCTTCATTAACAACTCAATCTGTTTCCCAGGACTGGAAAGCGATCAGAAGGGGCAAGCTACACCAAACTTCACGGGCACCACTGGGGTAGAGTGTGCTCTGGGCCCCAGGCAGCAGAAAGGCTGGTCAGAAGGTGTTAGGGTGTTAGGAATAGGTTGTAAACCCCTGGCCTTTAGTCACTGAGTAACTAAATATTGAACAGCAGATCATTCATCTGACCTTCACATGACCAAAAGTCATAAACCCTCATTTGTATGAGAAGCACCACATGAACACCACTGCATGGTTGCCCTGAGCACCGGGAGATGTGGGTATTTCCTTCAGAAGCACAAAGCTAGTGAGGTAGTGTGTGCTGCAATTAAAACGTAGGACATGCTGTGTAGCCCTAAAACAGATGTGTGGTCAGCATAATACTGCCATGTTTGAAACCTCTGATGATAACATGGCAGAGCAGAAGCGAGATATCTTAATTGAGCTAGGATGAGCACTTCAGCCAGCGAACACACGAGGATGGACGAGCAGCAAGTGAGAGTGCAATGAAGGTGGCCACCACCTCCCACAGAAGAGCTGAAGTGGCCTCCCCCAAGAAGAAGCCTATAACCAGAGTGTAACCAGCCAGAACAGCGATGTGACAGGGACAAATGTGGAAAGCAGACATCTGCAGAGCCCGCTCCTCCTTCAGGGAAGTGCTGCAGTCCTTCTGTGACAATAATGAGTCTCCTCTTGAATCACCATGTTTTTCTCCCCAAGAGCCATCAGACCGCTCTGGTGATGGTCACAGGTGCGTTGCTAGTGGAGGACAGGAGCTGCAGCCTTTCTGAGCACGAGATACAGAACTTTCTGACTCACTTGATCTAATGCAGACAACCCCACCACCTACTCCCCACCGTCCTGGCTTCTCCCTGCAAAAGTCTCATCTTTCTGCAGCAGCCCCAGCTTTTTGCTGGGCCATCTCATTCTTGTCTATGTACTCCAGGGCTATAACAGACCAGGCTTGTATTTTATCCTTCTGCTTTGTTTCTCAGTCGTGCTTCCTCATCAGCATTTAAGGGTTTGGATTTTGACTACATACACATACTTATACACACAAAAATCTAAAGGGTGAACAGATTACAGTCATGGGGAAAAATCTAGCTTTGAGTTTATCTTCATCATGTAAACATGTTGCCATGATGATCACCACCTATTTCCAAAAGCTGCAACTGGAATTACAAATAACTTCTCTTTTTTTCCCGTGGCCTTTCATTTTGCAGACTCCACTATAGCTCCCTAGGCTAATAGCTCATGTATACAGTCTACGCTGTATACAAATGTACGTTGCTTATAGCATATGAAGTTTGCAGCATTTGTAGCAGTGTTGACTCTCACATGTCTATGACAAGTCTCATGGCACCCAGCCATACTTCTAAACGCTCAGCTCCTTGTGATAAGGGATTGACAAGAATTTTAGCACTAATTTTCACGTAGACATCTAGTCCTCATTCCTAAAAAATGCTTAATATTATTGCTCATATAAATTCCAAAGACTCAGGTTATGAAAAGCTTATATTTATTTTTTTTCAAAAATCCCATAATTGCTAAACCACCTGGGGGGTCATCATGATGTTTATTAACGTCTGAAATTCATGTGTTGTGTTTGTCATTTAAGTTTTCTGCAACTAACCAATGACAACAGACAGGCATCTTTTTCACCATTTTTAGAAAGGAAGCTGAGGAAGACTTTGGTGGCAAAGGGCAAACAAGCCTGGTGTGATGCTCATAGCATGTCTAAGGTGTCCTCCTAACCCAGCCCTTTCAGCACAACTGATGGCCTGGAAATCTATAGAGAATGATGTGGAGAAATCCAGAAATTCAAATTTCAGCCTTTTCTCCACAGAGCAGCATTTCATTACTACTGGTGTCTGTGGTGCATAATTCAACTTATAGCAGCCTCTGAACGTTATCTGGAGTTTCCACATGTCGCTGGCAAATGATGAAGCCAGTAGTTACACTCACACCATGGGGACACATTTAGGTGACAGCTGTTTTCCTTAGTACCCTTTACTGATTATATTTCTATACAGTGTATTTTGGGCAAAGCTGGTTAAAAAACTATTTGGATATGTCTTTGGTTTCCTGTTTTCACATGCCGCCCCAGAAAAAAATAAAATTAGGGGAGAAAAAGAGGAGTATGAGAAAATTCCCCTTTTTTGCCATTGCAACAAGGAAGAACGGATGAAAAGTAGAGGCAAAAAAAGGAAATGTTCTGTTGGTTTTTTACCTATTTAAAAAAAAACAAAACCTGTAAAAACACAAAACCAGTTGCAAATGAAATGTGCACAGCCTCCTGCGCATTGGTAGAGCCTGTAGTTACCACCAAGGGTCAAGTGCTTCTTGTCACGGCAGTTTCTAACACCTGGACCTTTTCCTAACGTCAAGAGGTGCTATTTGCTTAATAAATGTACAAACATGTCGTTAAATCTGTTAGAACACAGCTTCTGCTGTATTTCACTGAATGAACAGTGGGGAAAGTGGCAACGTTTCTTCTGTAATGTAAGAGCACATGGTTTGCTGCTGGATGAAGGGGACTTGGTGCTTTTCCTAATGCAACATTGCCAGCAGGGATGCTGATCTCGAAAGTAAACCTCCTTGACTGCTCCTTTAGGAACGAGTGGACTCGTAATAAAATTGGCAGGGATCTCCAAGAAAACATGTTAAAATTGAAAGCCAGCGTACAAAGAGATACGCTTTGTAGCGCAGCAAGAAGTCTCTAAACCAGCTAATTACTGAAGTTTTGCGAGAAAAATAGTGTTTATAGCTTATGGTAAGTTGTGTCAGTGTTTATGAAATCCTTTTGGTTAGTGTTTTCTCCTCATTTTCTCTAATGTTTGCTAAGTTTTAGCATATGTTGTTGTAAATCCAGATAGAGTCGCAGTGTGAATGGGGAACTTTGTCTAAGTGCGTCGCAGTATTTCTCTGGCATCCAGTTTCTGGGAGCTACTGAGGTCTGGGATTGCTGAGCGCACGGGGCTGGCTACGCTCTAAAGGGAAAGCAAATTAGTTTCATGTGAATATATTAACTTGTTTTTTTTTTTAAAGGGTGTAAAGCCTCAGGGTGACTGGAGGGTGAAGAGTGACAAAACTGAGACCTGCGATTTCTCTCTCCAAATGTTTTAATTATTGTGTTGGAGTCTTCTCCAAATCCAATCAGTAGGGTGGTGAAAATTAAAGAACTGATCTTCATTTCGAATCTATACTTAAAAAAAATATCCTAACTATTTTTAAAGATAAGGCTTGTCATTGAAACATGAAAAATAACAGAGCTTGGGGCCCTGTAGGTTAATAACTCTTTCTCAAGCATTTTGTTCACAATCTCAATTATAATTCCATGTGCTTTATCTTTCACATATGTAGCTAAATCCTTTTCATCTTTAATGAACTGTTTTGTCTTAATTCAGAAACCATAGAGTTCTTTGTGGAAGAAGCGAGAATTTCATTATCAGCTCTAGGACTACAGATTTACATCCTGGGGATGTAGAGCAAGTGAGCAGAAAGCTCAGCTGCTGTGGGTACATCAAGGGGGGATGTGGTGGAGGGTTTTTTTCCAATTTAAAAGCATCTTCACATCTGTGTTGAGTAAGGCCACTGGCTTTTTTCCTCCGGTGATGGTGGATTTTTTGCAGCTGCTGTGCCCTTTCAGTAATCTCTATCCACTTTTCAGCTTCGGTAACTCTGCTGGCCAGAGTTTGAAGTTTTTTCTCTACCCTGTTTCTGATGAAATGTGTCTGTATGGTTTATTTTTGTCAGCTTCGTTATTCTCCTTACCATGCTGTCCCTGTTCTCCCTTTTAGCAAGACCGACAATAACACCTTTCTGTAGAGCTTTTCAACATCTCATCAAACGAAACTTTTGACAATAACCACAACCTTTTTTCAACTTTTAACTAGAAAACCAGAAAAGTATAATACTTTTTGTAGTTCTGTGTGGAACTTGTTGGAGCTGTTTCATAAACTGATAGTTTTCCATTGAACATAACAATGAATTGTTTTTTCCCTCTTTGAAATTTTTCTAGACAAAATACCCCAGTTTCGCAGCAAGCACTTGCTCTTCTGCTTACAGGCTCTTGAAGCTTGCTGGAGGACACTGGTCTTTTTAATTATTGCTTTATCCCCTCTCACCTTGACCTAACTGTGCCCTGGCAGGGAATGTTTGCCTACCTCTCACTGATTTACAGCAGATGTTAGTGGTAATAAATTATATCCCACTTCCCCCAGCTCCTTTTTTTTTTCCCCCCCTAGAGCTGCTTGGATATTTTCAAATGAAAAGTCTCTCAATCTTAAAAGCCATTTTTTCCAAAATGCATATTTTGGGTGTTTACGAGCATTTTCTCTTTTTCCCATTTAAACTGAAAAGCAAAGTCTGTGTTTTATTCTTTTATTTTTGCTTTCCTTTTGCTACTGGAAATAGTGGCACTAAGGGGAAAACACAAGAAAAAGGAAGGTGAAAAGGAACCAGGACAACAGAAGAACTTTTATGGAAAAAAAGTGAATAACTGGCACTGGCAAAACACATGGAACAAGAATAAAAAAAGTCCAACCCTGACATGTTTTAATTTTTCCCTGTTTTTCCACCAGTTCCCTCCTGACATCATCAAGCAACCACTTGGTACTTGTTTCATGCAGCACGTGCTAGGCAAGGGGAATGAGTTGGATTCGATGATCCTTGTGGGTCCCTTCCAACTGAGGACATTCTATGATTCTACAATGATTTGGTGCCTCTAAAGCCTTTGTTCTACCTGCTCTTCGCATGGATGCTGCTGCCAGCGCTCCAGCCGCGCTCGTAGGGACCGACCTCCATCACCGGCCTCACGCATCCCAAAAAGCAGCAGGAAAATTACTGGGAATGTGAAGACCCAACTTGAAAGATGTTTCCCGACTCAGAACTGGGCTGGAGACCAGAGGAGATTCCCCAAGGCAGGTATGCTCCCAAAGCCCCATTTTCCACCCCAGCTCTGTTGCCAGGCTCCCCGCGGTGTCGCTTGGCCAACACAACCGGATTTCCAAGCCTGGCCACTTCCAGGGAATGCTGTAACCAACGCTGGTTTTCCAGAGCTTCTGTCTTCAAAATAACGAGCAGAAATGCACCGTAAGTTGTAGAAGGTGCTGAAGGAAGCCTTTTCCTATAGTCATCCTATTTTGTTCCTAGTGTGTAGCTTAATATAACGATATAGGTAAATATTGCATGTGGGACTTACATTAAGGCTATTTCAGATGAGCTAATTGCCAATGCCTTAAGTAAGGGCACCAATCAGTGGATATTACCTCTGTGTCTAATTGCTCCCACTAGCAAACGGCAAAAGTGAAATTCAAGGTTCTAATTTTCATCATTTTTTATCACTATAAAGTCTTAGGATAAGCAGAAAATCTGAATCGGCTTTTTCTCTCCAACATGCTTTAGGCGGGACTGTTGCAAAAAGTGAATTTGAAGCGAGAGGAAGCATTTTTGGAAGCGGGCCCTCGCCTTAGGAGTCAGTAACCTCTGAAAAGCAGGGAAGCCTGCAGTTGTCTTCCTACAGAAAACACAGTGAAGTCCGCATCCTGCAAACACACAGGAGCTTAATTGTGTGTGTGCTCGTAGCCCTATGGATTTAAACTAGAAAACTGTCACGTAAGCTTCACTTTATTAATTACATCTGTGGGAGCAAGGGGTGAGCTTTACAAAATAGTATTGCTTCTCGCTTTTGTAGCTAGCTAAGAGTTTTACACTACTAGTTTCACAAAGGTAGAGCATATAAAAGAAATCAATTAAGAAGCTTCAAAGAAAAAAACAAAACAAAACAAAACTTGATGTTTTTAATGACGGGTAGCGAACCACAAGACACAAAGAGCAAAGTTTATATTCTGGAAACAAGCAACCAAAGAAGCTTCATCTTCATTTTACTAGAGACTGCACAGTTTGATCCTCAGTTCCTTGACAAATGGATAAAGGGAGTTTCCAGACTCTCCTGTTCCTTTAAGAAGTCTCCCTCTAATTTCTAAATTGCCCCCCTCCCCACCCCACTGCACCAGCCCCGGAATAAATCATCACTGGTACCCTGCAAGTATCCCACAGGCAGCCATATAAATCTTGTGTTACAGAGAAAGAGGGGAGAAAAAAAGCAGGTAAAGCTAATTCAGAACTACCAGGTAGCCAGGGCTGGTTGCCTTGATGTTGCAGGGCTCAGGGTGCAATATCATCTCCTTCTCACAGGAGGAAAATCATCCACTTTTTAATGGAAGTATCACTATGGGGAAATAAAGGGAGGGAAATAGCCTCACCACAGCAGTGGGGGAAGGCGAGGGCAGGTTGAACACGGGGCTGCTGCTCAGAAGCCGGAGCCCCCTGGGCAGTTTGTGTTTCCAGGCGCAGGAGATCTGATTTCAGCCCCAGCCGTGGGCAGGCGAAGGGTTAACGGGAGGCGCAGCACGTTAACTGTATCTGTGGAGATTATGGCATGTTTATCCAGTGTTCAGATTTCCTGTCTGAGTGTTTGGATTTCCTGAAATCCCTGCTATCAGCCCAAGTGCTGTCCACCCAGCAGACCTTTTTCTCTCTCTCTTTCCCCCCCCCTTCTTTTCTTTTTTTTTTTAAACTTTGCTCACATGGTAGGTTTTCCTTCCTGCTCTCTTTCCAGTTGTAGTGCCTGTGTCTCCTCACCGGTCAGGACATTCATGGATGCAGATCAACACTCTTAAACTCCAGAACTCTGGGGATCGCTGTCCATTGGATTTCCTTTTTTACCATCATTATTTTGTTTCGCTTTTATCTTTTTGCGTCGAGAAAACCTGAAGAAACGTGCTCTTTTTCCAGCTGCCCACGGGAGAACATGTTTTAGGCTGAGATGGAATAATGGCCTTAGGTTTGAGGAGCAAATCTGGAATGGGAATTCAGACCGCCCGCGTCCTGGTGAGTTACAGCGCGTCGGGGCCGAGCGTGGCTGGTGACGAGCAGCCCTGAGACAGGGACAAAGGCTGAGCACGTCCGTTCAATGTGGCCGCTGAGCAGACTGCAAAAAGCAGATGGGTGAAGCTGAAGTCAGGACTTTTCCCAAAAAAAAAGCAACCGAAGCCCGTTTTTAATTCCTAATAATACACGCTGCTCTCCAGCCTAGATAACGCCTAGGTAAACTTCAGCGCAGCAAAATGCGTAAGGCCAGGTTCTGCAAGTCCTTTAGGTTTTGCTCACGTAAACAACCTCAGTGAGTTTAAAAAGAACTCATGTAAGAACAGACTTGCAGAATGGGGCCCCCATTGAGTAAAGTGCAACGTCTCAATCTCAGCAAAAAACTAATCTTAAAAAGAACAATGAGAATTTTCTGAGTGTCTTTGCATGTTTCCTTGGCCTTTTATGTTTTATTGTTGGTGTAGATTTAAGTTTTAAGGAGAATCCATGTGCCAACTGTTTCTCCTATTGTCTCTTAAGTAAGTTTGCAGTAGGAGTGAAAACGTATTTCATGCAGCAACGTTCCGGGAGGCCAGAAAGGGGCTTTCTGTTGTTGGAGGGAAAATGCTGAGTGCTGTGCTGCTCTGAATGAACTGGAAAGCTGCATCCAGCCATGAGGCTTAGCTAAGGTTTTAAGCTTCATTTTCGGATGTGAGATTCCATGATGGTATTAATAGCCCTAGGTGTTTTTTGTTAAACTACGGTCACAAATGCAACGAGTTGACCAGTCTCAAAATCAGTGACTCAGCGTTTGAAAAGTCTTCTTTTTGGACCTCTTTGAAGCAGATTTCATTGCTGGCACCCATTGAAGTGGTGTTGGAGTCAGACGTGGAAGATAAAGTATCATCACTGTTGCAACTTTTGTTCTGTCCCATAGCTGGAGGCTGCGGTTGCGCTGAACATTCCTGGGCTGCTCCTTGGAGCTGCTCCAGGGATTCAATTCTCTAATTTTAGGGGGAAAAAAAACTACTCTGATTCAGAAATTGCTTAGATGTTAGGAAACGTCTATAGGGAAAAAAGCTTTCTATAGTAATTTTACTTTAGCCCTGACTTTCATTAGGCTATTGAAAATGTCCTGAATCCTAGTATATAACACCGCACGTCAATCAAGAGACTTTAACATTTAAATTCCTGGGGTTTAGCAGGAGGGAATACTTTCTTTTCTGATACCAATAAAGGGAAAGAGCCATTTTCCAAATTCTTTTTGCAGCGCTTCCAAGTCTGAAGTTTTAAACTAATTGCCTGGTGGGCTGGCTTTTCGCACAACCCTTTGAATGGGATCCTGCTGCTCTTCTTCAAGGTTTTCTTTGGTATCAGTGGAAGGTTTGTGTGAGACCAGCCAGACCAAACTCATGTCTTTTCTGCCTGCAAGCCTCCAAGAATGCTGTTTTAATTATTAACATGGGGCAAAGCTGAAACGGATGGCATTTTATGCATTGAAATGTCAGTTCTTGCTGTGTATGTAAATTTGTATTCTCATTGCAAGGGGACTGACTCCCCAAAAATGAAAGGGAGGACATGAAACCCCTCACCTGAGTTAGACCAGACTGTGGTGTCCTGCCTTGTGGTTAACATGCAATTCAGTGCTCTGTGGTCATGGATGAGATTAAACTGGCTATAGCAGAAATGTGCTGCTCTCAAAGCTGGCAGAAGAGTCAAAGTGTCACTGATGATCAGTGAACCGCAGAAAACAGAGAGCACAGATGAGGGCTCAGGGGAAATTTGGAGTCTTGTCTAGGTCTATCCAGATCTCCTTGCTTTGGAAATTTTGGTGGTTGTCCAATGAGCAGGATGCTTGGGACCGCGTCAGTTGGGTTTTTTCCCCCCTTTTTCGCAGGACTGTCAGAACTTTCTGGTTTCAGGCAGGTTGGAAATGCTGTGGGAATAGTTCTTCTGGTGGTATTGTGGTATTTCCTCTTCTGCTCACACCCAGACCAGGAAGTGCAGAAGCACAACCTTCAGCTCATTGTGTACGTGTTTCTTTTTATAAACCTGAATTCTCTTCCCTCCCTTTTTTTTTTTTTTTTGGTGTGTCCTGAAAGACCTCACATAGGTTTAAGGTTTTGTTTAATTTTGACTGTGGGAAGTTTTTATCCTGCTTCGTATAACTATACCAAATACTATATCGTTCCTTAATAAATGATTATCACATTAGTTTTGCACTATCTAAGTGCAATATTTGCAACTCAGCTACCTGCAACCAATAATATTAACATGCCAGTATCCCCCAGTAGCTGTTTCTGCTGGCACTTACTCCTGTACCTTCAGCAGTGCAACTGGCCACTAAGACCTACCTACTCAGTTGCCCATGGAGAAATGTCGCAAAATGCCGGGTTTTTGGTAACCAACCATACCATTAAACTCTCTAAGAGTAGACACTTCAGGCTTTAACGTTCTTTCCCTCCCTACTTTTCCCTTTCTGCATCACTGAGGAGGTTCGACTCGTGCGCCCTCACTCCGTGTGTCCAACTCGTTCACCATCACGGCTGCCAGTCCTGCCTTTCTTGCTGTTGTTGGCAAGTATGGATAAACAGTTTTGACAGGCATAGAGTCCTGCAGAGCAAACTTCATCCGCAGTGATGTTTCTCTGCTCAGATGACAAATGGACCAAAGGAACTAAGCCACTTTCACTGAAACTGTTCCCCACATCCAAAGCTTTTAACCCCTCCTTCGCACGTTGTTTCCCGCAAAAAGCGAAGAACGCAGTTTTGTTTCGTACCTGAGCAAAGCGAATCACATTTGGATTGCAGCTGCTGCCTCAAGACTTTTACAGCCACGTTGTAGAGTCTTTAATCTGCCATTTTATAAATGAAAATAAGAAGGAGCTTGAAGTTGGCCCGTGGCAAAATAATGATCTCTATTTCCACTTGGGTCCACTCTCATGAGTGCTACATGAACAGCTATGCCAATTGTGTTTGGAAACTGTCCCCATGTAGGATTGGGTTTGTAAGACAATTTGCTCCTCAGCGGCTTCATAGTCCTCAAAAATAATACGAAGAAATTCAGGCAAAGGGAAGTTAGTTTACTTCACTAAAATCTCTGTAACTTAAGAAGATTTAAGTAGAGGCAATGGAATTACTGAGAGGTTTTGAGCTCTGTGCTTGTTTTGGGGTATTTGTTTTCTCATTGCTGTTGGCTCTAAGTCTCTGTCTGGGCTTTGGGGATCGGTAGGGCTTCAGGGAGAGGGCACGAGGTGGGGGAGGGAATGGCAGAGTGGTTCGTTACTTCTGACACTGATTAGCAGCAGGGTCAGCCTGGAACACCCATCGCTCTCCTCCCATGTGGTACCCACGAGCCAAGCGCCATCCATGCCGAACAGGCCGTGATGTGAAGCTGCTCGCTCAGTTCCCCCTGAACCCCAAAGCCAGGTCGGGCCCCACCATGAAGCAGCGATGCTTTTCGTGTATCCTCCTCTATCTCAGCTGGAGTTAACAAAATCCATCTGCCTCTGTGAGTCAGCAGAAAAGTATTCGGCTTTTATAAGAGTTAAGGGACATGGGATAGGGCAATGTCAAAGCGCAGAAGTCTTCCCCAGCTTGGCGTTTGCATGGTGCGCACAGAGAGGAGGTCACGTTTTCACTTCCCATTCACCAGATGAGCTGATTTACACCAGCAGAGGACTTGGCCCATGGTGTACACGGCCATGGCTGTTGAACAAGGCTCCTTTCATCAGCAGTAAACGTGAACAAATGTGCAAATGACACCAACCATTGAGCACTGCGATGCGGCGGCTGCCAGCAGTTTGGAAAAGTCGAAAGAAAACTCTAATTTTTCTCATCAAAAGCAAAATGAGGAAGCCTCCCCCATCCCGTTCCGCCCCCACCGCTACCACCCTGACTCGAGCAAGTTGATCCGTAGGTATTTGTGTGGGGGTTTGTTCTCAGCGGTTAACCACATAACAATTTGAAGCATGTGGCTAACTCAAAAGAAACTGCCTTTAAACATTTGCAGACTGTAATTGTGTTAGGGTGAGCAGAGCCCTGGCCGGGGGCTGCTGGCCGCCCCGGGGGCTGCAGCGGAAGCCCTGAACATCCCACAGCAAGGTCCTGCAAAGAGGGACAAAAATCTTGTTTTATCTCTAGGACATCAGCTTCTTGCCGATGCTCTGCAGCCAGATGTTCCCCACCTCCTGTTTTGTGTCTTTATTTTGTGTGTCAGGGCGAAACACCCGGCAGGAAACAAAACGGAGTGAAGAGGGTTGGTGACGAGGGGGAGGGCGTTTCGGCGCGCAGCTTTCATAAATAAAGCCGGGGGAAAAATAACAAACAAATTGGAGAAGCTTTGCTGCGAAGCCGAGCGCGCCTGAGGCTGTCGGGAGGTCCCCAGGGGAAGCGGTGAAGGGCTCATGGCGTGGGGCTGGAGAACCAGGCTCGGGGGGACGGCAAGGAGCAACCCCACTCAGGGTGGTAAAATGACCCAATTGAGCTGCTTCATCCTTCAAACCTGAATTCGTTATGCAGAGAGGAAAGGCTGGAGGGAGGATACATGTGAACAAGACACGAGCAGTTGTGCTTCTGGAAGTAAAGATCTCAGTGACCAGATGGTACCACAGCGCTTGTTATCACAGAGATGTGGGGCTATACTGACAGGCAGGTTTAAAGAATTTTGGGCTTAAAGAAACCAATAGAACTGAAGACTGCAACACTTCCCCATGGGAGGACATGCGCATGAGACATTCTGCAAGTGGTTTGTGTATCTCAAAGGCTGGGGGCTTTTAATTTCCATCCATTTCCAGTGCATCCTCAGTCCGTGCTTAGAATCATAGAATCATCTCAGTTGGAAGAGACCCTCGGGATCATCGAGTCCAACCATAACCTAACCTAACTCTAGCACTAAACCATGTCCCTAAGAACCTAATCTAAACACCTTTTAAACACCTCCAGGGATGGTGACTCCACCACTTCCCTGGGCAGCCTGTTCCAGTGCCTGACAACCCTTTCCAGGAATAAATTTTTCCTGATATC
>VWYH01004714.1:61168-87399 GCA_013399365.1 Pampusana beccarii | reverse complement strand
TACTGAGCCCTGGGGAACACCACTCGTGACCGGCTGCCAACTGGATTTGACTCCATTCACCACAACTCTTTGGGCCCTGCCATCCCGCCAGTTTTTATCCATCACAGAGAACACCCATCCAAGCCATGAGCTGCCAGCTTCTCCAGGAGAATGCTGTGGGATACGGTGTCGAAGACCTTACTGAAGTCTAAGCACACAACATCCACAGCCTTTCCCTCATCTACTAGAAGGGTCAGCTTGTCGTGGAAGGAGATCAGGTTGGTCAAACAGGACCTGCCTTTCATAAAGTCATGTTGACTGGGCATGATCGCTTGGTTTTCTTGTATGTGCCATGTGAGGTCACTCAGGATGATCTGCTCCATGACCTTCCCTGGCACCGAGGTTAGACTGACAGGTCTGTAGTTCCCTGGATCCTCCTTCTGGCCCTTCTTGTAGATGGGCATCGCGTTATCCAACTTCCAATCAACTGGGACCTCCTCAGTTAGCCAAGATTGCTGATAGATAATGGAAAGTGGCTTAGTGATCACCTCTGCTGGGTCCCTCAAAAGTCTCTCATTCATTGCACAAATAAAATAGTGCAACTACAATTCAGCAGGTAAAAATACTGTATCTATACAGTCACCAGAGTGGCCCCCATTTAGGAGAGCAAATGACTTTTGGAGTGTGGCCTTAAGGCTGAAAGTTCAACCGGCTTTGGAGAAAGGGTAAAAAAGTCTCCTGTCACAGTTACAGCAGCTGGAGCTGTGGCCTTGTGACATGGGGATGGGGACCGCAGCTAGAAACCGAGCTGTGCCCCCAGGGTCCTGGGAGGTTCTGCAGCCACCTGCATTTCTCCAGATCTGTACTCCAGGCTGTGGAGAAAAGAAATCCGCTTTTAGTCAGTGGCTGAGCAACAGCCCTGGTATTGCCACCTTCCAGAACTGAATTATGACACCGCCACAGGCCATTCACTGCACAGCACCCCCCAGATCAGCAGCAGAAGTGTGGCTGGCCCTCTCTTTCTTCTTGTTCATCCCCGGAGTAGCCAGAAGGGAGCATGTAAGTGTGAAACACAGGGCACATGGTTGATGTGCTCCTCAAAACTACTGGGGCAAGAAGAAGGAGATGGGTCCTGCCAGGGCTGGCACAGCAGCATGCCCATTTTATAGCAGTTAGGCAAATCCACAGAAAGCAATTTTCTTCTGATCAGAATTTCCAGCCAGAGAGGCAGCAGGATGTTTCAGGCACTAGGACAAGCCTTATGGTATCTAGATTCAGTATAACACCAAGCCCTTAGCATTATACTGTGGTTCTATATAAGAACATAAAACCATCTGAGCCAGCACTTCAGAATCCTGTCTCCAGTAGTGGCTGACAGGTGTTGGATGTAAGAGTTGAACATGGAGGACATGTAGCTGTATTTTCCCAGATTGTGGTCCCAGATTTCCAGGATCTCACCTGGAGGATTTTCTGAGTCAGATCTCATGTTTAGGATGAACTTGTCCTGCAGATATTTGCAATGTGGATTTGTAGGCATTTTTCTACTTGAAACAATAGACCTTTTAAATATCCAGTTTAAAAAGTTTATATGGGTACAACAAATTGGTAGACAAAAATGAGTAGACAAATTCATGGAAGGAATTTTGTCCTGAATTTACAACTATTAAGTCATTGCTGACAATGAGGGTCCAATCCTAGTCTCCTGCCTGATTTATGGTAGTGCTACAAACTTAATTTTGTGGGAATATTTCAGATTTATTTGTGGGTAAATAAGATCTATGCCAGCACCATGGAACTCTAACATTTATTTTATCTAATTTAGTGTGGAACTACATTGCTACTTTCCTTCTGCATTCAAATCCAAGCAGTTCAGTAGTCACCTAAAATAATACTCTTACTGATGTAATCATTGACCTAATGGTATATTTGTCATACAAGACAAATATACTATTGTACAAGACATCATTCTCTGCTGACGTAGGGTACTGGCTCCATCCATCTGATCAGAGGCAGGTTGTAGTTCCATGTCCTTTAATAATTATTTCAGCAGGTGTCTTTTTATTCCTGTTCATAATTAGTAGCCAAGTACTTAGCAAAGCTTGTCAGGATCGGAAATTCCTACAATTCAGTAGTTATCTATATTCATGAACAAAGAGGTAGAATAATTTCTGAAGATATTTTATTAAAACTAATGGGTGCTATAATTTTACATGAAATGTAGATCTTTTAAATTATTATCAACCAGCGGGGTATATTTCTGATCTTATACTTGTCCTAAATTAATGTCACAATCTGACTCCAGATTTAATCAATGGTAAGATAGGTCCTAGCCAGAACTGCAGATCTCACAGCTCATTTAAACTTTATCGTTCTTATTTTCTGTGTTTATGAAGTTGTGGTTAAGAAGGAGCTATCGTGTTCACGTGTTGTCCAGGATGGAGTTAAAAATCTGCTTTTGACCCAAGATGATCTACAGCTGGTATTTGTTCTCACTACCGACACAGACAAATGGGATTTGGCTCAGTTGAAACAAATTTCCTTACCATTGAGAATATTAGACTTAAAGGGTGTCAGTAGCAGCAGGAACAAGGATTAAAAGGTGATTGCAAGTCCTGTATGCTCCTGTATGCTGGAGCCATACGACGGCCTACCTGACACCTGGTCTGAATTAGAGAAAACACCTGACTGCTGAGATTTATGTTTTTCTTCCCAGAGTTCCTAGGAACCTCAGAACAGTAATTACACAGTCCCCCCTGTAGGGTGGTATATACATGTATGCACATGGTATATCATCAACTCTTACGCTTTGTCCCTTCCATTGCCCTTGAGCAGAGAACAAGAGGCTGCAAGGTTCCTCTTCAGCCAGAAACCTCCTTCCCCAAGGACCATTTCTAGCACTAATTCTGCCCATGTTAAGACTATTTCATTTCCCAAACAGCCAGAAGGCCCTAAGCAGCTCCTTCTCAAGGCTGGGATCTGCAAGAAGTCCATGTCCTGTGAGTCATGTCGGCAGTTTCCTAAGCCAAGTTCTCCAATCACTACAACTTGAGCAAGAGAGTTAGATGCATAACTAAACTCCTACAATAGATTTGCACCATTAGACAGATCAGGCACAAAAGGGAACATGACCCCAAACAGTGTGACCAGGTTTAGCCTGACCCTAAGGAAAATAAGGAGTCTTAGATAACACTTTTTCATGATGAAGGGTGCTGAAGGACACCTTATCATTTAAGGGAATCTTATTCATGTCATGATTTACATCCTGGGAGAAAAAAAGAACTTACATCATAGAATCACAGAACCATAGAATAGTTTGGGTTGGAAGGGACCTTCAAAGTTCATCTATTCCAACCCCCTGCAATAAGCGGGGACACTTCAACTACAACAGATTGCTCAGAGTCATGGCGATTTAGATAATTTAAATGGAGTTTAAATAATGTGTTACTGAGAATTCTGCAATATTTGGAGCCTGGTCTCTATAAATGAGGCTGAGGCAATTGCACTGTGTGTGCACATGTCCCCCCAGGACTTCGAATCCCCCTCAACCAAGATAGATGGAGGAACAGAGGTCTTAAGTGCTCCTACACATTTCGTAAAAACAGGCAGATGGGTAGAAGAAAAAAACCACTGTTTGTTACCTCCGACTACCTCCTTCCCAAGGGAAAACCCACAACTACTGTGATACTAAAAGAGAATTTCCATGGGAGTGCAGCGCTGTGCTCACCACAACCTGGTTGAAAAGCTTCCACGGGGTTCCAGCGCTCCCAAGTCCTCCTGGTGTTCATGAAAACCTGCGTAAGCCAGCGCGGCTTTAGGAGCAATAACAGTTAGGTGAGAGACACCTGTTGTTATTTATCCCAGTACTTAAATTCTCTCTCCTTGGAATAAATACCTTCTTGCAATATCACAGGCCATTAAACTACCATGTTAATGCGAAAAGCATTTCCTGGGGATAATAATCTCCTGATATCCGTATTGCTCACATATGAGTGCTGGCTGCTGGTACAGTGGCAATGTTTCGCTTAGGCAAGCAATACCAGGAGAGGACCCTGTTTGCTAAATCTGGCCATTGTAGATAAAAGCTTAAATCAGTAATTTTCAAAAGCTGACTGCCTAAAATTCAGAGCCTTAGTTCATGCTAAAGTCCTGGATAAATTATTTCGATGTCCTTTTAAAAGTGAGGTCAGTTATTTCAGTCCACTTAATTAGGGTTTCAATAGACAAGAGTTCAGCAATTCCTCTTGAGTTTCCCGGTGCAGGACAATGAATCACAGTTCTGAGCTATGGAACATTTGTTTTTATAATTCAAGGCCCTTACTAAACAGAAATCATCAGCTGGGCCAGACTGTTGAAGACAAGTCAATTTGCATCTTGGAGAAAGACTCTGGGTTTCCCTCCAGAATGTGAATTTAAGATGAGAAAGAAACTGAGATCCCCAGGAAGGGCCACTTGGTGCTTTCACTCCTTGGCACCTCCAGCCGCCTGCAACACGTGTTAGTTTACCAGCTTTAGCAGGAGATGAGTGGTGGCCACAAACATCAGGACGGAGCAATCTCATCCAGCTCCTGCTCCAAAAGCAAAGTGCAGGGGGATTTGTGCCGGTTCCCACAGACACAACACAAACAAGGAGGAAGGACCGCAGTGACCAGGCAGCATCTGCATGAACGCTGGCAACACCCTCTGGTTTCGACAGTAGTTATCACGAGAAAATATGTTTCTGCTTTGTCCTTTCCTGTGCGTGACAGAAACAAACAAGATATTTGTTTCCCAAAAAAGGAAATAGGTTCATCCTGGTATGCGTTGGGCAGATCAGGTTCTTCAGAGTACTGAAGGATGCATATGTGGGATTTCAACATTTTTTAAGGATATTTGTGCAATATTAATTGTGTCAGTTACTGTACCGTTTTTGCAGCAAACAGTAGACCTGATGTAAGGAAACCTGGCCTCATTTGTGTTGTTAATGTAGTCTTTCTTAGAAGCTATTTGCGAGATCATAATTTCCCTCACAGACACTATTTTTAATTGGGGAAGAGTTCTCTCAGAGGAATAATAGTCTTACTTCTGCTCACATCTGTGCAGTATTTTCCTGATCAGGAGATCAAGAGAAAGAGGATCTGAGCAACTGCTTCTCTAAGTAATAATGAACAGAGAGCTGTGCAGTAAATCATAATGTGCAATAAAATTTAAAAAAAAAAAAAAAATTGGCTCGAGATTAATGACTGGAATGGGACTTACTGAATTAAATTGGATCAGATGTTCCCTGGAAAATATCTAAGTTAGATTCACAGCACTCTATGTTTTTGGTTTTGTTTTTCACAAAGGAATATTTAGCTTGATTGTTTTGTAAATCCTAACAATTTCTAGGCTTTGCAGAGTGGTCTTAGGGGCCTGCAGGAGAGGACGGGTGCTGGCTGGAGATTCTGGTCCTGCTCAGGCAGAGGAGGGAACTGAACATGGAGCCTCCTCAACACACAATGTCACCAACAGCTCAAGTGTTTACAAGATACAAAGGGCTGACTTTAGTTCCCACCTCCAGGGGCAGATTAATTATTATGGGTCTGTTGCAGACACCCCTGAATTCTTGTGTTCCTCGTTCGGTGCTTTAGGTGCCTTCTTCTTACTGTGTCTTCTTCTCTGAGCCCACTTTCAAGAGTCCAGCCTTCCAGATGTTCACTGAAGAGACATATGGGCAGCTGACTCAGGCTTCTGAATTTTCCCAGGGACTGAGGCACCGAAAACCTGCACTTGGCTTGGTGATTCAGTGCCAGATTTGCTTGCAACTCCAACTTCAAACAGCAAAAGTTTGTGCTTCTAGAACTGTTCGCTGCAGAAACCAACTTAGAACTGTAAAGCAGTGATGGGGCTGACATTTCCCATTGGTGTTGGTGGGGTTTTTTTAATCAGAGATGTCTCTGTTTTGTCAGGATCCAGACTCAGTTCATGAGGGTATCAGACGAAGGAAATCAAAGCTGCATAAATTACCACCGATGGTGCTAGAGATATCAAAACTTTGTCTCCCTATAATTAATATTATTTGCTGAACTGGAACTGAAGCAGATCCCTAACGTGACAAATAAAAAGGCCCATCTCAGTTATGTGCAATGCTGAAGGTAACGCACACACCTGCCTTGTCGCCTGTGCTCAGGCATTTGGCAGCTCTGCAGCAGTGGGTTTAGTGACTTTGCCTCATTAACTCAGTTTCCTTAGGCTTTTGTAAAAACGGACTTAACAACAGTTGCCTAGAGCCAGAAGAAGAGCAAGGCTACGTTATTAAAGCCCAGAATGCAATACCATTTTAAAATTCATCAAAGTGCTCAAAAGTGTTCTCCAGAGATTGAGGGGCTTAGTCATCCCAGGTTTCTCCAGCTCATTTAGATAATTGCCCCTTGAAATAGTTGTCTTTCTGTTTCTTTTTTTTCCTTCTCTCTTTTTAACACTGTCAGTGGGAAGTGTTCACTGAGCAGGCAGCCCAGCTCCACAGCTGCAGAAGGGCAGAAGAAACCTCAAGATTCTCACCATGCACATCTCTACTTTCTATAGCATGAGCCAACAATATGAGTGCATCCACAACAGTCATCTCACTGTCACTTGCTGAGTTATTAGGAACTCATTAGCCAGTTTAACTAGTTAATACATTGGTAAAATTCTTTTCTTTGTGGAGTGCTTTACTAAATAATAGGAGATGTTTACAGAGTGTAATGTGTGAGTTATTCATTATGTTGAACTGCCATCAGGGCCTGGAGATGCTCAGTTTCAATGCTTTCCCACCTTCTTCAAAACTGTGTGATCTGATTGTTTCTGTCTTGGTATAAATTCATGCCATCACCAAGAAAGGCAGCCCAAGTACCGCCGTGTGAGCTTGATCAGGAAACCGATACCAATGAAACTGAAAAAAGAAGGTTATTTTTCAGCTGCAGCATTTTTCTCTTGTTAAAAATAGAAATCTTACATTACAGTGTATCATTTAATTGTATTTTATTTGTGTAATTTCTTCTGTCCAAGCAAATCTAAAGTTCATTACAACTTCCCATTAGATTGCTAGTGAAAAGTATGGCAGCATCCATGGCAGTGCACTAATGTTTGTTTTTTTTTTCCCTGGGGATTTGCATTAAAGTTTCGTCTTTTAAAATTTGTTTTCTTCCTCTTGGCATCTCTTTTTGAATGTAGAATTAGAGGTACAGTCTTGTACCTGTCCACAGTATGGTTCAAGCAGAAATAAGAAGGCCCTGCCACAAAGTACTTAGGCCATGCAGCATCTTTGGAGTAGATGTCTACCTCTGGGCTCGGTACCCTTCTCTTTCTCTTTTTTAGTCAGTAAAACTCAAGAGGCAGTTTAGGTTGTGACTCATCTCACCTTTGTAGACAACTACTTTAGTATCTCTGTTTTAAACATCTACGTTTGTAGAATAAGGTAAGATGCAACCTAGTTAGTTTCAGTTGTCTGTACTGACTATATCATCAGGATCCATAGGAGGTTCCATCTGAATATGAGGAGAAACCTCTCTACTTTGAGGTGCCAGAGCCCTGGACCAGGCTGCCCAGAGAGGCTGTGGAGTCTCCTTCTCTGCAGACATTCAAACCCACCTGGACACCTTCCTGTGTGATCTGCTCTGGTGAACCTGCTTTAGCAGCTGGGTTGGACTGGATGATCTCCAGAGGTCCCTTCCAACCCCAACCATTCTGTGGTTCTGCGATCAGCAATGATAAAGGGAGCCTGGGGTGAACAGCCCAGGCAAAGACACTTTGTCAGATACATCCCACTTTTACAGTCTAAGAGTTGAGTCAGAGCTCACTAAAGCGGATGTAAAGATTTCCATTTACATAGACTGAGTTTGGATGAAGGTTTAAAGGCTCTGTTCTGTCACTTACTTTGAGTTAATCTCATTTTTCTACATAGATAGTACATACGATTTCAAAGAACATGTTTATGGATGTGGGCATGACTCACTAAAGGAGTAGATACGGACATGAAGAACAAAACAAGAGGATATTTAGGAACATCTTTTTATTCATGCTTTGAGGCCTGGTATTTTGGGATATTCTTTAAAGATGCTTTGATAGTTCTGTACTCCGCTGAAGGACAGAATGGTTACCAGTACTATATCAGCGAAAATACATGACATTTTCACAGGGCTCCTAAATACAGTGGTACTGCTTAGAGCACACTGAAGGGGAAGGCACGAAAATCACAGCATTTTGAAGGGCAGAACGGTACCAAGAGAAGAGGGGCTGGCAGAAGGCACCGTGGAGTCATCCTTGTGATCAAAGCCAGGCTCTGTACTTGAGGCAGCAGACTGAAGATGAGCACATAGAGCAGAAGCCACAAACCAGAGCTCGATGTGCTCATCTTCAGTCTGGGATTGCAAGCACAGAGCCAGGCTTTGATCACAAGGAGATACAGTCATCCTAGATATATATATATGAGAAATATTCATTAACTTCCGTGAGGTGCTCAGACACAAGGACAATGCAAGGCCTTATTAGTGCCTGACCTATCAATGAGGGCCAGAAGCAGGAGGTGTGCTGCTCGCGTTGCTTGAGAGCTGCTGACACAGAGGAGAAAAGCTGCTGTAGGAAAGACATGGAATGTTCATATGCACCAGACTTCTCGTGCAGGGACAAGTTGATCTGCAACACGGCTACGCCAGGTTTAGTTTCTAATTTTTATAATGACTCCGTCCTAAAAATACATCTAGCAAACATCTGATATTGAATTCAACCCACAAACAGTGGCTATTGAGAATGAGTTAGGGCACTGACAAGAGGACTTAATGTCACATTCAGATTATATTATTAATCTATTATCCATATACTGTGTACAGGATATTTTGCTATAGACTACGTACTGAGTAAATAATTAAGCAGTGACCAACCTTACAGAAGGGGTAGGAAACACCCTCATATGTGATTATCTCCTCACAGTCTCTGGAAGTGGATTGTAAATAACTCAAATCCTTGGACTGCGGATGGCAGCCTTGTCATCAAATATAAAAAAATACCCTTGACAGGATCAGTGAAAGCTCTCCAGAGGTCTGAAGCCGGGCAGCAGACACTCTGATTAGCTGCTGCCTCCACAAAATGAAAAATTCTTCCCTGAGCCCAAGAAACAGTCGATGGATATAGTCGTAAGTGATAAAAAGGTCACTCCTAAGTGGATACCCAGAGATTTAAGTCACAATATCATCCTGAAGCCCTTAGACAAATAACAAAAGACAGGCTTCGAAGGCTAGACAGTCCTTCGGTCTAAATACTTACACAAATCTCTTTGTCACATATCTGAGTCTTAAAGAAAATTCACCTTTGAATGAGACTGCACAAAATTACCAAACAAGTACATGTAAGCCCTCCATAGCAATGTCTTGTAACATCACACACCAACAGTGACGATTTATTATATTACAAAACTGTTAAGTCTTAGAATTATCATATTTTGCAGCATGAATCCTAAACCAGGTTGAAGATGTCCAGCGCAACTCTCCTATAGCACTTGCACAGCCCAAATATCCTATGATGATTGTTTCATAATCATATAATGATCATGTCATTAAATGAAGGTGGAGAACTAATTTCCATTCTAACAGTAATGTCATCACCTAAAACTAGATTCTTTTAAAATCAGCTGATAATTCTAAGAATACCATCCAAGAAACTATCTGAATTTTTAAGTTGACTTTCCATACATATTCAAACAGCTGGGTATTTCAAGACGAAGGCAAGAAAGCTCATACTTTGCCAATATATTTAAAAGTCCAGTGGAATGTTCTGAGCATTAATAACCCTCTCAGCCTGACATCAGTCCACTGTAAAACACTGGAATGGCTAATTCCAGGCACTATTCATAAAGAATCGGAGAAAAGTAACGCAATTTATGCCAATCAGGATGGAATTAAGGAAGATATATTTGATTTCAAGAAAGCTATCTTGATATTTTTTTGAGGTTTTACATTTTCTTGAAAAAAAAAATCAATACTATTGATGTAATACTTATGAACTGTGGTAGAACTTCTGGCACCAAACAACGTTTTGATTAAGAAATCAGAGCTACCTAAAGTCATCACCGTAATTATTTAATAGATTAAAAACTGAGCAATTGACATTTCTCAGAAACCATTATAAATAGGGACTCATCGTAAGAGGCTGTCAGTCAGCTCTTCAGGGTCACTCCTGGGCTCTGCACTGGGGCTGACATTGTAATCAGCAACTTTCAGGATTTAGCATATGCCTATAAGCAGGCTAATATTTTGGTGTGTATTTTTACAGAAGCACTGAAAACACAGAGGTAACTAATGCATGAGGTCAGGATGGAGCTTCTATTGCTTAGGACATACTAAAATCAATCTGAGGTGACCTATTCACAGACAAATATCCTCAGATTTGCTTGACTGAAGTTTGCTGGTCCACATCCTAGTAGTGTTATCCAAATAACGGATTAGGGCAAAGCCAAAGAACATGGCTGTTACATCCTGTTCAGATGATACCAACATAGACACAAACAGAACAAACCTACAGCGTTTTTTTGCATGAAATGAAAGACATTTTTTTTTAATCTCACAGTTGTTCGAGAACATGTCAGTTATCCCATGAAAACAGCTTCAACAGCCTTTGCAAAGTGTGACTTTGAAGACAATCTTCGAATTTGTAGGACATGCTTTTCAACAGCCTATAGATAGAACAATGACTTGATTCCCTATAGTTCAAATAGCACCTTAATTTTTTCAGTTGCAGGAAATAAGAGTTTTTCTGCCTACTTGGGATATAAAAGCTTCTGCTCAGCCATTAGCTGTAAATTGCAGAATGAAGCGGTACCCTACAGCATTTCCAGATGAAGCAGTCTGTTTATACGGAAAGCACAAGAGCTATAATTACTGCATGATCACATTTGTATATCAAGGTCAGAATTCTGTGATTCACGGTATTGTTTGGACATAAAGGGAGTTGATTTTCAGCATGGTGGTGTACAACTACTATTATTGCTACATCAGTGACTGTGGAAACAATATTAACTTTTGCTTGTTTGAGTTTTTCCAGTTAGGTTAAATCCAGTTCAAGCATACATGAAAATTGGTTGGTTAATATTTTTCCTAAAATATTAATTAGACATGCAAAATATATATTATTGATGTTCAGACTGTGAATTCTCCTGTGGAAAAAAAAAATCCTCCAGAACAAAAAGCAAACCAAAATAGGTCATTAAATGACTTATGCATGAAATCACACAGAGTTTAAGCAACATCAAATGCAGGTTATTGAAGAGTGTAAAAATCTTTCCTGATCTTTTCCTCTTCTCTGCAAAATCCCTGCATAAGATTTTCTTTCAACTATTAGCTAATATATTGGCAATTTTTATATTATGTTCCTGAGAATCTGTTGGCTTTCCACACTATTTAACCAGTCCTAAAAGCTCAAAATATGAGGATTCAACTCATTATACTTGTTAGTTAAGAGCTTGAGTTAGTCAAGCATTTAGATTGTACCAATTAATTCAATATGATTGTATGTGTTTATGATCAGGCACAAGAACAAATGCTTTCCTCATCTGAGAATTAACAGAATTTGCTATTATATTATTGTATTGTATTGAATTGTCACCCAGCTGCCATTAATGTCACCCTCTTCTCAGCTTGGCTTCCTTCTTACTTAAGCTTCAACTACTCTTTCTCTTTTCAGGTGTAGGTGTCCGTAGGTAAAAAGCAACCATATTTCTCCAAGTTTTCATTGTTCTCTATCTATTCTGGGTTTTTATATTCCCTCGTCTGTCCCTTCTCCCACTCACATACTGTCATATATAATGACTTTACATAAATCTGATAGTGTTACCTTCACATTGCCAAGGATGGTTGGGAAGCACCGTTTTTCCTTTTTCTTCGGATGAGATCAAGATGCCAGCTTGACACAGCCCAAATTGCAATGCTGGCCTCGGGTAGAGAGTTTCATAAAAGCTGTATTTAGCCTCAAAAGACTCTTCAACCTGACAAAATACCTGCATGGGCATAAGGACTGAGGAATTTGCCATCTGAACAATGCTCTAATAACTTGCCCAAGGTCACCGAGTCAGGGTGTTGAACTCACATGAGCATCTTATGCACTGGGCCACCCTTCCCTTTAGGAGAGCCACATATATTTCCTTTTCGGTGTTGCTTCTTGTCAATCACTCCTGATAATTTCAATGAACTTGATTTCTTTATAAATATTTTTCTGGATTTCTTTTATATTTAATTTTATTTGCTGGTTGCTGTAGCACTGAGAGGCTCAGAAATGAGTAGACCTAGAAAGGGAACATCATCATCCTGAGCCGCTCCAATCTAACGACAAATGCTGGTAACGCTGCCGATAGCAAATGAGTAATTAAATAAATTCAGTCGCTTATTATTGCAGATGTAGGGAGATTCTGTGACTTTTTTTATTTATGAAAAATAAACTACCATCAATTAAAACATAATTTAATGTAAATCATAAGTTACTTGTGAACTTTGGTCAGCATTTGATTTAGAAAGCAACGAGCCATTTTATATATTCTTCTTTTTGCTTTGACTTGAATAGCATAAACCTATAATCATGAAGGTGACTGTTTTGCCTACGGAGATGGATAATATCATTAAAAGGAACAGATGTGTTGAAAAGTTGAACGACAAGCAGACGTGCCATCGTGGGTTGAGCCAGATCCAGGGCTGCCAGTGGCTGTGATTTTGTTGTAAGACCGTGGTGCTCAGTTGTCTGCTGGTGGAGACCTTTCCCGGCCCACGAAAACCAGAGTAATGCCCAGGTCTTCTTCTAACACCTTTTTCCTGCACGTAACGCGATATTCCATCATAGTAGTCTTGGTTTATGGTAGTTACTTCTCCTCTTACACCCTTGCCTTCATATCAAAGGACACAGGTCTTCCTTATGGACAGGCCGTGTAACTATTTCTTCTCCCGTTCTGCCAGGTTGGTGTCATACCTAGAGGAATCTCAGATCCTTCCCAGCCAGCATGTAAAAATCTGAAATCTGCTGGTTAAAAAGATGTCTGTCCCTCCTAATGGCAAAACACCTCTTGACAACATCACTTGAAAATATCCTAAAGGCTCAGAAACTGAAGGGAAAAGAGATACAGTACCATCCCATCAAAAACTTTTATGTCGCAATTTTTAATTGAATCCCATGTGTCCTGGAGACAGGGATTATTCTGTGTTATTTTCAATGTTGAGGTTTGGCAAACCTCCAGACCCACATGACATGTTTGGAAACATAAAACAAGCAGCACAAAACCCATAAACAAACTACAGCAGTCTCTGGGGAAATAGGTCAACAGAAGTAACAAGACTTCTCTTAGAGAGAAGATTAAAAAAAAAAAAAAATAAAAATTAAAAAGCAGAAGAAGACTCATAGAGGAGGAGATGTGTTTTTCCTTACGGAATCAAGTGTTGTGCTAAACTGGAAATGGGCAGACTGGCTAAGCAAAGGGTCTCATCTGGATGTGGCCTCCTTCCCACTCCCTTTCTGCCTTGGGCTCTCTGATCCCAATCTCACCCTTATGGGTCCTTGTCCCATCTCCTGTTCTCCCAGCCTACCTGGTCCACACCTCTCTGTCTCATGCGGCTTGTGCCAGTCTCCTTGCTTTACCACCTCGCCTTTAAAGGCAACAGCTTCTGGGTAGCCTTCTCCTTCCCAGAGCCATTATCTGGCCCCAAGCCCCAGTCATTCTTTTTCCACCTTGTCCCCATGGAGATCAGCCCAGAAGGCTTCAAAGCGAAAGGTATGTCCCAGTTTACCTCTTCCAGAGGCTCCGCAGCATCTCTACCACCAGTCTTACACTGGAAACAGTATGCAATATGATGGTAGAGAAGTCCAATGAAAAACTGTGAAACCATTTCCCTGTGTTCCGGTAGGACCTTCTCCCCACACCCTCCTCCCCTCTCCGACACGCAGGATTCCTCCCTGTCAGGCCACTTCTTGCTCCTAGTCTCTCCATCCTTCAAATCGTATCTCCATCTTCCAAAAAAGACCAGCCTGGTGCATACACTTGACGTGGCAATTTTCAGCCTGGATGGTTAGACTGAAGTTATATTGGAAAACAGGGTCTTCTGAAGTGTCAGACAACTTGGACAGGTGATGTTACCCGCTCTGCACTCAGTGCAGCTGAGTGAGTGGTTGCCACATTTAGTTAGACGAAGAGTTTAGCCAGTCAGCTAAATGAAGCTCTCATGCAGCAATATTTAACAAGGTGTTATTATATTTTCAGGGGATTTCTAGTGGATCTGTTTACCACAATGAAATTCACAATATCAAATGCAGTAATCAAATAACGCATGATAAATTGCTGTCACTGAAGAATTAATAGACGTTTTTTCAAACTGGCTGTGTGAATGAGTGACCTTATCAGTCCCATAGCTTTGGTTAGTTTTACTTACTTGGTCTTTTCTCCTCATGTAGGTAGGTTTCTGGTCGTGACAGATGAGACATGAGATCTTCAGCTTCCAGGCTTTCAAGTTTTTCTTCAAGAGATTCACTATGGAATCGGTAAGAAAGACATGAATAACTGGTTTAAAGAGTAAAAAGCAGACCAGAATCTGAAAAATAAGTTTAAAAGAAATTGGTTTTATCAATTGCTATACCTGCCAGTGGGTTTTTTTTTTTTTTTTTTTTTTTCTGTGTTTAATGCTATTTTGGGCATTGCTACAGTGGATGTTTTTCAGAAAAGGTCTAAACTATTGATCCTTCTAAGGATCAAAAATTCCAGTAAATCAGCAAATCCTTGCAAAACATTGACTGCCTGAGCAAGTGCTGGAACAAACACTAACATTTATTATGCATTTTGCTTTGCTTTCATAGATTTCAAAGCTGACTGAGGGGGGCAGGGTATAAAAAGGACGCTTTTTGTAACTCCTTTCAACTCATCTAGGTCTGGTAACTGATGTTGTTTTAACTTTGAAAACAACAAATCTCTGAGATCAGCCTGAAAAATCTATGGCAAGATTTGTGCGGGGGCTTGAAAGATGAGGGACTCTCTTCTTGTGATATAAAGTGCTGAATAGCACACAGTTGTCTAAATATGCTTTTGTTTATTCAGCCTCTGGTTGGTGAGCGCTCGTGTTTTCAAGTTTTGACTGTGTTTCATTGAACCACTAAAAGCTACATTTGGGTTGTCTGACTCAACCCCCCCGCTACAAGAACAACATTGCTGGTTAAGGCTGAGGTTTTCTTTGTACCTGGTGCATGGGCTGGAGATGTCGCGGCACAGGCCACCGCTCCCCGCCTGGCCATCGCAGCACTGTGGGACTTTCATCTTTTCTTCTTCCCTGGGGGAAAGGGTTGACCGTATTGCACTCCAGCCCAGCCAAGAGGAGTGAATCATTGCTGATCTTCTGAAAATGGAATAAATCTTCTTTTGGTGCATTTGCCTTGTCACATGGCTACGCATATATTTTTCCTTTATAAGCCCATGATGCCTTAAATAAGCAAGAGGCCAGACGTCAAACAATCGTCTTTTGAAAAGTATGAAGCTATCAAGCTGGATACTTCTATTTGATTTTGAAACAAGACTTAAGTCTTTATGTCCTACTGCTCCTACGTTTTCTTGGAGGAATAAAATAAAACACAACCACCAACAAGCAAATAAGTAGTGGTGAGATTACTGAAATTAATGAAACCTGACTTCCTACAGATTTAGGTCTTGACTGCAGCTTCTGAGGATGTAACTTTTCCCATGATTGGGATACTTACAGACTCTTCTCCTACACCAATTATCTTGAGAACGAACAAGATGAGGGTGAGCCTTTTCTATCCATAGAGGCAATACACATATTTTTCCTCTGCTTATTTTTATTTTCCCACAAAACTTCTAGGAACTGAAGAATTTTGACAGCTTTCCTGCCCCCCCTTTCAAATTTGCTGGTGTCAGCAACGCATTAAAAAAATCATTAGGGACAGGACAGATTAGCAGATGATCACCCTCTACTGCAGTCAATGGAGGGCCACTTAACTTGGGAAGCAGCAAGCTCATTGTCAGTGGGTAAAGTAGAAGCAAATGAGTAATCAGAGGCAGAGGCTGCTGTGATGGACTTCGAGACTGAAATTCCAAACCTTTTTATTTCATTTAGCATCATGTGAACACTGACCCAACGGAGTCTAGGCCCATGTAGCAAGACCAGTTTCCAAAAACTTCCAGATGGTTGTTTGCTGTCCTGGCTTTTAACAAAACTCCATAGCCAGAACATTCAAATAATTACTTTAATAAAACATTTAGACCTTAATTTTAAATTTGAGCAATTTTTGCTTGATGACAAGCCTTTGAGCATTAAAGTGGATACTCCTCCAATTATGTCAGGTCTTACGTATTGTCAAATGTATTGATCTTCTTAAAACAAACAAACAAACCCCCCAAAACCAAAAGCCATTGCTCCTGAATTGAATATTTCCTATGCTGAGTTCAAGCCTAGAGCCTGGCCAAGTGATCTATCCTTGAAAATAGAGGCTTCTCTAAAGGAAGTGCAGATGTGTTAGTGAGTTCAGTGGTTGTAAGGGTCCTTTCTATAACATTCAACATCTGCAGATTTAATTCCAGCATTTCTCTAACAAGATGCTCTTTAGGAAATTAAGAAATTAAGTATGCTCAGTCAACACTATAAGCCAGCTTTTGAACTTCTAACTCGGTAGGCCCATACACATGCACATCTGCAAACTGTGCCTTAGAAGAGCTGGCATGAAGCCCCAAATGACTTCTGTGGATCTGTTTAGCATGGTGGGATCTCCGTCTCTCTTCTTCCATTAAATACTACTCTAATTATAATAAATTCATAATACAGAAGAGAAAAGTGTTCAGGAGAGACTGGATAATGCCCTCAGACACATGGTGTGAACCGTGGGGTTGTCAAACGCAGGGACAGGAGTTGGACTCAATGATCCTTATGGGTCTCTTCCAACTCAGGACATTCTATGATTCTATGAAAAAACCCTCACAATACCAGATCTTTCTGCTTTATATTTCCACATCATGAACAACTAGTAGAAAGTAACCCTTCCATTTACCTGCCGATCCTTTTTGTCTATCCAATAAAGTGCTGATGAAATTGTCTGGCCTGGGAGCCTTTCTCATTCTTCAGCTATTTTTTGAAACTCTTACAATAAAATGTATAACAAAAATACTTAGTTTTGATATAGCACTACGCAGCAGGAGAAACCCGGTGTGCTTTCACCTAGAAAAATAGATGTAATTGTCTGCATTCCACAGATAGGGAAATGATGCACACAGAGAGCAAATGCCATGTCACAGTC
Source organism: Pampusana beccarii (assembly GCA_013399365.1). Lineage (NCBI taxonomy): Eukaryota > Metazoa > Chordata > Aves > Columbiformes > Columbidae > Pampusana > Pampusana beccarii. The sequence continues at coordinate 70,167 of VWYH01004714.1, read as the reverse complement.
ATGAGTGGCAGCTCAAGGACATGATCCCAGTCTACAGAGATTTTATTTCATTCTCAAACTGCTTCCCAGGTTCATTTTGGTCTGAACCTCCAGTTTCACTGCAGGCAAGATGCATGCTGCCATCAGCATACATTTAGCAGCTTAGGTAGAACCAGAGCTGTGCCTGGATAATGACACAGCCGTATCATTTCCAGAGGGAAAGAGAAAATATTGAAATGTTTGCAGTGCGGGTTGAGGCTTTATTTCATTCTCTTTTTATTTTGGAGAGCCTGCCATGCCAGCTGTCCTGCAACATGTTCATTTCTGCAGTATCACCCTCTGATTTTAGTCATTGCTATTTCTCATATTAAAAAAAAACCCCACAATAAATAAGTATTCAGCTACTGTGATTCCTGCTTTAGAAGGACTCTTACTTCTCCTGTTTCCATCAGAGCACCCCTTCCCATTTGCACTGCAGACCAGGGTTCAATTCACCAGGGGCTCCACGGACAGTTTTCTCACCCATCAGCATTCATAAGAGTTTGATATCTTTGGACTGTAAAAAATACAGTCCTTATAGAAGAACACACTACTGGCTTTTTATATTCTGTAGCTGTTTTAAGGGCTGCATTTGAATCTGATCCCTCCCGACACACGCAGTATTACGCTTCCTATGAAATGAAGTGACGTTTCTTAAATGAGCCTCTCTAACAAAAAAACCCTCTGTGCACTAAAGATACCAAATCAGCACACCTGCAACAACAACAACACCACCGAGCATGCCTTCCCTGTCCTTAGCCTGCTGCCTCTTGCTGCTGGGGAGCATTTTGCTGGTTTTCTCTTTGGAGGATGCATTGGTTGCAGGGGAACAGCCCATTGCTTGTTGTTGTTACTGTGAGCCTGGAATGCCATTACGTGTTTGTCTGCATGACTCTTGATCTTGCATGACAAAACCAAAAAACAAAGGCAAAACTGAATCAGCAGATTAGTCAGCTTAATCTTGTGTAACTCAATGCCGCACTTCATTTTCAGCGCTGTTATTTTCAGCTGTCCTTTGAGATGCTGATTTGAGCTTACCTATCGTTCAGTCATGCTCCTTGCACAGGACATTCAAGTAAATAAGATGTAAAATATATCATTCAGTGGTATATTTCCAATGTTTTTATTTAATCTTATTTGTTTGGTACACATAGCGTTAAAACCGCAAGATCTTAATGTTACCAAAATGTCATTTATAATGAGAACACAATGGGTTCTCTTTTTGCTATCATATTAATATTGAAAGAATGCAAAATTAACCTTTTGCTTAAGCCACTATTTCTAGTGCTAAAAGGCTTTTAAACTGACACTGTAGTTTCTGAGACAGTTGCTTATGTTTTCTTATCTAATTTTAAATACCAAATGGAGACAAATGCTCGGAGATGGCAGTATTAAAATTGAAATCAGCCGATCCTCGTACTCAAAACAGTCACAGTGGCAACAGAAATTGTTGATGCAGCTCATGTAGTCCATAAGCCATATTGGTAGATACTGTTGCTTAAAAACACAGAATTGCAATCAGCATATTCACTGGATCTGGATTTTTATTTTCTGCATGTACAATGCTATGATTTAGATGAGAACATTTTTCTTCGACTGCCAAGTTACCTGACTATTCTTTCCTAATAACAGAATCGTTTCAAAAATTTGTTTGCAAATGCCAAATCCAACAGCCTCATTTCGCAAGTAGAAACACTTTGCAGTTTAACATATTAAGTTCCCCTCAAGCAAATTAGCACCAGTCACAATGTGTGATGTAGGCTTCAACATTTAAAATAGACTGTGCCTTTTCCTGTGAGTACACCACGCACTTACGTGATGTTCAAAGTGTAAACATGCTGCAGGTTAAAATAATGTAGTCGTTACATTTCGAACGAGGCCCAGTCAGCCCATGGGACTGTCCTCTAGGAGGACGCTGCTCCTGGAGGTGCATTTCCTCCTGACTAAACATTTCCCGCTGAAGTACAAACTGATGATGTTACGTGTTCTTACATAAATGTTTTTCAAAACAAAACTACGGGAGTTCCATCAACAAAAAAAAGTTTACAGAGTTTCAGCACGAGATGCTCCAAAACCAAAAGTCAAACTCATCCTGCTGAGATTCTTGTTGATTTGAAGCTCTTTTCATCCTCTAAGCCCAACATTCAACTCAGATGAGAAGAACTGATGTTCAGAAATATTTGTGGGTATTCTAGTACTTATGGCCATACATTTAAACAAACATTTCCTGCTAATTTTGTCAGAAGTTATCTGGATATGTAAATATAAAAATGTAGCAACAGTAATTTACCATATAGATGTGTTCTCAGGGAATCTCAGACTGTCTTACGCCATACGGTGAGTTAGGATAAGAAGGAGGATGGGAAATAATGCTGACTGCTGTGTTTAGCTGAAATGGGATGAATATAACACCAAACCACAAATTTATTCAGAACAGCAGTATAGTAGAGCAGCATAGCCTAAGGGTATTTTCCTGATGAGTTTTAGCATGCCACTAGTTCTGTTGCTATTCGCTGCCGAGCTGGTGATACTCTCTCTGTTTGTGAAAATGCTAAGGAGCATAAAAAGAACAACTACATAGTTTACTTACAAAAGCCTGTGTATTTCAATGATTTGATGTTTTAGTTAAACACTAATGCCCGGTCTAGACTACTTTTATTAGGAGTAACAGCCAAGATGGGAGCTTTAAAAGTGACGAGTGTAGGTGTAAGCCCTCATCTGCAAAGCGGCACCATCTCTTTCATACTTGGGAAGAACAAAAATAACACAGGACCAATTTGACACGCGAGATCCTGGCATGACCACGTCTGTACTAATCAAGAGGACTCGTGCACAGTAGCCATGTGCACAGCGATTTCCCTGCTCGACGAACAACTCGCTTCACCGCCACACTGAGAGGCTGCAAGGGGCCCCGGAGGCAGCTTGTCTGACAGCCTATTTGGTGCACAGCCAGGGACCCGGGTCACGCTTGTTTCCAAAAACCGAGCGGCAACCACACCTGAGCTTGCCTGTGAGCTCCCTATGTGAGCGGCACACAAGGGTGGCCTCGGGGGGGCCCGGGGCTGCTCCCTGCGGGCAGCGCAATGGGGTCCCAGGGGAGATCCACCACGGGCTTCTGCACAGCTGAGGCGCTGAGACCCCCAAGAGCTGACTTCGCACGTCTAAAGCCAGACAGCCAAAAATACAGCCCTGCTTTAGGCAGGCAGGGCCACAGCCAGCTCTATCCGTTTCCTTATCTATAGTGGAAAGATAATCTTGCTGTTCTCTGCCTCATTGCTGCGTGGCTTAAACAGTTAATTGCATTGATGACACGAAGAGCAATACCAATGCGATGTGGCTCTTCACCTCTGGCACATACCTGTAATGTTTGAAAGTTCGCTGTGATGACAATATTCATCATCACCTGATGACAACTGCTCAGCTCTCGTGAATGCGCTGATGATCTCAATCTAAATATGACTAGAGTACTATAAAACGAAAAATACTATAGTCAATATTCAGCTTATTGCAAAACACCCGTGTTAGTAGTTTGTGGTGTCGTTGCTATGTTCCTTAGCCTCTCCCTACGCACGGTGTGTATCACCAATATTGCAGCAATATTATCAACTTGCTGTAATTAATTATCCTGTTGGAGATCACGGTAAAAAAAGGCCAGGGTATCAAAGGGATTTGTAGACTGAATCATTGGGTGGGATGGCAAGACAGCACAACTTCCTTGACCGCAATGTCTCATCAGTACGGAGTGTGTTTCCAGGGCTGTTTCCACGCTCCTCAGCTTGTCCTAGGATGGACACGGAGATGCATTTTGCACCAGAACACCAAGAGGAGTGAGATGAGATACGCATAACTTCTGCTGGCAAGTCGTACATGAGAAAAAGGCTGCGGCACAGCCTCCCCCAGGATCTCGCACAGACTAAGATAGCGTTAGAGCAGACGCTGTGAAATATAACTTTCACACTCCGCTGATTATTCTTTGACATTTGTGAAGTGAAACAGTGATTTCAGTTAGCGACAATTTATAGAGAGGTGCATCTTACAAATTTAGAAGTGAATCTCAGATACTGATCGCAATTCAAAACAGGAAGCATGGTTAAATCTGAAATCCACTAAAAGCTATCTGAAACAGTTATATAATTTGACTAGTTTAAATGTAAGCACATTTTTACAGGCAAGTTGTATAATGTATTTTTTCTTAACATCATATTAATTAACAAATCTTACTTACAATGAGTTTAAGTGAAGGTAATCCAGGCCTAAACAGGTCATGCCCATTGGGTTATTTTCTGTATTAGCATTTGTATGGGGAAAGAGGAAATGCTGCTTCAAAGCAGCAAAAGTGAGCACCATATTCTCTCTAATAGAGTCAGCAATTTCAAAACCATCAAAACCCCAGACTAATAGGCAATTATGATCAGTAGTTATTGATCTTCCTTTTTTTTTGTCTTTAGGACTTGTGTGCTGCTCTCTTTCCCAGTTGTCTTCTGTATTAATTCTATGTTATGTATATTTAGTATTTTATTTCAAAATATCATTTTTTCCTGATGAGAAAACATAGAAGCTCAGCTATTGTTACTCGCTGCTGTGCCTTCAATTCTGTCGCTCTTCACTGCTCCAATTTCCCTGGCCTGCCTCCTCCCTTTCTTTCTTGAACAGGCTCTTCAATTCTGCAGTTCAAATTTTCTCCAAATAGTATTAAAGAAAATATGTTTGTAGCAATATGTCCTGTTTTTTTCCACACTCTTTGGGGCAGGATTTGTTTAGTTATTCAGTTAGCAGATGAGGTTATTTTACAACCCAAGCCTAGTCCTTAAGCTCAATAACTCCAGCCTGTAGCGAGTCAACTTTAACAGTGAGAGTACTCAATTCATTAAACCAGTTTACCCATCAGTGCAATGGATTTATCCTCACTTGAGATCTGCTATAGAGGGGTGAGGTCCCCTTCTATCGCGAGCGCCGTAGCCGACCCGCGGAGCTCAGGTCTGGCTCAGGAGCAGCTCTGTGACAGCCCATGATGGATGTTCTGCGGGACATGACAGGGGATGACCACAGAGGTCCTGTTTGGCCCTCGGGCTGTATCGCAGCCCCTGACCCATCCCATTTCCATGCAGGCGTGGTACACTGAAACTGCTCTTTTCCAAACTCCTAACAGCTCTTCCTGGCCCAAACCCCCAGGCAGTTCTTCGCTCTCCATACTGCTTTTGATGCCATCAGCCATTTTTATCTTCTTGATCTCTCATCCTCCCCCACTGCTCTTACGAACACGATCCTCAATTGATTTTCTTCCTACCCCTCAAGTCACTTTTTCAGTGCTTCAATTTTTTTTTTTTTTTTTTTCCCAAATCCATTTTTCAGTGCAACTCCCACGCGGTGCTTTTCTTGGCTTCCTCCTCCTCCTCTTGCCTACTCTACCTTTCAGAGTCTCATGACGTTTAACAATCATCTGTACGAGCCCGCAGCTTTGTGCCGGAAAGCCGGATCACGTGAAGCAGCAGCAGCAGCAGCAGCAGCAGCAGCAATCACATGGCCATATGGAGGGCTTCTGCTAAGGCAATGAAATCAAAGAAACATGTTCAGGCAGGACCATTTCTCAGGAGTATTGGCCATATTTTTGCTGGCAGAACTGCATGCAAATCATTTTTTATGGGTATACACAAATGAGGTATCTCCTTTTTATGCTTACTCAGGCATCACAGCCTTTTGTTGATGTTTTCAACTCTTTTTGAGTGGTACAAGCATTTATTTAGAATTACATATAAAACCATGTAAAGCCAAAGCACATTGCAATACAGGTGTAGGTCCTTATCCACATAACATTAAAACCTTTGAAATGGATATATCTATAAATACTGTTCATTTTTAATCACTCAGATTTGAGAATATTTACCATTCCTGAGTTTCACAGCTTCTGTGGAGAGAATCCCAAAGAGAAGGGAAACACATGGTATGATTAAGTAAATCAGACTGAAGTAGCAGATGACCATAATTACTTGAGCCTCCTGAGACGTAACCTTCTTTAGAAAGGCACATATGGGCCCCAAAATCTAAGCTTAAAAAAAAAAAAAAAGAGAGAAGAAAACCTCATTAGTGCTTCCTATCAATTCCCAGTTACATGATGCAACAACAGATAAAAGGATGTTTTAACTGGTTCAGGATTACTGCTTTTGAAAGGATGCAGGACCGGTAAACAACACAAAGGATGGGTACCAGGGATGCGGTTCAGGATTCAGGCCGGTGCATCTGCTCTGCTGTCCGAGGGCTCCGTGGTGCGCTGTGCAATACCCAATTGCAATGGGGATACATCACACTCCCATTCCCCTTGAAAAGGCTCAGGGACAGAATTAGTAATAAATATCAGGAATAGCAGCTTCAAAGGTGTCACTGAGACATAGCAGGACTTCTTAAAAATTATCTGAGCATATGGAGGGTGAAAATCTATATAGCCAGATTGCTTAAAGCGATGACATTATCAGCAATGGTTATTTCACGCTTTACATCACGGGAAGCTTGAAGCACAAGGGCTTGAAGCAAAAGGGCTTCAACGGGCTGTGATGGGCTTAGAGAAGGGGAAAATAAACCCGCTGCCTTTCCTTTGGGGCTGCCCCGCGGCTGGAGCTGGGGGTGCACCGGGGGCGGGACAGCACGGCCGGAGCGGGAGCCCAGCACCCCCGGCCTGCCTGTGTGCGCCCACCGAGCCCCCTCGTCTGTCATTTAGGAAACAAAAGGGGAAAGCTCGCAGGGTCCCGCCGCCCCCCGCGGGTTCCGAACGGGGCGGGGGGGGCGGTGCGCGAGGCCGGGGGAGGGGGCGGCTCCGCCGCGGGAGGGGGAGGGGAGGCGGGCACTGGCGCATGCGCAGAGCACTTCCTCGTTGGCCCCACGTAACGGCTGCGGGCGGGCGCTGGGCAGCGCGTGTCAGTCACCGGGTGACTGTCAGCGGCGGCGGGAGCTCCCGCCAGCCCCGGCCCAGCCGCCCCCGGCCCTTCCCCTCCTTCCCCCCGGCCGGGGGGTGCAGCCGGAGCCCGCACAAGTTAGTGCTCAACTTGGCGGCGGTGAACGGCGTGAGGGGGTCGGCGGCGGGTGGGGAAAGGGGCTGAGCCCGGCGGGGTGGGGGCTGGCGGCGCCGCTCCCCTCCCCTCCCCTCCCCTCCCTCCCTCCCTCCCTCGCTCCCGCCGCCCTCCCCTCAGAGGCGGCCCCGTCCCCGCAGCCGCCGGGGCCGCACTCAGCCCAGGGAGCGCTCCCCAGCGGCGGGGCCGAGCGGCCGGGGCCGTGTGGGCGCCTCTCCCCCTCAGCCCTGCCCGGGAGGAGGAGGGGGCGGCCGGAGCGGCTGCTGGAGGGGGCGCAGCCTCAGCCTGGCTCTGGAGCTCCGCTGCTTTGATGCTGCGCGGTCTCTGCTGGCTGTTAACATCTTCCCTCTCTTGTGGTGTGTTTTTTTTTCTTTCCCCCTTGTCTTTTTTTTTTTTTTTTTTTTTNNNNCCACCCCCCCTCCCCAAAACTTGGGCTTCCTTTCCCGGGATCGCTGTGCTCGGCTCCTCCTGGGCTCTCCGGTGCGGCAGGATCATGCCGGACCAGATCACCGTGTCGGAGTTCATCGCCGAGACCACAGAGGATTACAATTCCCCGACCACCTCCAGCTTCACCACCCGCTTGCAGAACTGCAGAAATACGGTCACGCTGCTGGAAGAGGTAAATCATACCCCCTCCCCACTTGGATTTTTGTCCTTTTTTTTTCTTTTCTTTGGGGTGTGCGTGTCTTTGAGAAAGAGCATCAGGGACGGGGCAGTACCACCCGCCCAAATCCACGGGAGCTAAGGCAATGGTATGCATGTAATCTAGTCTTTTAATTGTGGGACTTTGCTCTTGTGCTGAGCTAGTTACAGAAAGCTTCCCTGCCCTGGCGTCTTAAAGATTAGCGCGTAAAGCAGATGCCTGAACTTAAACATTACCCTTGTACTTCTTGGTGGTTTTGGTGCTGGCGGTTGCAGCGCTAGGAAAAAAAAAAAAAAAAAGTGTGAATGTTGGGATTTTGAGAGGGAAGAGGAAGGTTGAGTTTTGTTTGGGAGCGTTAGGAAAGGTTTTCCCCAGCCGCTCATTAGGTCAAGTCAGCACAGAACTCTGACTGCGGAAACCTGTCAAGGGGAGACTTCGTTTAAGAAATGAGGTAAGGATGAATGTGAAGCGAGGAAAATAATATGAAAGCAAAATAGGTGGTGGAAGGAGAGGAAAATAATGCAGCAGAAGTGATTATACAGATTCAGCATCTCAACCTTGAAGCCTCAGTGTTGAAGGTTTGGTTTGTTTTTTTTTTTTGTAATGCTTATTGTGAGGGTCATTTAAACGTTCACCCTGCTTCTCTCTGAAGAAATAGGGGTGTGAAAACAGGTAAACTTCTAGAGCTGGTTTCTATGGCGTATTAGTCCACTGCTTCCTATTTGAGGTTTCAGTGTGATTTCTTAAGGACTGGGTCAGCAGGTAGGAGGAAATGTCTTCTAAATAACTTTAAAACAAGACAGTGTGTAGCTCTTCTCTTGCCCTGTGCTTGCTTGAAGGTACTAGTGTAAGTCTATTTTTTGCTATTGTTTTGTAGATTGCAGTTAGTTGTTTTAGATTATACACTTAGTTCATCAAGTATTTGTCAATTCTTCAGGAGTCAGCACGTATCTAGGAGATGGATTTAATAGATTCTTTTTAGTTTTGTTGAATGTGTTGGCATGAGCAAAGTATTTAGTATGCAAGGAGTGTTAATCATGGCGTTCTCCTGATAGTCTTGGATATGGAAAATATAATTCCAGAGGATTAAAATTAGTTATGTTGCCTTTTGAACTGTCTATATTGAAAATTATAACAGTGCTATTGTTTACAATAACTGACTACGTAACAGAGTGATTGTACGAGTGCATTTAAAATTATGTATTTTATTATGTAACCTAGTTTAACTTCATAACTTTTCTGTAACACTAATTGCCTTTTTTTTTTTTTTTTTTTTT
>VWYH01004714.1:0-56911 GCA_013399365.1 Pampusana beccarii | reverse complement strand
GGGAAAAAAAAAAAGACCCCGTTGTCTTCGTAGCCAGGCTTAGGCATCTTATACAGTAGGTGCCGAAGAACTGCAAGATTTTTTTTAATCATAATTTTTTTTAAATCATGGGTGTTACCTAATGGCCTTCAGTAAACACAAATCTTAATATTCATTCTACTGCTAAAGTTTTGTTGTGTTTTTTTTTTCCTAATTCTGAGGGGAGGGAACAACACTATTATAGTGTAGTCTAGGTCTAGTTTATGAGAACTTTCAGTCTGTACTCCTTTCTGTGTTGATTTCTTCAGCAAAATGTTACATTCATGCAAAAAACGCAGTTTTTACTTCGCATTTCTGTGTGAAAATGGGAGAAGTTTTTTTTTATTATAATCGTATGAGAGAGGGATTATTGCATAGTAGATGGATGGTTAATGACTTAAGATAAAAAGTTGAAATCCTAACGTCGTATAAACGGATTACTGATACGATGTCTTAAAATGTACCTTCTGCTTTGTTCTTGCCAGATGTGCTTTTATATCCACAGTAGCTCCACGATTTTTTTCTCAAATAGATTTTGAAGAGTTGATTTTAATCATTGAGTTGGTATTACTGTGCGAGCTAGTTGGAATTTTTAGGGAATGATGACATCTGTTCTGAGAATAAGTAGCGCACATGTGGGATCCCCTCAAGAGTGGCTGGATTACCATTCCGCTGTGTCCCAGCTCCAGCTGAAAGGACATCTTTGCATCCAGGGGATAACTTGGTTATCATGACCAGGCAGTTCTGAGTCCTTCTCCTAAAGCAGCAGATGTTTTGCAGGGCTGTCTTGAGATACAGAAGTAAAGCTTAAATGTTTGAATTCCCTTTAGGCAGACTGGTAGATAGGAAGGGACAGTTAGAAGGTTATGATACAATAAAGAATAGCTGCAGTTGTTTCTGATGCCTGGTTTACTCTTTAATGCCTGGTTTACTGTTATACTTTTGTAACACTTGAGTATCTTTAATGATTAATGTTATTTCTTTCTTTATTTTGCTCTTCAGTGAGAAGCTAAAAACTCAAAATGTGCTTTCTGACAATTAGATCTTGTCATGCACATCCTTTTCTAATAAAAGTTTAACTGATGAGTGTGATGAAATATGGCTGCAGATATGTTTGGGGTTTGCTTTGAAAAATAAATTAAAAAAAAATACAAAAACAAACAACAAACTCTAAACCATAATTCCTGCAATGACTGTTGCTTAATTTGTTTCTCACTGTGCTCATGTGCTGGAGCTTAGAGGTCTGTTGGTCTCAACTGGACCTGTAGCAGATCAGTGAAAGACTGACTTGTTTTTAGTACAAGTCTGGTATAATCTTACATAACTTGAAGGGGGAAGATTTCTTAGTGTTCTTCATCATGTCATGGATACTTATCTAAGGTTAGAGATGGGAAAGGGGAAAGTATAGGGGTTTTTCTGTTTTCCCTTTTAAAAAAAATATTTGAAAGTATGTTGTCTATGAATCATTTTTGCAGTTTCCTGTATGTAACTTTCCCTTCATGCTTCAGTTTCTGTGAGTTTTTCTTGCTCTGCTGTTGGAAGGACTCTTGCAACAAGGGGAAGGGGACAGGGTTTTTCCTCCTTATGATTTTGTAGAGACTTGTGTAGCTCTGAAACTGCTATACAGTTCGTCTACAGTGATTTCATACACTGTTCTACCACAAGATCCTTTCTCAGCGACAAAATATTCTATCAAGGGAGACAGGTGAAACCATGCAAGAGAGCAGGAGCACTTCAGTTCTAAATCAACTTTTTGTTTTAGTTGGCAATGTGCATAGACTTTGTTCATTACCCTGAACTGTGAAAACTGGTAAGATCTGTTTTATGTGGGTGTCTGAAGAGAAATACATTCTTCTGTTGTTTCTGTCACTTCATTTCCATTGAAGCAACACCTCTATATAATTACAACAGGTAAATCATAACATCCTATTCCTTATCCTTTATTTTTTACATTAAAATGGATTTTTATTTTTCTGGGGGGAATCCAGGAGGCTCCAGCAGCACTGGACTTAAAACCAACTTTTCTTAACCTTGTAACCTGTTACTTATGGCAATCACAAACAGTCTTGCATCATAGAGAGCTTTGTAGTTAGGAGCTGATTCTTACATAACAGACCACAAGCAATCTTCAGTTTTTGAAGAAATATGCTTGTGGTAACAGACCATTCCAGAAGAACTAGACAAGAAAAGTTTCTTTGTCTAGTAAATAAAACTCAGGATAATTATTACTGTTTTTACACTGAATGGCAAATTGCACCAAAGACCTAAAAATGGGTACATGAGTGTTCTAAAACACAGAGACCACAGTGACAGCTCACGGGTGACTCCTGATCACTATACTGAAAACATGATGGAGGCTTGACAGCAATATCCTGTATTTACAGTAGCGTGTTTCAGAAAAATGCACTTGAGGATGCTTTTACATTTACATGCTACAGTATTTATTCATTTAGTGTGTAATCGGTTTTACCCTTCATTTGGTAGTAGCTGAAACATTTGGTTGTAATAAGCAGGCAATCTTCTTTTACCTAAATGTGACTGATGTGAGGAAAAGCAAAACAGAAACTGACTGGTAGCTCGAAGTTTCAGTTGTGGCAGATTAATTAGCTTTGCCTTTTGAGAAGCTGTATTCAGTTTAGGCACATTTTTAAAAGTACTTATTGCTTTTTGGTATCTCCTATCTGTTTTAGAGAAGTACTGCTTCTTGTTTTGAAGTCCCACCAGGCTTCTTCGTGTTTGCTCATCAGTCGGGAAGCTGTGAAAGTGCTCGGTGGTACATTCTACTTGGTGTGCCCTTCAGATAAATCCTGACAGAGTGTCTGCCATGTAGTCATGGGAGCTTAGGTCCTGATGGAGAAGAGAGAGACGCATCAAGTGACTTGACTTAAAGTTGGGTTTAGTGTTTAGATTGGAGTCCTATGCAAATATCTTCTATAGTTAAAAAGTGAGAAAACAGTTGTTAGAAGAGAAAAGAAAGGAGATGGGGAGCAACCCACAAAACTGTGTTTGTAATCCAGCATGGCATCACTGAAAGACTGCAGATGAGTGATTTGGAACAGAATTACGTTTGTTGATTTGATTTCCAGTATTTTTCTCACCGCAATGAGTAAAACTAAATTTTTGTAGCTATTGTTGTGTATTGTAACCATGTGAATAAAGATGTTTGTTAATATGTTTTTTAAACCAGATATGCAACAAATCTACGAAGAACTGTAAGAAAGAACATGACATGTAACTTTCAATGGAATGCTACCTGGCAATAAAATCATTAGGCAGAATCAAGCCAAGAGTGCTAATTATTAGTATTGTTTCAGGTGCAAAAGGTAGGCAATATAAACATGTGCCCTAGACCAATAGTGTATTTTTTATATCCCCTGGGTTGCCAAGCCTAGAGGGTGACCAGTGAAGCAAAGTCCAGCTGGTAGCAGGTTGCAAGTGGTATCCCTTCAAGAGTGCAGCTAGCAGCCAGAAATAGTGGTTCTTCTCCTCTCTTCAGCAATTTTGAGGCCTCATCTGAAGTACTAAGTTTGGGGTTCACCAATAAATGAGAAAAATGACATACTGACACAAGTGCAGGTGAGGATCACCAAGGATGGTTAGGGGCCTAGACTACATCACTTGAGGAAACTGGATTTCTTCAACCTTAGGAGAGCAGCTAAGGGAAAGTCATGTTGCTGTCTTCAAGTATGTGGAAGAAACTGAGAAGTCAGAAATTCTGATTAGATTTGAGGTTGTTCTTTATTGAGGGGGGTATTTTTTATTATTGTTTCAGGGTTTTTGTTTGATTGTTTTGAATCATGAGTCTGAACAGGTGGCTGTGGACACTGTGGGACCTCTGTCCACAGAGGCGTTCAGAACTCCACCTGATAGCCAAAGTAGTCCTCTCTAAAATTGTTTGGACAGCATAATTTAATCTTTTAGAAGACATAGATGTAGAGTAAAGTGGCTGTGTAGTTTCATGAATGTGTTTTTTTGTGTTTTCAGCTAAAAGTTTACACTGAGCTTATTCTTGGAAAAACAGCACATTTAAATGTAATAAAACTAATGTAAGCAAAGTTGATTATTTTTTTTTCCTTCAAAGAAAGACTTCTTTAATAGAGGAAATAGGATATTGCTCACATTTTTACAAATCTGTATTTCAAAAAGTTTATCAAATTCAGGGTTTTCTGTGATTTTTAAGAATAGTTCGAATAGTTACTGAGTGTTTGACAGGGATATAATTATTTTTAAATGATCAGCCTGCACCAATAGAAAGTCAGCTAATGTATTCTGCGAAGTGATGACTATGTTACAGCTTAGATATGTCTCTGCTGGGTTAACTTTACTTCTGTGAGGAGGATGATCTGAATTTTGAATTCCGGAGCTCCCACCTTGAGTTTAGAACTCCAATTCCTTTCCTCTTGTGTTATAGTTTACTTTTCGGGTAAATTGTCTCACGATTTTTGGATTCACAAAGCAAGAATTTGGGATTGAAGAGAGAAACATGCTTGAAGTGTTCTTGATATGAAACTTAGTCTTTTCCGTAGCACTTCAGAAAAATGTCTTGGGGATAGGGGCTGAGAAGGAGTAAAATGTAGGAGGTCTTGTTTGCCAGGAAAGTTGTGGCTTTTTATGAAACCACTAGGATTTAGATATCCTATTTTGGTTAGATCCTTAAGACTTCATTTCTTTACAAGAAGACAGAAGCCCTCTAATGATGACATGAAACTCACAATATTTTTGTTATGATCTGCTCCTGATACATGTATGTCAAAGTTCCACGTTTTGTTTTTATTATTTACATCTGTTATAGAATTAAAAAAAAAATCATGTTGAGCATATCACTGAGAAAGTGTTTCAGTATTTAAATCTCGGTTTGTAGGCTTTTGTTGCTGTTGATGGATTTCGGTTTTGTTTTATTCAGGTCATCTTGGAATGAGACTGTTGTGTTACTGCTGGGTGTGAAAACTTGGATTTCTGAGATAGTTCAGGTTGTAGTTACTGAAGACTATTTTTGCCCAAGCAATTTTTAGGTTTTTACGTGTCTTCTGGAAAAGTATTGCTTTTGCTGTGCTCAAATTCAGATTGCATGGCATTTTTGTAGAGCTGTTCTTGGTAGTTCTGAGTCATGAAGGTGGCATGTAGCACTGCTTGGGAGTAATCATAGAATGGTTTGGGTTGGAAGGGACCTTTACAGATCATCTAGTCCAACCTTCCTGCTGTGGGTAGGGATGTTTTTCACTAGATGAGGTTTCTCAAAGCCCCATCTACCCCACTTCGAACACTTCCAACTATGGGGTATCCACAAGTTTTCAGGGCAAACCAAAACCAAATAATACTGTTTTAGTAAAATCTACTTGCCAATGTTGTCTTGCAAGTGCAATATATGATGAAAGTAGTTGAGCTGTTTTTTTTTGTCCAGTGTGTGTCAAGGAAGTGAAGACAAGTGTTAGAAAAGATGTAACAGTGCTGTTAAAACAAACTTGAACACTTTGTTCAGTGATGACAGGGTGCCTGCTTACGACCTTCAAAAACTATTTGTTAATTGTCCGTTTACGAAACTGTTGAATTTTAATGAAGTTAAATGATGCTGGGATGGGTCTGGGAAATTAAAGTCCCCTGATATATTGAGCAATCCTTTCTGTGCTGAAGATGTTGTGTGGGAACTCCGGAAAAGTGGTCTGTAAAGTACAACAGAATGTGCAAACTGTGCCAGCCTGTGCCACGTTGTAAGCATAAAGGACCATGATGGTCTGTTCCCGTATTCTTAATAACGTAACGTGCAACAGTGATGGTGTTTTTTGAAATCAGCAGGAATGGGTGACTTTTAACTAAGAATTTTTAAGGAGTTAGTTTAAATGTATAAGAAGATACACTGACGTTCTTGTTGGTTGTGTTTTGGCTTTGTGTTTTTCTTCCCTCGCTAAGTGTTAGAATTATGGGGAAGTTTTTAATTCTAAGAGTGATGATGCTGTCACTGAGCAAGTGGGATATCCTGACTATGCCTGTTGTCAAATCCGACCTCTTATACTAGAAGAGTGTTTGTACTGTCTTAGTCATTAAGATGGAACTCAGTAATCCGTCTAACTAACTTTAAAGAGAAAGTTGAATGAAAGTTGCCTGGAATGTTTTTACATAGTTGTTTGTTTTTACTGCAAAACTGGTCTTGCACACTACATTTCCCAAACCTTATAAATGATGCTTTGATTTATTTTGCAAATTGTTCTTCATATGACGCCTTGCCAAAACTATGCTTTTTATGCTTTGATTTGGGAGAAATTACTTGGGAAAAATAATTTTGATTTTTGCAAAGCAGGAGGATGGGTATTATAATTTTTAGTGTACTGTTGTGTCTGCAACACCTGCACTGGTGTCATTCTTTGGGGATGTTTTGTTGTTTTTTTGTTTGGTTTTTTTTTCCTCCCACATTGTAGCCTCTTCTGGGAGGGATGAAAGAAGCCTGCAGAGGCTCTTTGATGTGAAGACCTACTTAAATTAGTTTTCCAGGGCTGTCTGTACACAGATTTGGAAAAAAAAGGATGGTGTTGTATAGCTGATGTGATTTAGGTGTACAAGAGAAGTAACATCTTTTGGGATGGGGTTGTCTGCTGAAGCTTGAATGCCCAAAATATTACGTGCTCATGACTACAGTTATAGGGAAAGAGATGCTAGTTCTTTCTAAAACCTTCCTTTTAAAAACGTTTCTAGTCCTCTGGTGGTAGTTTTGGTGCTAAGTTAGTGTTGCTTTCACAGGAAGTGCTGAGAAGGAGACCTGGTTTAAACTGGCAGAGAAAACGTGAGAGGAAATGCAACGTTTTTTTCTTTACTTACACTTTTCAGGTTAATGAAGCTCTTTGTTATAGATGATTTTGATATAGATGTTACTGACTTACACCCTCAAATTCACTGCCTGTCCTTCCTTGTCTTCCCGTTTCATTTGAAGTGCCTCAGATGCTTCCTTGCTTGGTTTGTTTCACCATGTCTGGGATAGGTTCTTCAAAAATATTTTTGTCCCTGGGTATTGGTACTTTCTGGTTAAAATATGTGTAACAGTGGTGCTTCAGCAAAGCCTCATGTATTTGCTGAAGTTGTTTGTAGTTTCGTATAGCTTCCTGTTCCTGTAATTTAATTGGGCAACAATCTGCAATAAAGCGACTTCCTTTAAGTTGAATCAGTGAATATTGCACATATTCTAAATATGGAAGCAACTAATGTCTCTTTGAACCTTACACAGTTCTTGGACATGTTTCTACAGCTTTAATGTTTGTGTGAAAGGCCAAACCTGGCTGCAAATAAATCAATTATCTGCCTGTATATTCCCTTTCAATTTTATTTTATTTACTTTTTGCTGTCTATTGCTGTCTTTTGATGGTTACAATAACGAGCTGTCCTACCTTATTTTTTTCTGTCAATATCTCTATTGCTTCATGTCATATAACTCGTTCCTACAAGTAATAATGCTGCTTCATTGGGTGCAGATGTGTGTACTGCTATCCTAAGATAATGACACAATAAAATTGACGTAGAATAGAAGAATTGACATGTAGAAGTATTTATTAAAACTATCTTGTTTGTTTTGCAGTGAGCGTTGCATGGGGCGATTATTTTTATAGCAATACAACTATTTCTGTGGAACACTCTGTGTGTGTGTGTGTGCCTTGAGAAAAGCAAAGGGAAATGAGGAGAGAAAATACAGGGAATCTCGCCAGGTGCAGGACATAGTTAATGCCAGAAACCCAGGAAACAGTGACTGACTTGGGGACTGGCATGAGTTAGACTCTAAGGGTGAGCTACTGGATGGACCAATGATATTCTGCTGGTAGTTGTAGTGTGGTGAAAGCACACGTACCATGTATACGAAGATATTTGGAGGGACACCTCTTCTCTGATAGAATGATTTTGCCCATTGTAATCATACAAGCTGGACCCTTGTCCATTTGCCAAAAGTTAAACCAGAAGCCTATGATTTATCACTTACTCAATAGAGCATTTTGGAATATCTTTCATCAAGTTGCTACATGAATCTCTAACTCTGAAACAATCCTGTAATCTGTGGTAGAGGAAGAAAACCTGAACTTTGTGAAATAGAGCTGGAGTTGTGCCCAAGGCTTTAGAAGTAGGTGCACCTGTAGAGAACATATTAGGTGCAAGAAACACGATATCTGTTCAGGATTCCTGAGCATCAGGGAGTGAAGTGCGGTGCTTGAGGATTTCCAGTCATCATGGGCCTGCCCTGTGCCTCCAACCTGCTCAATATAACTTCACCTGGAGAGTTTCTGGTGCTTCTGTTGGAAGAATTTACAAAGGAAGTTACAGCTTGACCATGATTGAGAATTTTTAAATAAAGATTAGATCACTCCTGAAACAGCTCTGGATGAACTAAATGTATAAAACACTAGGTTGTGATAGTGTGAATTTTTAACTATTGCTTATACAAGCTGTAGGACTTTCTAGTGTTATTTTCTGTCTGGCCTTGAGACCTGTATGTGGAGTGAGCAATTGCAGGAAAATAAAGATAGATCTCTTGGTCAGTTTAATGCTAGAGAAGTGGGTTTTGTCCCTGCTCAGTTAATGAATTTGCCTGAAATATTAGGGAGGTCATGTAAACAGCATGTTTTCCAGGTGACCAGTAATTGGGATTTCATAACTTCTGAGAGTTTGTCTTGAAGTTGAGTAATCTAGTTGAAGGAAGAGAATATCGAGGTCTCCACCTGAAGGCAATTGAATGTATTCATTAAATGTATAAAAAAGTATAAAACTGGTGCACTGGACACAACATGAATGGAAGATTTTAACCCTACTCTGGCATTTTACTGTTTTTGACAGGAATCCAGGCAAATTCATTCATATTGTAAAGCTGTGAGATTATGGTGGAGTCTCATAAAACTGCAAGAGGAAATTTAATATTCCTGTTTTCAGAGTGAGTTTCTTTTGGCATAATATTTTAACAGGAAGGAAAAAGAATACACACCTAGGAGTGTATGATCATAGTAGGCTGAAAATGCTTTAAAAAGCAGTTCATTCATCGAGCACCATCCAGCCTTTGTACAATGTGGACCGTGGTAAGTTTTAATAAAAGGCTATAGAGACACATGGTCATGTAGTGACACAGTATAAGGGGTGTGTGTTATGATTAAGATGTGAATGGAACCTGCAATCAGGCTTCTGTATTAACCTGACTGTTTTACCCTTTGTGTGAGGGTATATATACACAATCAGTACAAAAGTATGGTGTGCGTAGAGCTGCTGCTTTTCTGTTTCTGTGCTATGTTTTCAGACCCACTAACAAGGCAAATGTAGCATATAGAGAAAGGATGCTGTTTGTTCAGCAATGCAGGCGTTTCATTTGAATCAAGCTGATGTGTAAAAAATAAATGTTGCCCCAAGCGTGTCCCTTCTCTCATAAAACAGTCCAGCAGTTTAAGGTGATACAGGTGCTTGGGTCTTTGGACTGCTCTCTAGACTCAAACAGGTGTCCAGTAATCCATGGTTTTATTTGTGTTGGGTTTTGATTTTGAGAATTAATGTTCAGATCCATTTTGATCCTTAGGAAGCTTTCTGTTGAGTTTGAAGAAGCCCTACTGACTACTTTTTTGCTAAAAGTAAATGTGGTCAAATGCTTATATGTTCTCCATGGCCTCTACAGCCTGGTTTGGATCTAATGTTCTGCCCCATTGAGTTTACAGCCTTTGAAGCATTTTTAATTTCTTTTTCTTTTAATAATAGACAAAATGGAATAGAAGTATATGTTGGCTGAAAAGATAGTTTGTCTAGAAAAACAGATATGCAGACAGATGAATGACAGGTCAGAGGCAGACAAACTGATGCATAGATGATATATTGCTGTAATGGGTTATGCGATCTTGAACACTGCTTTCCAAAAAATTGCGTGAGCCATATGATGAAGTATAAAGGAAAAGGTAAATGATGAAAGATTCTGATCATGTTCCAGGAACTGCTGGGGACTGGGAGTACTTAATAGCATGATGCTCCAGCTCATTGCTCCAGAATGTTGGAGGCAGAAGACTTATTAATTTCAACTGAGGAGAGAGGAAGTGACGCTTCAAAACTTCAACAGTGTTGAACTTGAGCAGTGCTTTTTAATGAAGTTGTATGAATTTCTGCTCTGACCTTGAGCGGAACATCTGGATGGTGCTAATATATAGCCCATAGTAAACAATTTACTTACAGAAACAAGATTTACTTGCAAGATTTATGTAAGATTGAAGTACATTTGCTACCAAGTGTAAAAGTTAAATTCTTACAAGGAGAAAAATCCTTTCTTTGCTGACTTGGTTTTACATTGGTGTTCATGGTTTCCACCCAACCTTCCATCCTTTATTTGTACCTCACATCTTGTCCCTTCTTGAGAGCTCTGGTGTTGACTAATATCAAATCTGCATGGAAGGCTTTTAAATGCATCATTGCTTGTAGCAAGATCTCCAGAAAACTTGCCTCATAACCCTTTCTACAAAAAGTGCTTTTATTTTGCAGAAATAGTAGTTATTCATAACTTAGTAGATTGTTTTGCTGTATAGTTTGTTCTGAAAGACAGTATATGTCCCTCTAAATTGTAGTAGTTATAACTTTTATTCTGTTATCTATTTTTGCAGCTGCTTTAACTTAAAGCTTCTCAAACTGCCTGTCTTTTGTGAATATGGCCATCTATATTAAGAAACAAGAAAGGTGAATTGGTAGGAATTGAAACACACTGTGTGGGTTGAGAAACATAGTTGAATTGTGTGCTATGGTTGAAACAGTAAAAAAGTTTATTTGCACAAGACATTCTCAAATGTTTTCTAGGTTGTCAGTTTTTTTTTTCACCAGAAGCTACCACTACATCGAGTCAAACCACAACTTCACTTAACCCTGTATCCTGCCTTTAACAGTCAGTGGTCAACAGCAGCTGCCTTGGGGAGAACATTAAGAACAGGGAAACTTGCCGTGATACTATTCCAACAATTTGCAGCTCAGAAATTTTCTGAGCTGAAAGTGATGAACTGTTAAACACACAGATCTCTTGGATATCCCTCTCATTAATTACACGAGTTCAGAAAGAATTTGTTAGCATCCATAGAAATGTAAATTTTGCAGCTAACCTAGGTGGTGCTTAGGGGGGAAAAAACAGGCTTTTAAATGAAGCTTGCATCCTGATGGCTTAACTTGACATCCCTGGTTTTAATAGTATGAGAAAATAAGTAATCATTTCCTGTTTATTTCGTCTGTTCCTTGCAGATTGTAGACTTCTCTCTGTGTCAGTCATTTATTCTTGAGGCTGAAGAATCTTAAGTCTCCATAGTGTTTCAGCAGGAGGCCATCTCACATGAAACTTAGTGTCCTTTCAAAAAGTTTGTATGTTTCTGAATCATAAAATAGTTTGGGTTGGAAGGGACCTTCAAAGCTCATCCAGTCCAACCCCCTGCAATGAGCAGGGACATCTTCACCAGATCAGGTTGCTCAGAGCCCCGTCCAGCCTGGCCTGGGATGTCTCCAGGGATGGGGCATCCACCACCTCTCTGGGCAACCTGGGCCAGTGTTTCACCACCCTCATTGTCAAAAATTCCTTCCTCATGTCTAACCTGTATCTCCCCTCTTCTAGTTTGAAACCATTACGCCTTGTCCTGTTGCAACAGGCCATGCTAAAAACTCTGTCCCCATCTTTCTTCTCGGCACCTTTTACTGTTCCACATTCACATCTGGCTAGCAGACACATCAGTGAGTGGCCCAAATCTTTTCAACATATTACTGATGAGAGTTCTTTACGTTTGTTTCTTCTGACATGGCTGATACAGTCGTATGCTGTGTTAAGCATTTAACAGAAAGCATGACTGCTTCCATTTTTTTTTTTTGGTTTGATGATTACATCAGAAGAGTAACTGAAAGACTAGATAGTCTGTTTCTGTCATTAACAATAGGCGTGTACCTGTCCTTTGAATACAAAAGTTACATTTTAGAGATGATCCAGCAGCTGTTACGCAGCCCATCAGAAGTTTGTGTAGTTTAAAACCTGACTTCCAAAACTAACACACACCCTTTATTCTCTTCAGTTCAATAAAAATAACTGAGATGACCGTCACAGAAGTCAGAGTTTGTTCCACTTGAGTTTATTCTGAACTGATTCTGCAGCGTACATTTAACGTTCCTACAGCAGCATTCCACCGAGAGTGTGTGGGCATTCAGAAGCTTCAGGAGAGTTCTTCATAGTTTTTCTGGCAATACCATTTGTTAGAAATCTCCAGAGATGCTGTGCTTAGAGACTGACACTGCCTCCTATGCCTTACTGGAACATCCTTTTCCTTTCATGTTTCAAATAATACCTGTCTTTTCTTTACACCTTGCTAAACGTTTCCAGTTCCTCTGTTTAGAACAGTGTTGTTTCTGCGTTAACACATGGTACAGGCTGTATGCATGAGATTACTTCACTGGCTCTTCGAAGTTGAGACTGTGGCACAGAAAGAATGAGGAGGCTCTCAGACACGTGCTACTGGAGCGGAGTCACACTGTACAAACCACAGCACAGAGAACAGAAAAAAAGCCAGAGTGAGAACAAATCTCCAAAGCTCTGCCCGAAATAATAGAGTAGGATTACTTCGTGTTTGTGTAGCAAAAGCAGTAAGGATATCATTTGTTCATACAAATACAGTTTGGTTAATGATGCCCATGCTAGTACATTTTCAAGAAAAAAGACCTTTTTAGCCAGCTAGCCTCTGCTAAAAGCACGTGCAAGTCTGCAATGCTTATGGAAGACTTTTAGCTTTGAAGTATGCTGAAGACATCAGCATCTATGTTTCTTTTTATTATTTATTTGAAGAGGTTCTGACATCCCCTAGTGAATGGGATCAGTGAAGATGCTTTCCGTACGTTGTCCCTGTCCATTGAGCTGATTTTCAAAATGTTAGGAAACTTCCTTCTTTCCCTGTGGAAAATAGACAGCATTTCTGTGGGGAAGCTAATATTAGAATATCCTGTGACAGAGAAAATGTTCTTAAGTGCTTTCTTATGTCATCTGAGAATTGGGCAGATGCTTCAAAAAAATGAATAGTACTTAACAGTGTAATCCATTTAGTAAAATGAGGGGTAAGGTTCACAGTGTTACTGCTTTTTCTCTTACCTACTTGCATGATTTAAATGAAAAATAAAATAAATGCTTTTATTTTTTTCACGATGTCTTCTTTGCGTCTTTACCGTGAAGATTTTGGCCGCTTTTTTCCTCCGGTCGGTACGTTGCTGTCAGGCAGCGCCTTTGCTCCGCTCTGCTGGAGCTGGCGCTGACCGCACGGGTGTATGCAGGAAATGGAAACTGTCTCGCCTGCGCTGCAAGAGCAGCTGTGATGGGGCTGTGTAGGTGGCACGGCTGGTTGGGAGGGTCTGTCTGTCCACAGGACAAACGGACCTTCTCTGCTCCCCTCCTGAATAGGGTTTGTCGTGTTACCAAACTTCAGGTGGAGGTGATCGGTTCAGGATTTTAAAAATACGCAGCCGACTGCTGTTAGTTACACTGTTTGAGTCAAAAAGGTCGCGTTGGTTTTTCGTATTGCCTTTTGGGTTGTTTTTCTCATCTCTTTCGATGACTTGTGTGGCAGACATGGAAGAAAGAAGTACAGGGTGTAGTCCTCCAAGCTTAACTTGTTAACCAAGAGCTTTGTTTGTTCGTTGTTGCAGTACACATCTGTATATCACAGGGTGGGTGATCCACGGCGCTGGTGTTGGGCAATTCCTTTAGCAGGTGATGGTTGTGTGTGCAGCAGGAGTGGCGTTTGCTGCTGCCCCTCTTCCCCAGCCTGCTTTTCTGGCCGTGCTGGTGTGCCCAGAGCAGGAGTGGGCAGCACTGGGCTGTGAAGTAGCAAGGGCTGGTTCCTCGGCTCTTGCTGCTGAAGAATAAGATTGTTTGCCTCTCCTTGCTTTTATTCCTGTTAAGTGGACTTTTGCATTTCTTTTCTAGCAGAATATTTGCTTCCTCAGCTGAATATTTTGGCTGTCAGTTTTTAAGTGGGGAAAAAAAAAATACGAAAAAGGCATCTACCCCACAAGTGGCATTGTGTGGGAAATGCAAAATGATGCAGTTCTGGGAAAAGGGATGAAAAGGGAGATGAAGTTCTTTTTGCGTGGTGGAGGAATACACTTTCATATTATCTTCAGCATGTGGATCTCCTCATCTTGTTTCTTCTTTTTTTTTTTTTCTACAAAGATAGCAAAATGTATCATTAGGTTTCACTAGGAATTTGTCTGAGGCCTGAAAGAATTGAGAACATAGGGGTTTTTTTGAGGACCTTTGATGTTCATTAGGGAGTAGTTCTGTGTATATGCCAGGCAATATTTACTTTATCCAGTTGCTTTTTCGTTTCCTTTGCAAACTGCAGTTTTATTGTTTCTTACTTTCTCATGTAACTGTTAATGGTTCTTATTTAGCTTTTCTTTCCCATACAAGGTCCTAGGCTTTAGAAAATTTGGTTTTCTGACTTCAGTGGAATTAAATTTAATGTAAAGGAAAATTGAGTATTGTTTTATATATATGCATATAGTAGTGTTTTTTTTCTTTTGTACAAAGGAATGTAATTTTTCTGAACAGCACATCAATATTGAGGTTGCATATGAATGGATAGGTTATCCTCCTATGGTCATTAAAGCCAGTACTTAAAATATTACAGTCTTGGTGTCATGCTTTGTGCTTGCTCCTTTTACTTTTCTTATGATAGACAGTAAATTGTAAGTTAATTTTATTTCCTGTTTATGTTCCGAGTACTTCAATGTTTGGCTTTCATATAATTTTAAATAAATGTTTGGGGTTTTAGGTGTAATGGAATCACTTCACAGTTTTAAGACACGACTCTCCATAAAATTAGCAGAACTTTACATTTGGTGTCATATTTAAACTAAATTCTGTTAAAGAGTTATTCCCTGCAAGTCATCGCTTATAGCAAATGGAAACTGTTACTTTACTTTTGGCTTGCATAGATTTGCCAGGTCCTTGTTTTCTGCTGTGTTCCCCAATCTCAATATATGTAAACCTCTATGATGCTCACATTGTGAACCTCTCTATAAAGTAATGAGTAAGCTGGTACTACAGCCAGGTGTCACGCATGCTTATTAAACAAATTAAACTGAAATAGAGACAGGAACTTGCACAGAAGGTCACGGTATTGCAATAATATTAATGAAACATCTGTGTAGGATGTGCAGGAAGTTACCAGGTTTCAGGTTAAGGCCAGAAGCAGATGAGTCACCCGCACCAAGGTGACTTTGTGTGAGTGATGGGAGGGTCGCTGTTTGAAGGCAGATAAATAAACTGGATTCCTCTCTCTGTAATCATGTTATGACCCAGCCTGGCCTTAACAGGTCACAGGGCAGCACTGCAGCAGCTCAGAACAGTTGTTGTTTGCAACCAGTGATACCACTGAGATGTTACATGTTGCCTAAGACAAGTTGCATCTTCTACAGATTCTCACCAGCCTTTTATATGTGTAATTTTTTCTGTTTCTTAATGAGTAGTATTTACTGGTTGCTATGGTGTTACATTAAAGAGGATTGTTAAGAAACATACCTGAAGAGCTTTACCAAGTTCACAAAAGTCATAATTTTCATTATAAAGATGAATGAACGATAAATTAAATACTAAATGAAATTGTAAAATAACTTTTCAAAATTGCTCCCAAGGTCAAAGACAAATGCAACAGTCACTTATAACTAAAAAATATTGCCAAGTGTCTTGTGTCCTTTGTGGGATTGGAGCTGGCTCTGGCTGATGTGGAGGCGGCTTCTGGTGTCTTCCCACAGGCCCTGCAGCCCCCTCACCCCAGCCCACCACCAAAACCTTCCCACATAAACCCCGTATACCAGGTAGGACATCTGCCCAGCAGTAAAGTTACTTTCATGTTGAACTTGAAAATGTCCTTAGCAAAATGATGGTAACAGCAGCTGTCAAATGTGGCTGTGGATTAGAGGACAGAATAGTGAAAGGCCATGCCGGACATCAGCACACGGTTTGATAGGGCAGGGCTTTTTGTAAGGCTCTGTAACCTGAAAGTGCCTAGAAGTGTTTGCCAGGAACTAGTTTGACTGATAAGTGTACTTAAAGGACATTTAGCTCAGTTCTCCAGGATTATTTCATGTGTGGCAAGTTTGACAGTTTTGAGAGAAATGGGCTTTCAGTAGAGTTGGTCTGAAAGTGTATAACAAACGCGGTGCTTTTAGAAGTTACTAGGCATGCCTTGTAGGTTTTGCAGAATGGATGTAATGAGTGGGTGCTGATGTCCACACTCCTGAGTATCTACAGCCCCAGCAGGAGTTTCTGCTGCACGTGACATGAGCTGGGACATATGTTGGGTCACAAAACCTCTTGGAAATCCAGACAGCTGTAGAAAATCCTCAGTTAGTGTGGGTGCAATTTCTGGGTTTCTTAGCCTGTCATACCAATTCACTGCTTGGACCATTCTGCTGAAATGGGAATTTGTGCTTCTGGTAACCCCTGGAATAATCTAAAGGATGTAATAGGCAACTGCGCGTTTGGTACCATGCCCCTTTGGTAATTTGCTCCATGGTGGAATGAAGGGGTTGTTACTATCTTCCAATCAAAATGGTTCTATGATTCTCTGATTCTCTTACTTTACCTTAAAATGACACTCAACTGGAAACAGGGTAAAATGGAGTGCAAATGTAAAACATTCAGCACAACTTTAAGAATGGACAACAGAATTGCAAATGCTTCTAAATGATGTAGGAAAAAGAAGAAGGAATTGCACCTGACTTCACTTAGAGCTTTTCCTCAGTGTCTCTCTCTCAGGTTCGCACTCTGAGTCAGCTGGAGCCGTGCCTGCCCTGGATTCTTTCTTTCATCATACCTCCTGCTGCACCTGGTAGAAAGCACAACCAGTCCTGATGCGGAGTGTTTTGTGTATGACTAATCTTATCCTTGAAGTCGTGGGTAGAAAAGAGGGAGGGCTCTAGACTTTTAATCTTTCTCCAATTTTTTTTTTCTTTCCCCTTCTTGGAGATGCAAATATGGGTCAGGTGTCTTGCAAGCTAGGCTGTTGTATTTGACAGGTTGATTAACAAATATTTGCCTGAGAGTGTGGTAAAACTTTCCTGTCCCTTTCTGTGACTTGCTAAGTAGGTTATGCTGCCAAGTCTTTCTGATTTAACTGGTTTTGGTGGTACAGACTCTGCTGCTCTGCACACCAACAGTCACGTTTCATACAGGGTACTGAGCGGGACAAATGTGTGTCATTGTAGGCATTAAGTCGAGCCACAATGAGCTCTATAGTTTGCAGGGTAACTGAACTCCAGCTTTTTTCGTAAGCTTCGATAAGAGCAGACAGTAACCCATAGCTGCTTATCAAGTAAGCAGGGGGCTGTGGAATGAATATTTAAGCAAAGCAAAACAAAAAAAGCCCCATTGCATTAATCCATAATTGTTTTTCTTTTGTTTGGATCAGGTGTATTCAATTCATTTTAATACAACTGTAATAAAAGTATCATCTTGGAAAAGAATAACTCATTCTAGAATTCTCTCACATACATGAGTATTTTTAATGTATAAAAAGACAGAAAATTCAGAAGAAATATTTATTTTGTATATTAAACTTTGTTGCAAATATTCTTTATTTGATATGATTTATGATGCGTGAATTGTAGCACAACCTGTTAAAGAAATTACTCCTTTATTTTTACTGATGGCAGTGTTAAGTGAAACATTTCTGCTTTTAGTTCAGTAACGCACCAGTGATGACTCACCTGATGCTAAGATCACACAGATGTGTTGTTATTCTTGAGAACGCTGAAGATGGCTCAGACCGTAGTATTTACGGGCAAAACCAAATAACGGACAGGTAGTTTTTCATCCCTTTCTACCAGCAGTTTGGATCGATTGGGCTCTGAACTGACAATTATGTTTCATCTTTGGAGCGCCTAAAAGATACCTTTAAGGTACATATGTCTTAGTGTCTCTCTTGGTGCTTTTTGAAAATAATACTTCTCCTAACAAGTGAGTTGCTTGGAAACTTCTAGTCAATTTGGAAAGCATGCTTTCTGGTCATAATACTCCTTTGTAATCTATGGTACAGCTGCAGCTAAGGCCTGTAAATTAGGTAGTTGCAGTGACTGTTCAGTGCTGTTAATGGAAGATAACCTGTAAAATTGTGGGCTGAGCTGCTTTGTGTTTGCCCGAGGCTAGGAGCACACACAGGGTAGTTACTAATGGTTCAATTTAATTTTACTTGTTAAGATGCTCTATGTTGGTTGTATATGGAAGGTTTGCGAAAAAAAGAGCTCAGCTTATATTGTGTGGTCTGTGGACATTCATACATTATTAGTAAACTTATTGATTTTCAAGACTGATTTTTATTAATTTGTGTGAATTATTTCTACAGGAGTGGCTTTGTTTCTTTATATCACAAAAAATAATTTAAAAACTGCTGCTCATGCTAATAAACAACAAAAAGCTTTATACTGACTCAAGGCATAAACAGAATAGAGGTCTCAGCCGAACATGTGACTGTTCAGGCATAACAAAATCAAAGCAGCTGGTTGAATAGCTTGGGGATTTTTTTACTGCCAACCTTGCCAAGACATCTGTGTTCTATAAGACATTAAGGAGAGGAGTTGATTTCAAATAGTGTTGTTTCTGTGCACCAAATAATGGTATGGTTTTGACAGCCTTGCTCATGAATAAGGCATCTGAACAAGTTTCCATAGTCAGAAAGGCAGGATGCCAGGTGACCGTCCCTTCCAATGCAATCTTTCTGAAATGCTAAGTATTTCAATAAGAGACTGTTTTAATTTGGAGTGTCAATTTGATATCAGGTGTTTGCTCATCAAGCAGTAAAGTACTTTCGATTCATTCTAGCAACAGAACCAGAACTGAGTTTTGCTTTTTGAGGGTCGGGGAAAATTTCTTTACTTTTGGGGTTTTTAGAACAGCTGTTGTACTGCTCAACAGGGAAACTAAGAGGCGCACAAGGTATTTGGTTTTTAGCTATGAGTTTCAGAAATTTATACTAGAGGAGCATCCTATGGTAGCTTCATGTGTGCATCTTTGGAAAAATCCTTTTTATAGGAGAAAACTGTCTCCAGCTAATTGTTTTGGTATGCTTTTTCTTTCAGCTTAAAGTTCAGAATATAACCGAGGGGTTTTTTTTTTTTTCAAAGATTCCCAAGACATCTGTCCAATACACACTTTATAATCCCATACTTAACCTAACTCTGGGAGTCTGTGGTAGCTTTGACACACGTAGGGATCGGAAGATACTGCCGTATCATAGAAGGGCTTGCTTTCTTATCAGACCAAGGACTCTCTGAATTACTTGAGCTCAGTTGAAGTCGGTGATGCTTTGTCATGGGAATAACACTTGATTTATAAAGTATTCTAGCCAAAATAAAGTTACGTACTACCAGAAGTTGCCCAGGAAGTTCTAGTTCTTAACCTCACAGGGCAACTGAAAAGAGGAGCAACGTTGCTACTAATTGTTGTGAAATTAGTGATGTTGCAGTGAAATTCTTTCATAATTTTACGTTTCCTGTATGTAAGAACATGAACACAGTAGTTGCCGCAGGTGAGCATGTGTTGTTACCTGAGTGACCGTGCAGTCTTACCCTCTTGTCAGGTGGAGGTAATTCAAAGCAGTTTAGTGTAATAAGTTGGAATTTAAATTTCTTAGTGACTAAAAAAATAAAAAGTCGTACTGTAAATATTAGCATTATGGAACATGTAAGTCTGAACTAATTATTTGTGGAATTCATAATTACAGGCCAAAACCTAACTCATTGCTTTTCAGAGTTTCACAGATGAGGCTTCTGTGGCATCTGTTTGTGTGGCTTAGTCTGAGTATGTGACGTGTTCCTTGGCTGTTCTGCAGTTATCTTGAAAGTGTGTTAAAATGTGTTGTCTGCTAGCTGTTCGGATAGGTAAAAGAATGAGTATTATTTTTTTACTGAGCTCTCAGGCAGAACTGTGTGTAGCTAAATGAGTTTTGTAAGCTATCTGCAAGGCACTGATCAATTGACAAACAGAGAGAATGGGAATAATGGAGAATTTCATGTGTTTTTCCTCAAGTCTCTAAGTGAAAGTGGGAGAAGAAGGAGGAAGAGACAAGCTAAAAGAAAGACTAGGCATGCTGGGGGAGCTTAGACAAACACAGAACAGAAAGGAGCCCAGAGAACTTTAACAGCAGGCAGAGAAAAGGACGGAAGGTGTCACATGGAGATGTCTCAGGTCAGTAGGTTAAAGCAAATATTACCAAAGGTGGTATATTTCTAACAGCATGCAGCAAGGCAGACATCAGGAAACAGTGGCACTTTCAGAGGTGCATGAATTGCAGCATCGTGGAGCTTGTGGATCTTGCTAAACTCTGAGCTTGGTGAGCATGATATTCTGTGCTTTTGCAAAGATTTTTATGTAGACACTTTTTTTCTAAATCCAGTCCTTGACAAATTCATTGGTCTCTGGGGTACAGATGAAGAACATGTGTTATCTTGAAGATTTCTATCACAAGAAATGGATGTCTTGTGATTCCTTTAAAAAGCGGTGGTGGCTTGTATATACACATTCAACTGTTGCTTTGTTTGTGGGTTTTTTTGTTTGTTGTTTTTGTGTTGTTGTTGTTATTTTGGGGGGGGGGGGAGGGAGAAAAAAACCTTACAGTTCTGCACTTTTTCTTAACCTGTTGTCTCTTTCTTGCTGTTTTCCACTTGTGCCCGTCTTTGGCCTTCTGTGTTCTTTTGCTTGTAAGCTTAAAGGGAGCTTCTTTGACTTCTGTGATTCCTCTTATGTTTGCTAGGGACTCCCTACAAGTCTGCTCAAATGTTACATGTATCTCTTTCATGGTGTCAGTAGAAACTTGAAAAGAGTGCTGTCTGTCATGCTATCAAGCGCTGTCTTGTTGTACTCCTCTGTTGTGTGAGAAAGCTTATTCATTTTCTTTCATGTGTTTCCTCTGTCAGATCAGAGGCTTTGTTAAGCACTTGCAGAGTTCTTACCCCAAAGGAGTTTGGCTTATGCTTGGGCACTTTGGTAATATAAGTCAGAATACTTCAGCCTTTGCTGAAGCTGTTGATTTGACTTTTTTTTTTTTAATCATTAGACTGTACTATCTGTGGGGAAGCTGTCATTAACTGGTCAAGGCAAGTCCTTATCGCCATTACAAATTAATTTCTTACCTTTATTTTTTTAAGTGGGTAGGGAATGGCAGGTACCTCCTGATAAGTTTCTGATTTGATTTGCAGGCTTTAAAATAAATATTTATAATTTTTTTTTTTTTTCTTCATATCACAGCACCTTGACTCTTGAGCGTTTGAGGTACAGGGTATATGCTGGTGCAGTTGCATCTGGCTTTACTTTAAAGAGGGAGGAGAAGTTAGACTGTGATAAAAAGCTCGTGTCCACAAACACAAAGGCACCCAGTGGAACGGTGACAGGTGGGGAAATCCTAATAATCTGAGAAATGGAGCACCCTGACCTGGCTCTTCCCGAGTCTGCCACAGGGAGGTGATCAACTCCGTGAGTCTCATTGTGGGATGAGGGGAGAAGCATCATGGAATTGTTCAGGACTTAGTATGGAATGTTTAGGGGAAGGACCAAAGGCAGGGTAAAGGAGGATTTGAGGTGGCCGGGGAAGGAACAAACACAGGAAAACAGAAGGATAGGGGAACAAAGGGGCTAGTGGTATTATTCCTGGTTGAGAGGGCTCTCTTCTATATGCATGTGCATATAGGGAGCACTAAGTGCCAGTGTCAGACATGGTCCATACTGGAGCGTTGGGTCACAGGGGCCTGTGTGTCTTGGGGTGCCAGCAGCTGGTGTGCACGCGTGCTGTGTGGACAGGTATGTCTGTGTGCGACGTTAAGCTAATCCGTATGAAGCAGGACTGTTATTAGGCTGGTGAGCAGGTGAGATGCTTGGGAGTCAGGTGTTGAGGCAGCCACAAATATTGAAGAGACTGAGAGAACGAGTCTCCCAGCTGGCTGCTAGATGGACCAGCAGGTCCGAGGCAGTTACTGGAGACATGGTGAGGTCTCGAGGCAGGTTGAGAGACCCGTTTGTGTGTGTACGTCCTTGTGCACGAGGCACATTACACTGCAGAAATGTGCTTTGGTCCGTGTCGGCCACAAGGAGCCTGCCATGCTGTGTGTATCTGCTGGAAGTACATGCTCAGCCTCGGTACTGGCTGGAACTAGGAATGTGGAACCTGACCTTTGTCGAGCTACTGAAACCAGCAACCCATAACCCGTTTGAATGGAGTTTGTGTGTATGGTTGTCTTTTTCCTCTGCTTTCTTTTGGGTGTGGCTAAAATAGTATGAGGTGGACTCTTGGGATATATCCAGCATGGCAATGAGGCTTTTTATAGGTTGCAGTTCAAAAGAGTCTTATTTGCCAAATTATATGTCTAAAGATAGCAAATCTTTGAGCTGTAACAAGTATCACTTTTGGCTTTAGGTTATTAGTTTTGGTGGTGGAGCCCTCTGAAGATCATACCCAATATCATAAGGGCTTCTTGCTTCTTCCTACAGAAGCCTAGTGAAAGGTGCCCTTCTCTGCACAACCTATAACCCACAGTTCCCACTTTCAAGGAATAATGAATGGATACAATTCTTCTAGAAATGAGCACAAAATTTAAAGAACTGGGGGATGAGTAAGCATGTGGTAGTCTAACTCTATTGCCTTCTGAAAATCAGGCTCATCTGACAAGAAGTCTTTGATAGTGGTCTCGTTTTCAGCGCTGTTTGTTGTGTTCTAGTTTGGAGCGTGAGTGTTGTTTTGAAGTGAATTTCCTGATTATCCCTCTTATTATGCTGTGTCTCGTGTCATGGAGCAGTTTTATAGTAGACAAAACTGACTTTTGCATGAAAATAGACTGTGCGTTCAGTGCACAGTGCAGGTTAGATCTGGTCTGGACCGAACCTGTCTGAAATGCACCTTATGTGGATGAATTCCACTTTGTTTTCAGATCCTATTATAATATTGTGCTGTACTTGTGGCTGTAGATACGGT
Source organism: Pampusana beccarii (assembly GCA_013399365.1). Classification (NCBI taxonomy): domain Eukaryota; kingdom Metazoa; phylum Chordata; class Aves; order Columbiformes; family Columbidae; genus Pampusana; species Pampusana beccarii. The sequence continues at coordinate 33,932 of VWYH01004714.1, read as the reverse complement.
CTTTATATGGAGTGGCACAAATATGTCTGGTGTGGGTTGGTTGTTTGCTTTTCTTCCTTTAAACAACAGCAAAGCATCACCTAAGAGGAGTTCCCTTCCAGTGCTCCCTAAGGGGCCTTTCTTTTTGTGCACCATCCTGAAGAGTGAGCTGCAAGTAATATATACGCCTTGAAAAGATTCTGTATTGCAAATCTGCTTCATCTTTTTCTTATTATGATGCATATTAAAATGCTTCTCCACTGTGCTGCTTATTTTTCTTCACTGCTTGTATTATTTCCGTAGCACCATTTTTTTTTCTCAGTGCCTATGACTTTGTCAGTTGAATGTCTGTGAATTAATCCCTAGTTTATGGTCCTCAAGCTCTGTCTTTCATCTTTATGTAACTATTGTGAAATGTACCATACAGTAACATCCACTATGGGAGACAGTTATCTACAGTTGCCATCACCTACTGTATTATGTGTCTTTAACTATGATTTCTATTTGTATACGTTACATAAATTGTATGGATGTAGCATTGGCATTAAATCAGTCTGTTTCCGAATTTTGGAACTCTAATTTTGTGATTAACAACGGTTGCCTTTTATGATTCTTCAGCATATAACCAGAGTTTGAATATGTTCCAAATGAAACGCTTAGAAAAATAGTTCTTTACTGAATCTTCTATTTATATTCCTCATGTGAATGAGCTGGAGGTTTTCTTACTTTCTTCCTCGTATTCAGGCGGAATACAAATCAGCAATAGGATGGTTTTTTGCATCGTTGCACACAGCTTCCTTTTCTCCTGCTCCGTTCTATTTGTGTCCTGCCTCCAGCCCCGCTCGAATGCCGCCCTTAGCATTCTGTGCAGCGCCGGCTCCCGGGGAGCCGAACAATGCGACGTTCATGAAAGCGCTGAGAGGCTGCAGTTGCCAGGTGTACGATTTACTCTGTTCTAGCTGCCTGCTGGTAACTTGTAATAAGCCAAGGCAAAAATAGAATCCTACAATATTCTCTTGTGAATTCACAAGGAGAGATTTATGGTCATGGGAGTGTAGGTAGCTTTGCTTGCTCAGCCCATAGCTGTCGTTAACCAAGGTGAGGAATGGATGCTTATGCAAAAAGTGTAGAAGCAGCGTGCAGTGCTGTTTGTCTTGGTGTGCTGTTCCCCTGGGTTGTGAACAGAGACGTTTGAGCTGGAGTTGCATAAAAGCTGTTGTGATTGAATCAAGACTTTCTGACTTAAAGGCAGCATCACTACCGTGTCTTACCATTTCTTTTTTCCCTACCTTCAGTTTAATCCAAACCTGCAATGGTGTGAACTGGAATTTTGTTGTGGTTTTCCAGGTAGATGTTCACCAATAATTTTTTTCTTTTTTGGTCAAAATATTCTATATCAAGGTAGATACTTTTCAAATGCAACATATCTTCTTATACTCATTGACAAGGAAATCAGTAAAAGGCTGAACTCAGCGTGATGGGTTTCTTCAGTGTCTGATGCACCGAGATTATTTCCAAAACAGTATATTTATAAAGAAAATCTGTATTAAAATGTTACTCTTAAAAGGCTAGGAGCTAGCTTAATAAAAGTCAGTTCATTTTTCTGTAAAGGATTATGGATTTTATTAAAACACAATGACTTTCTGAAAAAGCTTTATACTTTTAGTATTTAAATTAGATGCATTAGTTCAGTAAGATTCCATCCACTGCATAAAGACTGGATGTTCTGGGATAATATTAAGAAGTTAATTGACTTTCACTCTTGGTGAGTGTAGGGCAAAAGGTACAATATCAAACAGCTGTCCTTGTTAAGACAGCTTTTCTTTCTCTATGTCTGTAAAAATAGCCATTCTCCAATCTATGCATGAAACAATTGGGTTTTGTTCTCTTTTGAGTTTAAGACATACTCTAAAACATACAACGGAAATTTGAGCAAGTTGTAATTATTTAGAGGACATCAGTGTAATTTGTGAAATGTGAAGTAATGTCTAAAGGCTATGTATATTTAAAAACCAAAATGTTTTAAATATTTCATTGGTCTGATGAACCTAATTGTTCAGTTAATATCTTACTACTTAATTATTGCTAAACTTTTCAGAAAATCTTCCCCTTTTCTATGTAAATAGCATCTGGGGGCTTTACAATGACAGCTGATATTCAGATCTGAAGAAAACGAAAGCTATATGAAGGAAGAGGAAAAGTTGTCCTAATTTGCTGTAGGGCTTTTTTTTGTTTTGTTTCTTCTCCACTTTTTTACTGAGGTTTGTCTGTTGCTTGGTATTGTGCATATATGGTTATCTACTGGTGAATTCCTTCTCGTTGCAGCTTACATAACAGAAATACCGTAGTAAAAAAACAGCTGTGCTGGGATAGTCCAGAAGTTGATAAAGGCCTGGAATCTTTTCTGACGTTGCCAACAGCAGATGACAAGAAGAGAGTGTAGGAAGAGGACAGAGATGTAGGGATACCTTCTCCAGTGTAATCTCCTTGCCTCCAGTAATGTGCAGCTCAGGTTATGGCAGAACAAAGGTGTTCAACTTATATTTAATGGCCATGCTGAATTTCTCTTCCGTAACTTTATCCCCCCGCCTTTATTTTTTTCTTAAAGTATATAAAATTTTAGGATCCACAAGGAGTTCCAGTGTTTACCATATGCCATGCAAAGCATTATGCTTTTCCATTTCCCATTTTTATTTTGAATTTGCTACCTGCTGGCTTGTTTAAAGTCCTCTGCCCTTTGTGTAAGAATAAACTGTGTTGACCATTGGATATCTCTCTCTCTTTGCCATTTGGGATTTTTGGAGGCCTTTGAGGCCAGGCAGGGTGCTTGGGCTCTGTCTTGTCATGTGCTCATCTCCAGAGATGCAGCTTCTGTCTGGTGTAGCTGCTCTGCAGACATGGGAATGGTTCTACTTACTATCCCAGGTAATAATGAGGAATAGGTGGGACTTCTAAAGGGGCTGCTCTGGGAAAGGAAATTCGGGGTAAATTATTTCTGGAGAAGCTCATGTCAATTTTCTACAAATTCTTTTGCACCACTTTGTGTTTTCTTTCCGTTTAGTTCTCTGTCAAGGCAGCTTCTGGCCTTTAGCACTAAATTCACCTTTACTAAATAAAGCCTTCTCTCTCTGAGTGAGAAGGATGCTGAGGGGAAGCCCTGCTTGCTTGGAGTGATCTGCAGCACAGGGGATAAATGGTCCTGTAAAGTAGAAGGTGGTATTTAAACTGTCCCTTCCAACCCTGACCATTCTGTGACATTTAATGATACAGCACACTCAAAGTTGCATGAAGTGCTTTTCAGATTTTGCTTGATTGGTGTTGTCAAGTGCAGTAATTCTGTGTATCTGCCAATACACGACTTCAGTCCGTGCTTCAGCGATGGTTTATGCACTTGTGAAGATCATGAGAAAAGGCACAAGGAACTCCAGTTAGTTACTGTAGTTTAAGTAGTTGACTGAGTTTCTGGAGGATGAAACCATTTTAAAATCAAGAGAAAGAATGTGAGATTAAAAAAGGAAATCTGTAGCCCGAGTCACCCTTGCTGGCGAAGGAGAAAATTGAATTTACCTCCTACGTGCATGAATATTGATGCTTTTTTCACAGAGTTGGTTTCTAAGGATCCACGTTTTACAGAATCAAAGTGTGTCTTCATGGATCAAAAGTAGGTGGAATGCAAGGGATGCAACTGGGATGGAACAAATGGTAATGTGGTTGAAATATTAAATGTCATCTGTCTTCTCAGGTTATGGTCACATGGCAATTTTGTTCTGTTATGAATTTCTGCATCCATTGAAAGGGGTAGAGCCACCGATGTGTGTAGTCGTTTTCCTTTGTGCTGGCCGTAGCGCAAAAAAAATAAAAAGGCACTTTTCACTGATCCTGTTTCTTTTACTTTGTGGTTTCCTGAACACCAGTTTGCTGCTACAAAGGAGGTTCTGGGAGTGAGTGGTTGGCTGAGGGAAATGGGAAAACCACCTTCTCCAGGTCCTGTTGGAGCAGCCGAGCACTCAGGCTTTCCACAGAAACCCGCTGGGGTGCCTGCTGACCTCTTGCTTCTGGTCATTACATACCAGCTGGAACGTGGAATGTGATTGGGTTTAACCTTCATTTGCTTAAACATTTCAGCTTTCCTGTCTGAATTTTCATGATATTACTCACCATTTTTTCTATACATTTGTTCTACATTGCAAATAGAGTCTTTCAACCATATGCGTCCATGTAGTGTATATTTTATCGTATTTTGTAAGCATGTGAAGCAGTGAAATGGTTGTTACATCCTAAGGAAAAGGAGAAAAATCCACCTTTGTTCCAATGCCTCTGCTGAATTAAATTGCATTTGGAGGTCTTAAATTTTTATTAAAAAATACAACGAAGAAGCTGCAGCAGAGGAAAAATGAAGAAAATATCTTTCTGGCTAGGTTAGTGTTCATGAAACGGCACTACGTGTATTACTGATAACATTGTGTCATGTCCCATATCATCTGAGTCTAAGGGTGTTTGTCAAGAGAATACCGTTGCATAAATTTAGCAATTTATGTTTTGTTCATAGCTTTTTTGCTGTTTTGTGAGAGCTACTGTGCTGTTATTTAATTTTAAAATACTGCGGCCTATCAATCCATTGTTGTTCTAGTATCTCAGTGTCTGTTTTTTATGTAAAATCGTTCATCAGCTGTGTGAGCTTCCTGGGTATTGTTAAGACTGATGTGATGTGTGAATTTTATTTAAGCATTAACTGCATCCATTAGGATTAGCTAATATGAATTTTTGAGTGAGCTGGAATAAATACATTGGGTTTGAGAACCAAGCTAACTTTAAGATAAATGTTATAAATTAATGATATTAGTATTAATTTTGTGCTTTGAGGGAGGGGGATTGTGTAGTTAAAAGAAAAAATAATCATAGGACTAAAATATTAATAACGTGGTTTCTAATTAAATAAACTTTATAATGTAATTCCTGTGCTTTTCAGTGAGTTTTAAATTATGCCATTGCTTCGTCCTATGTTTAAGTGTAACCTCTATTTTCTAGTTCCATATTATACAAAAATGAAAAGCTACATGGTAATGCTCAGTTTTGTTCATGCACCCTTGTTACCCTGTGGTAGAAGTCTTGGTTTTCATTAGCTTTCCCAAATTCCTTTCTCTATCCCGAATCATAAATTATATTCCTTATTTTAGACAAGAATATTGACAGCCTGTACTCTTTTGAAGTGATATATATCCTCTTCAGCTGCAAGGCTGCTGTTTAAAAAAACCCAAACCAACCAACCAAACAGAAAAAAAAACCCACAAAACCAAAAACAAACCCCACCACAACAGCAAAATAAAATAAACCCCAAACCCAAAGTCTTTTCCTTCTCACCAGTGTTTTCCTATTCTTCCTGTATGCAAAAGTGTTATTTGCAGACTTTGTTTTGCCCTGAGTGTGCCTTAATTTATATTCTATCTAATCGGTTGGGAAATGCCATCTGATGATTTATTGAAGCTGATTCTACACTTCACCTTCCTTGCTGCTGCTTGCAGCCAAGGTCCAGGGACGCATGTGTTTTAAATCCCCTGAAGCAGGCAGTAGTTATCTGGAGATTTGGAATGCCTTCCAAAGGGGGAGACGAGAGCAAACAGACTGAAAAGCTACTTTCCATGCAATATCTGATATTACAGGGAAGTGATAAACTGTGAGCATTTTGAAGATTTGCTGGTGGTGGTTGGTGTTTTTTTTTGTTATGGCTCCAAGCAAAATAAACTAAAAGTCAATAGCTGCTGCAAGGATCTGGCTGTTATTGGATAAACTGCTGTTGCCATCAGTGGAGCAAGAATATTGATTTCCAAGAACTTAATACTTATTGCTGTGTTTAAGGTCCCTTATGCCTATTATTAGCTATATGTGAGTTATATACAAAGCCTATGTTTTATCTGACAAAAATGCACTGAGCTAATTGACTGCAGAGTTTGCATGATTATTTGCTGTTCAGTGTGGGTGGATGCCTGGGATCTAGCACAAGGTTTTGGAGCTGAGAGAGAAGGCAAGGATGGCTGCGCGGGGGCTTCTCGGCCTCCTCTGAACTTGAACCTCCTACAGGTGCTGCGTTTATGGGGAAGCTGTTATTTTTGACTCATTTTTGCATTTGAATCTGTGGAATTGGAATGCCTCAGGTCCTCAAAAAGTGACCTCTCTCCCAGCTTATTCCAAAGCCTTTTCCCTTCCTGAAAACTCTTTGCTAACTTGCACAAGCTGTGTCACATCTCCCAAAATGATTAAACAACATAATTGAAAAGTTTCATAAAATTAAATTTTTTGTGGCAGGTAAGTACTCCCTAACAAACCAGGTTTTTCTTCAGATAGTAGGACGACTATATACTTGTATTATAAATGTGGCGTTAGGTTTATTAACAGTATTCAGTTAAATCTGTGATCAAACAAATCAGTTGCATTTTCTAAATGGAATACGGTGCAGCTGTTTTTATATTTGACAGCGAGTATTTTGAAGAAAGGTATTGCTAATGGAATTTAGTTGTGTTTAGGATCTTGACTGTAAATTATGTGTGGTGTTTGATATTGTTAAGAAAATTTATGTAATATTCTCTAAGGGCGTCTGTTCTCTAATACAGTCTTAGAGAGAGCGTAGGACTATTTTTACCAAACACAATAGTATGTTAAAAAAATGCTATGAAGCAAATAGCAGTTTGCTTGCAAAATGCTCATACTGTTCCCTTACATAGTGGAAATTACTGCTAAATTAAGTTTCATCGTGTTTTTAAAACAAGACCTTTAAAACCAGCACTGTATTTAAACTGTCCTTCCTATGGAAGGGAAAGTGGCAGCTTCTGTGTCATCCCCGTGGCTTTGTCAGGTCATATACAGAGCTTGGGCAAATTAAAGTTACCTTTATACTGTAGGATTTCAATGTTGTTAGTAATATCCTTTTCTTTCACCCTTGATTGGTTGCTATAGCTTATGCATTTGTACGTAAGTCAGAAATTCCTTTCTAGACTTAACCAGTTTGCCAGTGGTCATAATGTTTACCAGCATCTCCAAAATAAACCCTGGAGAATCTAAATAGATTGTAGGTCTTTGCTTTAGGTTGAATATCGCTTCTTGTTTCACTATGTTTCACTTCTGTATTGAGAAAGCAGATCTCACTATGGCCTTAAGTTGTATATAGAATTATTACGTTAATTATACATATATATCATTACTTAATATGTATTACACACATATGTATGGGTTGGGCTTTTTTGGCCTGTATTGCTTTTAGAGGTCTGTTGGTTTTCAGTACCACGGGGAAAATGAGATGTGCATCTTGGTTTTCTAATGTACACTTATGCTATTTTTTCATGTAGATCAAAAGAAATGAAAGACAATGTAGGAGAAACTAGAAGTTTTTAGACAAGATATTTATTAAAATATTAGAATTGACTATTGAGATTATCGTGCTTCCTTTTCTGTATTTTCCCCCGCTAAATCAAATATGTTCAGAGCGTATGTTTGTCTCAAAGAACATGACATTAATGCTTCACATCTACATTATATTCTTGTGGTCTTATTTTTTCCCTTTTCCAAGAGGAGACTCAAAACCCCTCTTGGGCGTTTTGTAAACCGTCTCTAGCCAAAGTCTAATCATAATGATTGGAAACAACTCCTGTTGTATGTTGTAAAATTTCTCATTTCCATTTTTAACTTTTGCCTCAAAACCAAAAAACCTAGAATGCATGCTTCTTTTCTAGAACGTTTCTAGATTTGTTGTTATTCTCCCTCTTGTTAGTATCCTATAGTGTCAGTCTACATTATACGCGGTGGTGGTTTCAGGTTAAAAGTGATGCAAGATGAAGTGGTATTGAGTCTGTCATCATAGCACTCTCCAATAACAAACCAAATTGAGCTGTTGTGTCCCACAGTGCTGTAAGTGCTGTAGTAGACATCGGGGTCTATGTTGTAATGGAAATCCCATTTATTTCTTTCTAACCTAATAAAACTCTTGAAATCTGCAGCTTAGAACAAATAGAAACTTTTAAAAAAAAAAAAATAAATTTTTTTTTTGCATAGAAGAATTTTAATGCATTAATATACCTGGTTTTTCTCTCTGAGTGGAATAATTCTGAAATGGAATATTGCAGTCATGCATCAGTGTGTGAATTGAGGTATCTCTTCAGGGGTTGGGGGAGAAGGAGCATGGGATGTTTCTGTTCTCAAGTAAGGGACCATGCCCTCCCCAATGATGCCATTTTTTAAAAGAAAAAACAGTTTGTAATAGTAGTGGTAATGTTTTGAAATGGCTTGGTCTACCATGAATATGTTTCTGTTGTCCTCCATATCTCTGCTCCTAGATGATACCAGATACTGACAAATACTAATACTGATGGGAATTAATCGCCCTGGAGGTGTAAGTGTGCTGTGGAACTGCAATGGCTCAGTGAGGAGCACTTCATTTGTCCCCGAGTGTCACTTTTGAGCTTCTCTAATGTTCACAGAATGCCTAAAAAATCGGAAGAATTTTGCTGCCTGAGAAGCTGGTAATAATTGTAACTCACAGGTCCTGATGTAGTGCCTCTTCCCTCCCCGACTAGATAATGTCTGTGAGTTAATGGGATAACAGCTTAAATACAGGGCATGCTGCAAGATAGTTTGTGGTTTCAAAAGAAGAAGAGGGTGATGAATTAACACGGGAGGAAAATATTTTCTGGTATTTAGCTCTGGTGCAGCAACTGAAGGGCTCTCCTGTTAGTGAAATTTCTAGTCAGATACAGTGGGAGGGAGCAATTCTCCAGAGAGCTTTGTGCTTTTTTTCCCATTCAAGTTGCCTAGAATCACATTTCTTTCTAATAAATCTATGTCTACTGGTATGTCTACTTAATGTGTTTGTGTTTCTGCTGTTTACCTGCGATCTCAGTTTGCTTCCTTTTGAAAGACCTTACCTGAGCTATTTGCTGTTTTCTGGTGTATTTATCTTTTGATCTAGAAAATAAATAATCTTGTTCTATTTTGGGCTGTTATGCATTATGTTTAGTTACGTCGTTTGCGTATAAACTCTTTTGAGTTAAGATTTTGGTAAATGAAAATGGCACTTCGTAGTCTCTTGAGTTTTTCAAATTACAAGTATCTTCAATAAATGAATTAAAAATGTAGCTAATATACTATTTCTATGGAACTGTGTATTTGTATGCCAGAAAAAAGGATTTCATAGTGTAGTATTTGGAAGTCAATACTTGCACTCAAAGTAATATATTTCCACTAGACTTTGAAAAAAAGCGTAAGGAGAGGTTTGTGAGAGCACGGGTACAGAATAGGCTTCTGTTTCTTAGCTCAAGATCATTCCGTTTGTGCTTTTAAAGCATTACTTAGCAGATTGCTACTATGGACAAGAAGGATCAACTCGGGGAAAAAGATTGTCAACATGCCATGATTTGCTAATTTTTCAACACAGAAACATTTATAATGTAGGAAGATTGTTCTATTTGTGTTCTGTGCAACCACTTGCCAGCGCTGTGCAGCTTCAATGCCAGCAAAAGCCATGTGCCCAGCTTGGGGCTGTTGTGCAGCGGTATCTTCAGGAGCTCTGGGGCTGGCTCTGGGTTTGCTGCTTTCTGAGCTTTAACCATATTTTACCCCGTTAATCATGCTTGTGCATTTATCTGCTGCTGGAGTAAGAAATAGGTAACATCGTGCTGCAGTGCCAGGAAAGCCGGTCACTGTTTTTGCTCTCTTAGGTTTCTGATTAGTAGTAGTAAAGCTTCCTAGTATAATGAAGTGAGTTTGGATAGAGTGAATGATAGAACTGTTCAACCTGTCATCACTAGTTCAAGGCATCTTGTTGCTGGTGTAAAGGAAAAGTATTGGCACTAAGAAGTGGTGGATTTCCCATCCCTGGAAGTGTTCAAGGCCAGGCTGGATGGGGCTTTGAGCAACCTGGTCAGGGGTCGGAACTAGATGGTCTTTAAGGTGCCTTCCAACACAAAACGTTCTGTGATCTGTATCACAAGATTAGTTTCTACCCAGCAGAATCTGGTTTAGAGCCTGTGCCTGTGGGGAAAATTTAGTATCTGACACTGGACGTTTTCAAGTGTTGTCACTAGCTGTGGGCTTTTCAGCATCTCCTACACAACAGAAGTTAGAAAATGAATCTGATCTGTGTCATCATGGTATCTGAAAACAAATCTCATAGGTTGTTTTTTGTTTTTCAGTTATTTCTAAGTGTACTTTGTGCGCAAAATGGGCTAAACTCAGAAGTATTAACGCAATACAACTGAGATATCTATTAAAGGAAGGAACTGCCCAAAATATTGTTAAATATTCCCAAAAGTCTGAGTGTGCATAGTGTCAAATATTGACTCCATGCTCATTAGGAAAAGTGTGACGTTAACTTCATTTTATCTAGAAGTAATCATAACATAGATAGCAATTAGTATCTGCATCCTGCTCTGGCAGAAAAGGCCTCTAGGTAGGAGTGTCGTTGCAAAGAGGGATGCAAAGATTGACTGTCAAAATAAATTAAAATTTAGCACTACTGAACTACTTAGATTTTACAAGCAATATCTACTGTGCTGCCATTTGAGTAATACTTGAAGAATAATTTAGTGACTATTTTTGCAACTTTTCTTAGAGGATACAAAAATGAGCTTTGCTTATCTAAGGTGACCTTTGCAGCACTGAGGGGCTGGTGACTTCTCTGGCACACGCCGGATTGCAGAGAGGCTGTCGAGTTGCATCAGGCCGTGGAACAGCAGGAGATGTCAGGGGAGTTCAGCTGATGGGATCTCTGTTAAGCTTTGGCATTACCTGAAAAAAAAGGTATTTCCTAAATTTGGTTATTGATGTTCTTTTCATTAGTTCATCGTTAAATGTTTGAAGCTTCCAATTTTCAAGGAAATCGCATGCTTTTTTAAAGAATATTATTTTTTTAATTGGTCTGATTTTGGGAGTAGCTGGTAGATGGTGGTGTACTACATGGTGTTCGTGGCAGTCACTACAGTGATAAACGCTTCTTGACGTGGTTTTTTTGTTGTTGTTTGCTTTCTCTCATTTGGACCTTCGGGTTTTTAAGTAATTCAGGACAAGTTCAAACCGGTCCTGTCTATATCTGTCTTTTACACGAAGGGATTAAGTGTCTCTAGAAAATTCTTAACCACTCCCCTATTTTTGTCATGTAGATGTGCTGAGACCAGCAGCTGGAAACGGGTTTCCCATGGGTGACTGTCAGGGCTGGTACAAACTGGGCCGAGTGAGGGCAAGAGAGGGAGGGTGGTTTGAATCGCTTCTCTGTGATGTATCAAGCACTCATTATACCCACTTGTGTGTATAACCTCAAATATTCTATACTTCGCATGGATTGGTTTTTTAATATATGAAAATATTTTATTAAAACACATGGAGGGGTTTTTGTCATGAGTGTGTAGACTATGCAAGCTGTGATAGCCTTTAGGCTTCTGTCATGGGTTTGTCTTGGGCAAAATATTGTAACTGTTTAAAACATTTCTGTTTTGGTATATTATTTTTGTGGGTGGGTTTCGAAAGTGATAGGACATGGACGTTTTTAGGGAAAACCTCCTAAAAATTGAGTGAAATTCTAAACCTCCTCCTGATATGAGGATAAACAGTTCGTTCCAGCTGGAAAATGCATCTCCTCTGGATAATAATCCACTTGAAAGGATTAATAATGTATGCTGACATGTAAATGTGATTGGCAGTGTCTTGAGCCACTCTTGTCTTTTTATTATTGCAATGCTGAAACAGAAATCAATGGGATTTTTTTGCCTCTTCAAATTGTAAAGGTTTGCAAGATACACAAAAGGCATTTGATGTTTTCGTAGATCTAGTGAGCTGAAGGGACGCAGCATCCTCTGTGCCAATGTGTGCCTCCAGGGCGATGCTGATTTCTAGAAAAGCTAAATTTGTGTAGAAAACACTGTTGTGATCAGTTTCTGTAATAGTTTTAAATCAATCAAGAAAGGAAGATTTTTGTTTTGCTCAAAGCATGTTTTTCATGTTTATTAGGAATAAGTGCATCAAGTATTCTTAACTGTGATCTCCAGTATATAGACTTTTGCATACACATATATGCATACAAATATATATCTATATATATTCATATCTGCGCATACACACACACAAAAATATGTGTATATCGCTACGGGATAAAAAGACACAAGGTTCTAAAGAAACAATTAGTGGTCGATCTAAATGTGAGTTTGGCAGTTTTTAGTACATCGAAGACAGAGAGCAATCCAGAATCTAGCACTTAACGCACTGCACGGTAGTGTAATTTCTGGTTTAAAATTCAGTAGCTATTAAAACAGATCATGGCCCAAAAATAGAGATACCCTTTAGAGAGGGGAGATCAGGTTCCTGGGGGTTGCAGGGAGGCGGGAGCAGTGTGTGTGCGCAGTGCAGGGCTCTGCCTGGTCCCACAGCCGTGCTGGGCTGGGTTCGGGGTTGTCAGCATCCTCCTGTGGGGATCCGCTGCTGACTTGGGTGCTGTGTCGTGCTGGTGAAAGTGTACGTGCAGCTACCCAGTGATCTCCATCAGTGAAATGAGCAATTGATAGGACTCGCCTGCCCTCTGCCCCAAAATAAATTTGATTATGTTTTTTGTTTTGGACATGTTTCCAGTTTTCATATTGTTACAAATAGCTACCAGCACATGTACATCTTAGGAGGGAGAGTGCGGCGAGAATAATAGAATCATTTTGGAAGAGACCCTCAGGATCATCGAGTCCAACCATAACCTGACTTAACTCTAGCACTAAACCACATCCCTAAGAACCTCGTCTAAACACCTTTTAAACACCTCCAGGGATGGTGACTCCACCACTGCCCTGGGCAGCCTGTTCCAAAGCCCGACAACCCTTTCTGTGAAGAATTGTTCTTTGTGTCCAATCTGAACTACCCCTGGCACATCTTGAGGCCATTTCCTCTCATCCTATCACTTGCTACTTGGGAGAAGAGCCCAACCCCCTCCATGCTCCAACCTCCTTTCAGGCAGTTGTAGACAGCGATCAGGTCTCCCCTCAGCCTCCTTTTCTCCAGGCTGAACAGCCCCAGCTCCCTCAGCCGCTCCTAAGACTTGGGAGAAGTCCTGCCTCTGAATGTGGAATGGTAGCTCTGAGTACCAATTTCTGTCAATGTGCAACACACTGATGGAAGTTGAGCTGAATCCGCAGTGCTCAGCAGGAGCCCCTGCTTTTCATGAGCTGAGGTCACCACAGCAGCTCCTGAGCTGGATGCTGGTGTAACCAACACGAATGCTCTGGGATGAGGAAGGAGAGACAGAGTTGGACCATGTTGCTGGTTTGAAACAGCAGGCTGTATCCAAAGTAGCTGTATTTTAGCAGGAAAGAGAAATTAAATCTGGGGTGACTGTCCAGGGGGTTCCAAAGTGATTAGTTAGAAGAGTTGATCTTACGTGATCAAGAGTTTTTCTTCTTGAGCATAAGCTTTACCGTAAGGGAATACAGGAAAATGAAACCGTGACTGAGCGTATGTCAGAGATGGAGCATAGCAAACCTGCTGAATACGAGGAGCCTTCCTTGTTTAATTTTATATACGCAGATGAAATATGGTGGTGGTTTGGTTTTCTTTTTGTCTTGATTTCTTTGCTAGTATGTCGCAGGGGTTTTTGTGAACCCTAATTTTGTGTTATTATGAATGGACGGAGCTTGTGTCTGAGATGATGATTTCCAAGAATAAAGCTTTGTTCAGCCAAGGAGGTAGCGTATCTGTGGTGCAGGTACGTTTAGGAAATTATCTGTCTTTTCAGAGGGTAAGAAAATGTTCTCCCAGGGCAGTTAAAAAGGCCTCTGGGAGCTGGTATCACAAAAATGAAGAGGCGTTTTCCAGGAATGGGTGGTGATCAGGAGGAGTTTAATATGTAGGAAGGAGCACATCTGGATACCCAGAGATTGTCACAAGAGACTCCTTGGTTCTTTAGGCTGTTGTAGTTGTCAACAATAAAAATGTATGTCGCTTTTACTGGAAAACCAGGTTCTAAGATGAATGAATATATTTACTGTTCTAAATACTGGAAAATAAAATTAACAGATACTGCAAAAGCATGTTTTCACCTAGCTGGGGAAAGTAAAGCTGTTCCTTTCTAGTTTAACATACTTAAAATATTACTCTAGAATAAGAATTGAGTGCGGCACTGAGTGCGGTGAACTTCATTTGCAGCTGAGTGCAGCTACAATTTATTAGCTAAAGACATTGGAGAGGAATGGAACGTATTTGGAAACAAACTGACGGCAGTTATAGAAAACAAACCAACCAAAACCAACCAACAACAGCAGCAAACTAGCCAAAACTACCCAAGAAACCCTAGATACTGGGTTTTGTATACCTGGAATCTTACACAGGATTGAGTTCCCGCTGCACTCTGCCCTGGTATACGGTTATAAGTGTGCATGGATTTATTTAGGGAGTTTGGGACTGAGAAGAACTAGTTCATATAAAGATCGTATTTGCAAATATAAAAATACAAAATTGACCTGTGATGTCATTCTGACTTAGATCACCGGCTCCTTCGGGCAGTGCATGTCGCCTCTGTGTTTGCTTTGCTCAGTGATTACTCTCTTAAAATAATGAATGTTCCCTTCCCTCCTGCTCCCATATTAGTGATTAAATTTCACAGAATCACAGAATCACAGAATGTTAGGGATTGGAAGGGACCTCAAAAGATCATCCAGTCCAATCCCCCTGCTGAAGCAGGACACCTAGGTGAGGTTACACAGGAAGGCGTCCAGGCGGGTTTTGAATGTCTCCAGAGAAGGAGACTCCACGACCTCTCTGGGCAGCCTGTTCCAGTGTTCCGTCACCCTCACTGAGAAGAAGTTTCTTCTCAAATTTAAGCGGAACCTCTTGTGTTCCAGCTTGAACCCATTACCCCTTGTCCTATCATTGTTTGCCACCGAGAAGAGCCTGGCTCCATCCTCGTGACACTCACCCTTTACATATTTATAAACACTAATAAGGTCACCCCTCAGTCTCCTCTTCTCCAAACTAAAGAGACCCAGCTCCCTCAGCCTTTCCTCGTAAGGGAGATGCTCCACTCCCTTAATCATCTTAGTTGCCCTACGCTGGACTCTCTCCAGCAGTTCCCTGTCCTTCTTGAACTGAGGGGCCCAGAACTGGACACAATATTCCAGATGTGGTCTCACCAGGGCAGAGTAGAGGGGCAGGAGAACCTCTCTGACCTACTGACCACCCCCTTCTCATCCACCACTCTCAGCAGACAAGTGGATCATTATTTTTTTCTGTTCGTTGAGGATGGAGAGAACTTCAGTAGAAATGTATGATAACAACTGTCTTGCATAGCATACAAGCAGAAGCAAAAGCTTTCGACAGCATTTGCAAAGGAATATAAGGAGAATCACCTGCTGTGCACTGTCTTGGAAAGGAACACAGAGTTCTTAATATTTTGTTAAATTTAAAAATTTGAACTCTTTCTGTCAAGATGGAAGTCATGTAAAATCCACCGTTTTATGGGGGAGCAAAAGCAATAATGATATTTGCAGCTCTGAATGTTTGGATCCATTGTTCTGCTACAAATTAAAAACTAGAGGTAAACAGTATTAGAAAACAAATAAATGTGGTTCTAGTTTTAACTAGTACAGAAGTGCCTGTGTGATTTGAGAAGATCATTGTTTTCAGATAAAGAACAGAAACACTACATTCTCTTTTGTTACAGACTTTCATGTGTTGTTCAGCTTATCATATTTTGCTTGGTTGAAACTGGGCCACTCCAAAATAGAACTATTACATATTAATTGGTTTTCCTGTATATGGGTTCCTATTGTAAGCGTGCATCCACCAAAACACTCAGCGTTTGAGCCTCCCTGGCAGTGGTACCCTCATGTGTGACCATCTCCGGTGCTTAACACTCTACTCAACCTGCAACTCCTGCTGTGGCATTTTTTTTTTTATGGTTTCTTAATGCCCTGTGTAATATACATTAATCTTCTCAGCTTTGACAGTGAAAACTCTGCTTGTTGGTCAAGTTTTCTGCGTGTTGCTGGTGGTGACCATCTCTGAGGTGCGGGCTGCTGTCCTGACAGTCATTCTGAGTATGAGTTCTCCAGTCTTCACTGATTTGAATGTGAATAGAATACGGCAAACACTGCCAGCTTCGTTAAAACTGGAGGTTATTGATCTAACATCACTTATGTGATGGAAAATTACCTATGATCTAAATGGGAAAAAAAGCGTAGAATATAATTTAAACATTTCTGTGTATGTTCTCTGCGCGCAGCAGGGAACCGTATACATTTTAAGTATGCAGAATGTCCAGAATTCCAGTGAAATGAACTGGATCACTGTGTACATTACCGGAATGTGGCTTCTAAGTTTCGTAATTCCACCAGTCCAGACTAATGTTGACTTTGATTTTGTTTTTTGCTTTATCATAATAATTCTTTCTGTAGTGAATTTGATTTCTTACGTCAGATTGAGGCTGGATCGGGAGAAGTTATGTTGCTTACAAGAGAAAGTACCTAGAAATCTAATCCTCGATTAATCATTACTTAATAACTTTTTTTCTGGATTTTGAAACTATTGCAGAGAAGTCAGAATGATGGAATCCTGCATATTTCAGTATTATGTTTCCTTTCAGTCCCATTATGTTTCACAAAATCAGATCTTAGTCCTTTTGATTTGCTACTTTTCATGTTCTGTATTTCAAACATTCTGCTGTGAAGTCTGCAGCCAGAGGTTAGGGTGATAATCGGTATATAACATAGAAGTTAACAAGCAATTTAGCTGTAGAAACTATAGGGCTGTAGTAGAAGCATCTACATGAACATTTCTTGGTGTGTGTTTTGTTTTGTTTTTCCAAAATATATTACATTTTTTAATAAATGCTTTGTCCATTCCAAAATGAAAAGTGTTTTTTCTTTTAGCACTGTCACTGCTGCTCTGTTCTGCCTTCAGAGCATTTTAATTTCATTTCTTTAATTCATTTTGAAGGGGTCGAATGACCTCAGACCTTCCTGCAGGCTGAATATGTTTTATCTGCAGTTTTTTTCTAGTCTGTGAAACTACTTGTTTTGTGAGTTGCTTTTTTAGATGTTATAATATATTCTGTTGATCAATTATGTAAATATTTAAAGTTTGTTTGTCATTGTAGGCATTGGATCAAGACAGAACTGCACTACAGAAGGTGAAAAAATCTGTGAAAGCAATATACAATTCGGGGCAAGGTAAGACATTGTTTTCTTTTTAACATGAGAACCTAAGCATTTCATTTCAAGTTTGAGAAGTGTCTTGCAATTTATCCTCTTGAAGTTTGTGCCATGGAAGATTCTTATCTGCTTAGGAGAGTTTGGATTTAAAAATTTTCTTTCTTTACTACTTATTATACATCAGATTTATGTGTTCTCCAGTTCTTTCATTCTCATATTCCTTCTCAGCGACGTCTAGGAGAAGTCACATGGGTAAATTTTCCTGCTATGATAACATTTCAAGCAGCTACCATCCATTGTTCAATCCAGGCAATGTCCTAGGCTGAATTTATGGAGTGCACTTCTAAGTCAAATAAGAATGAGAACTTTTTAACAAGTTTAAAAATCAATCAATAAAAAGAAATATCTACAGACAAATGTATTTGTTCCTTCAACACTTGGCTCTTCCCTCATAATACAGAATCATAGAATGGTTTGGGTTGGAAGGGATCTTTCAGATCATCTAGTTCCAACCCCCAGCCATGGGCAGGGACACCTTCCACCAGACCAGGTTGCTCAGAGCCCCATCCAACCTGGCCTTGAACACTCCCAGGGATGGGGCATCCCCAGCTTTTCTGGGCTGCCCGTTCCAGGGCTTCACCACGCTCATGGTGAATAGTTATATCTATTCTAAATATGTCCTCTTTGAAAAAGCCATTACTGCTTGTCCTGTCACTACATGCCCTTGTAAAAAGTCCTTCTCCACCTTTCTTGTAGGCCCTCTTTAGGTACTAGAAGGTTGCTGTAAGGTCTTTCCCAAGCCTTCTCTCCTCTAGGCTGAACAACCCCAACTCCCTCAGCCTGTCCTCACAGGACAGTTGCTCCAGCCCACTGATCATCTTCAGGCTTCCTCTGGACTCGCTCCAACAGGTCCATGTTCCTTTTATGTTGGGGGCCCCAGATCTGGACGCAGTACTCCAGGTGAGGTCACATGAGAGTGGAGTAGAGGGGCAGAATCACCTACCTCTACTTGCTGGTCACTTTTCTTCTGATGCAGCCCAGGATACGGTTGGCTTTCCGGGCTGCAAGCACACATCACTGGCTCGTGTGGAGCTTCTCATCAACCAACACCCCCAGGTCCTCCTCAGGGCAGCTCTCAATCTATTCTCCACCCAACCTGTATTTGTGCTTGGGTTTGCCCTGACCCATGTGTAGGACCTTGCACTTGGCCTTGTTGAACTTCCTGAGGTTCACATAGGACCACCTTTCAAGCCCACCAAGGTCCCTCTGGATGGCTTCCCTTCCCTCCAGTGTGTCAACCACACAACACAGCTTGGTGGCATCAGCAAACCTGCTGAGGGTACGTGTGATCCCACTGTCCTTGTTGCTGACAGAGATCTTAAGCAGCATCGGTCCAGATACACACCCCTAAGGAATGCTGTTTGTCGCTGGTCTCCGCTTGGACATGGAACTGTGCAACCATCCAGCCGATCCCTTATCCACCAGGTGGTCCATGAGTCAAATCCATGTCTCTCCAATTTAGAGACAAGGATGTCGTGCGGGACAGTGTCAAATGCTTTGCACAGGTCCAAGTAGATGATGTCAGTTTCTCTTCCCTTATCCACCACCTTTATAACCCCACCGTAGAAGGCCACCAAAATTGTCAGGCACAATTTGCCCTGAGTGAAGCCGTGTTGGTTGTCACCAGTCACCTCCTTATTTTCCGTGTACCTTAGCGTAGTTTCCAGGAGGATCTGCTCTGTGGTCTTGCTGGGCACGGAGATGACACTGGTCTGTAGTTCCCGGGTCTTTCTTTTTTCCCTTCTTAAAACCAGGGGTGATGTTTCCCCTTTCCTGTCAGTGGGAATTTCACCAGGCTGCCGCTTCCAGTTTCCGTTTTTTCCCTTTTTAAAAATGCAAAACATGTAGATTTAAACATGAATCATAAAAATGATGCAGCTCCCTCCTTAGATAAATTCATGAGGCTTATTATTTTGCTCGTTTGAAGACACTGTGGATGTTTCACTGAAGCTGAAGTAATAACTTTGCTGCAAGGGTAGGTGGCTGGAATATGAATTGATAACCAGTTTGAGTACAGTAACAAATGACAACCAAGCACAGACCAATATACAAATTAGGTTTTTAAAATGTTATAAAGTCTACCTGGCTCCTACCTCTGTTTCTCTTAAGGTCTAAAAACTGTGCCAAAGGCAGACAGGGTAGCAGAGCTGTATGATAAATGCTGGGGTTCTGAAAATCCCAGTTCCTATTCCCCACCAGTAATAATCAGTTTAGCAAATACTTTCCTTACACAGAGCAGCTTCTGAGTGGCCTTAGTTTCTGTGTTGGTGTGGTGTGGTGTGTGCTGTTCCATTCACTTGCATTTATGGAGTGTGGTGGGTTTTTTTTTTGCTGTATTGTAGATTCTTAACTTTTCTGCCGATCGCTATTATTGTTGCTCTACGAGCACTGCGTTTGAATTAGCTTTTCTCTAACTTCAGTTGGTGGGGAATGTTTTCCTGCTGAAATTAATGAATTTCAAAAGTGATGAAAATTTTAGGAGACATTAAAAGCTTTCTGCCTGTTTTGAAGTGTAGTAATGATACTAAAGGTTTTAGATACCATTTGATTTCACTCTTGTAATAAAAGCAGTTTTGCTTTCAATGCCTGTAAGTAGGCCATACTATATCATGAACTAGTCACATTGAGTGCAACCAACAGAAGGTTGATTTATGGTTTTAATTGGCTGCCTCTGCAATTAAAAAGGACCAGAAATAATTAGGTAGTTGTTTTTCCTTTTTTTTTTTTTTTTTTTGAACAAGTCTTGTTTCAAAGGCACACATCAGTATAAAATCGTTTGGATAAAGAAAGCACTATACATAATACTCTAGCTCCCTCTTCAGAGCGCTCTTGTGATAGGCTACATTGTAATTTGAAAAGGTGTACGCAGGAGGCAATTCATGCAGTAATTCATAAACATAAACTAGGGTTAATAAGAGCAAGACTAAAAGCATGTGTTATACATGTGAAACCTTGTAAAAAGAAACATGAAAATAAAGTGGTTGAATTAAAACTCAGACTAATTTTGCCTACTTGCATAAAGAGAGTTGCTCAGCCAGCTATTTCCTTATGCTTCGTTGATGAAAGTGGATTTTGTTGATGTTTAACTTCACATAAAACACACTGAAAACAGCTGTCAAATGCATTGTTCCTTATCAGTTCAAGCAAGAGTTGGGTGACTATTTTAATATTTCAAAAGAAAGCCTCTTAACTGTATTTTGAGAAGTTGAAATTGGAATTTTGTTTTACAGCCTTAATTGTTTGCTAGGAGGCGTGACCATATTCAAACTACCAGAGTAGGAAATGTGTTTTAAAACTCCTCCGCTTCGTATCTCCTTTGAGAATGGCAGCGGAAGTGCTGAGAAATGGTTATTCAGGGGCCACAGAAATTCTTCTCTCTTCAGTTATCTAATTCATACTCTACCAAAAGTCATAGCTAAGATTTTTTGGGTTGTATTGGAGTTTTTTCTGCTTTTGTTTTTTGCCTGAAGTAAAGTTTGAACAGTGACATTCACACAATGCAATGTCTCTTACACAATTCTTCAGCAAGCTCTGGCCCTCTGGTGCCTTGGTTTGTTCCTCTTCATTGCTGAATTATGAACCGCAAGCGATGCTCTTTGTTACAAAAGGCGCTTAAATGTCATCCAAATACTTTTTGCTTTTTGTGCACATCCCTCACCCATCTGTCATGTATAGATCTACTGCTGTGGAAATGAAAATATACCAGTACAGAAATATGGAAGTCTCTTAGGTCCCATCTCTTTTTTTCCTCTTTGAAGGTCCTCTTTGGGAAAGGTACCATTTATGAAGACCAGTGAGACATGCAAACTGGTAGCTTTTTCTTAACACTTCCTCCTTATCTGGCTTGCTGCTTATTTCTGGCATGACAGATTGCATCTGGAACTGGGAACCCACCTTAGGTGAATGGTGCTTGAACTTAATGGAGAATCTGCTCTGAGTAGCATTCCCGTGCATTTGGATTGAATTGTAACAGCGGCAGATTGCACAATTCGTTTTGTTGGACATTTTTCAATAACCCTTTTTCATTAGTTCCCTGGTGTAACTCCCAAATATAGTCAAAAGAATTTACACGGTGGAGAAATAAAAACATAAAATCCTCGCAAGACCAAAGGTACCGAGTCAGGTCAGCAGTGCACGTGGTCTCCTGCAATCATCAACAGCAGATGCTTGAGGAAGCACAAAATCAGCGTGAATATGGAGCTATTTATTTATTTAATGCTTGCTTAGCTCTTNTGCTTCAGTTTGCTCCCGTTGCCCTTCATCCTGTTGTTGAGCACCACTGAAAAGGGTCTGGTCCCATCCTCTTGGCACCCACCCTTCAGAACCAGAACTGCTACATGGTGCTTTATACTTCTTAATGGATTTTTACAGTTCATTTTGTCTAAAGAATTTAAATTAATATAAATCTTTGCCATTCATAGTCTTACATCAGTCTAGTTAAATGTACCCCTGCTCCCTTGCACCGTTGTCCCATGCATGTTCTTCAGGCCTTAGCTCCCCTGAGGAGCAGAGTGGCCTTGTCCATGTCTCAAAGCATTGGCCTCAAGCCGACCAGAATGACTCAATTAGTGTGGAACTGAGGAACTTTTGCATGTTCTGGGGACATGGGAATTTGTAGCGGGCTTTGAAGTCCCAAAGCTTGCTAGAGTAGTGTTTGAGGACTTTTTGGTGGATAAATCCAAACTTGATTCGGTGTCATCCATTCTACCTTCCTTACTTTCTTCCTCCGAAATGGCACCATAAACTTTATTTTTTAAAACAGGGAAGAGGAGTAAATTTTGGGCCAGAGTGACAGGAACTGCAGACAATATTAAGAATTTAAGCATGCTATGGCAATGTTTTCATGTTGCTTTCTTGGATGCTGTTTCTTTCCTAATGATTTCTGATGTTCACCTTTGTCTTGTTTGGTACTGAACGTCAAGGTGATGTAACTCCAGAACGTTTCTTTACAATGTCTATTTACACAATCATTCCTTAAATTTAGTAGTGTTTTCCCTCGCGTGTTACGCTACCTGACACACACTTTCATGCACTAACCATTCAGCGTCGAGTCCTTCATCTAACCTGGTTGCTACTCAGATGTGAGCCTGTCCCCATAAACTCTGTGCACAGTTAATGGATGTATGTAAGGGCTTCTGGTGTGAGATACGTCTTACTTCCTCTGCATTTACATTAGAATGAGCTGAACTGTAACTTTTTGTATGCTGGGTGTAAAGGGGAAGAGTACACTGCAGGCTCTAATATGGGTATCTTTGTTGTAGATGTCTGGTTTCAGACAGATTAGTCTCACCTTTGGAGTCAGCTTTTGTTTCTGTTTTCCTGAATAATTTATGGAATAATGTATGGAAAAGAACAACAGAGTTTATCAAGAGAGGTTGGACCACATGGTCCTTGACATCCTTTGCAACCTGGTATTCTACGATTCTATGGATCTTATTTCCCAGCTCATCTATATGTTGTTGAACCATGTGGGCCTTATCGCTCTTTCATACAGGACTTCACTGGTGACTTTCTGTTGAGAAAATTAACTCTTTCCTTCCCCCACCACATCTATTTGACCTGTCTTTCCTCTGTGTGAGGCTCAGCCCTCTTAGTTTGCTTAGTTCCTTTTGGTGTTTTGGCGAGGGACAGACCTCAGAGTTCCAAACAGATCGTGTCGCATGGATTTCCTCTCCCCTCGTGCTGCTTGATCCCCTGAAGGGAAGAGTTTTTTGAAGTAAAAATTTATTCTTGTAAAACCCGTGTTCCCTGGCCAGCATTTTGTATTTATCCACATGTCCACCAACTCTGTTCTGCAGTGTAGTTTCTATAAATTTGCCTGAAGAATATATAAGCATTATTGCTCTGCTGGTGCATACTTGAAGTCTCAGTTCTCTGTGGAGCTCTTATTAAAAATAGCTATTGCATTTGCTTCTTGTTCTTCCTGTAGTATTGAGGCTGTTATAAATAAGAGGCTTTAATCTACAACTGTGTAGTTTGCTTATTTTATTCTGTATGTGGGTCTTAGTGGCTTGCCATTTCTCATTTTGTCAGCTTTTATGAAGTCTACTGGTAGCACTTAGATTTGGTGTAAGTTCTCTGAAGCAGAGTTGAAAGAACATTCATCCAAGAGAACTTCTTCAAGCATGTCAGCGACGAACACAGATGGAAAAAAATGAAATCATTTACCTTTCTGAACCGGCGTATCTGTCACTGCTTTTATACCACAGTGATCCAGAGGATCTTGCAGACTCGCTGAGGTGCTGCTTGCTCTGGAAATCTTTGAAAGAGGCTTTTTATTACTTTTCCCTTCAGCAATCTCAGTCCAGAAGGTATTATTGTTATCAAATCCAGATAAGAATATGGTGGTCAAATATTCTTGTCTTTTCTATTATTTTTTCATTAGATTTCAGCTCTGTGAAGGATGAAATGAGAAAGGATGCTTTCTTATTTCAAATAACTTCTTTTGCCATCCTTTTTAACCTTGCCAGCTTTCTTGCCTTTTCTGAAGTCTTTTTGAGTCTTTTTTGATGTTTATATTTTTCCATTCATGAATGCAGCTTGGCTCTGACCTTGGTTATTTTTCCTCTGCTGCCCATGGAACAAAACTGTTTTATAAGTGCGACATAAAAACAGTTTCAGGTCGATCAGGATTCTGAATTGTGATTTTTGTTTTCTTTTTTGGCGTTAAGCAGATATGCAAAAGTAATACTCAGCAATTTAGACATTCTTCAGCCTTCTTCGGGCATAATTTAGGTATAATCAGTGACAGAAAAGACTGGTGTTTGTGCATTTCTATAAACTATTCGACTTCGTTTTGTCTTATTCTGGAGTGTTTGCAGGGTAATATATCTGAACAAAACCGTTTTAGACAAAGGAAATGTAAGGATTTAATTCTAGTCATGTGTTTGTTAGCTCCAGTGTATAAAGGCTGTTCTTCAACCTCTTTTCACAGTATTTGTTCTTCAGTTTCCTTGCTTAATATGCACAAGTAGACGTGAATTTTACTGCGTTCAGAGGCCCGTGCTAAAATTCTGATAACTTTTGAATGGGAAGTAAACATAGTACTTAATGAATGTTGTGGCATTTGGTGAAGGGCTACAAATTCTTTCTATGCCTTGGGAACCTGATTTCAGTCGTATGTCTTTGTCCTGGGAAAAGTTTACCACAAGGTAGCTTTAGAGAGAGACAACTTCAGGTCACTGCCTGGGGCAGCAGAACAAGGTGGGATTTGGCCCTGGGAGTCTTTAAACAGACTTTATTCTAACCAGAGTTATTTAGCATAAAACCAGCTACAAACGTGGTTTATCCAAAATTATTCAGCATTCCAACAACATGATACAACACAGGTTTGTGTACCGGTTAGGAGTTCAATTATTACACGGCCGAGTCAAACTCAAGCGGATCAGATCCCAAAACTCTAAGAGTGGTGATTCAAAATGTGCATCTTCCCACTCCTTGTCAAAGTGAGGGCTCTCA
This sequence comes from Pampusana beccarii, assembly GCA_013399365.1. Classification (NCBI taxonomy): domain Eukaryota; kingdom Metazoa; phylum Chordata; class Aves; order Columbiformes; family Columbidae; genus Pampusana; species Pampusana beccarii. Next base: position 9,273 of record VWYH01004714.1, on the reverse strand, counting down.
AGGGTACCCAGATCGCCTGCCAGGTCGGTGAGGTGTCTCAGTCCCCAGGGAGTGTTCCTTAGGTGGCCAGTCTGAAGAGGAGGGTCTTCAACTACAGACCTGCTGCTCTGAGGGGGACCAGCTCAGAGGGGGTCTCCGGCGAATGCTGTTTATACCCTGCTTGCATGTGAACTGTAGTCATTACAAGCATGGTCCAGAAGCTTCTCAGCTTCTCCTGGGCACCTCTTTGGCTGAGGGCCCCGTCTGCTGACCAAGGGTCTGACCCCTCCTGCTCCCCCAGCCGGGACGGGGGGGTGAACACGAGGAGTCACCGTGTGGCTGTCGGCACCGCCTGAGCTGCGTAGGTGAGGACGGGCACAGTGGGGCACAAATCGTGCTAAAGAGCCACCAACTGCACTATTGAAAGCTCTGGATCTCATGGGCAGAATGGTGGGTGGTGGTGTGTGTGCAACTGCCACACTCAGTTGCTGGGATCTGCATCTTCAGAATGGAGAAGAGAGGAGTGAGGGGAGACCTCGTGGTGGTTACAGCTTCCTCACAATGGGAGGAGGAAGGGCAGGTGCTGAACTCTTCTCTTTAGTGACCAGTGGCAGAACCCGAGGGAATGGCAGGAAGATGTGCCAGGGGAGGTTCAGGTTGGACATTAGGAAAAGGTTCTTCACCCAGAGGTGCTGGACACTGGAACAGGCTCCCCAGGGAGGTGTCACGGCCCCAGCCTGACAGTGTTCAAGAAGAGACTGGACAACACCCTCCACACACGGTGTGACCTGTGGGGTTGTCATATGCAGGGACAGGAGATGGACTTGTGGGTCCCTTCCAACTCAGGCCATTCTGTGATTCAGACTTTTTGTATTATTTCCTCTTAAAAAAGAATTCCAAATATACACATTATAGTGCAGAAGTAAGGGATGCCACAGCGTTGCTGTGTTGTGCCACAGGAGAAAACAACCTACCAGGGTTTTGTTAAAACAAAGGTAAATTCTGTGCTTTGTGTTGAAGGTGTGGATTGAAGAGAAAATGCACATCTTTCAGCTCAGCAAATACCGCTGCTGTGTGCAGTCCAGTGTGTTACAGGTTTATAATACATCTGCCGTTGTATAGTGAGGTCCTTGACTCCGGCTCAGGTCCTGGCTGCCCTGCCAGATCCCAGCAGAGAGGAGCTGGTTACTGGGGCCCCTTTCCCTGCCCGTGACCCCTTTGGACAGGGGTACAGAGCCTGCCCTCATGGTTCCGTGACTGGCACCTCTCGGGGAGCTGCCGAAGGAGGAGGATGTGTCTGGGGGAGCCGCTGTGTTTTCATCACAGTGCTGAGCTTTGTTTACAATGCTGAGAAGACAAGAGCCAGTTCTAGAAGGCAAACGTTGTCCTTTGTATGTGCTGCTGTCACTGTTCATGTCCCTCTCTCTAGGGTTATTAAAGTGCTTCCTACAGTACTGGTATCTAAGGAAGTAAACATCAAGTCATGCACCATATAGCTTTCTTGATGCGAAGGAAATTCTCTTAGGACACTGGGAAGTCATTTCTGTGTTTCTGAGGCACCTACAGGGAGAATAAAGCATGTTCTTTGCTGCAAGCACGTTGGTTTTCATGTGTTGCAGTTTGGCATAGGTTGCAGGCTTAATTTTTCATCTGTGTGCCTTTAAGGCCAAGTAGGGAACTCCCGCACCTCTTCAACACAAAATGCTGCTTCTCCTTTAAAAAGATTGGTGTTGATACTTGTGTAAACATTGAAAAATTATTATTCTTACACAGTACTTGAATGTTGGGTGTATATATGTGGTAATTACAGAAGTCTTCCTTTTATATCATAATCAAAGCCTCATGTCTAGACTTGGGTGATTTGTGATCTGGGGTTCTTGAGAATTGCCTGTGTGTTGTTCTCGGACAATGATCCGCTTCCTCTGTCTGACCCAGAATTTCCTTTCCTTTTTCACAGATCAAGGAAACTCTTTTTCAGCAGGCTTTCGGTTTCTTTACAGAATTATTTTTGAAAATGCTCTATGAAACTATGAAGTGCTTGAAATCAAAATGCTGGGAGATATAGTGGGTTAGAAGAGCTTCATTGGCAGGTGTTCTGTGATATAGCAGATTTCTTTCTGACCTTATTCCATTATTTTTCCTTTTCCTTCAGAACAGTAGGGTACCTTTGAGCTTTATTAGCTCAGGGCTGCATAAGCCAAAGCTCCTTCTTAGATAAAGTCTTCTGCGTATGTTTATGCAGCAGCAGTTACGTCAAAACAAAATGCATGTTTCATTATTAAATAGTGGTTTCCCTGGTTTTAATGCTAAGCTATTTGATTAAAGCGGTATGGTTTAGGAACAGTTTTACTCTTATTAAAAACATCCTATTAACATAGGATTAAATATTTGGTGTTTTGAAAACCTCAGTGTTTATGTCTGATTTTTAGAATGTAGCTTGTCTGGTGTGTGAGATTTGGGCTTGGTTTTGGTAAATAAGCATTGTGATTTCTTTTTGGTTTTCCTTCTTTTCAGTGTCGTCCCCCCAACCCCTTGTAATTCAAATGCTGTCAGGCAGCTGGAAGAATATAAAACTTCTAGGTTTTTAGGGCAAAAACAGGGTGCATATTGACAGCTATTCTCTCTCTTTTTCCCCCCCCCTTTCATTGCACAGAACTTATTCTAATTGGAATAGCTCTGTGGTTTCGTGTTTGTGGCTTACAGCAAAAAAACATAGTAAGGCTAGGAAACTCATTAGAGTGAAATGTTGATTTAATTAATACCAACAGTATTCCTCGAAGAGAGATGGAGGTGATAAAGTACGTCCCAAAGGGCTGTAGTGGCAAATTTTCTATTTCAAGATGCTAAAATGGACGTAACAAAAAAAAAAAAGCAGCAAACAGATGCCAGAAAAGAAAGTAACAGAAGCAAGAAAAACAATGGCCTGCCATGCAGAATTTCCTTCATCCTTGAGTTAAGGATTTTACTCACTGGCTTCAATGTCATCCTTTTGGTTCTGACCTCTCTGTATGTCCAGTTTGCTATTAAATGTATTGAAACAAGTCTTTGGCTGTATACCAATGTACATTCCATTCTGTGGGGTAACTCTGTTCTACAAAGCAGGTAAAAGAGGTTCTTTGTAAGTCACGGTGGTTCTTTTAAACTTACACTCAGGGTCAGACTTGGTCTCCTTAATTTTCTATCTGATACTATTGACTCTATTTGTTTTGCAAAAGTGTCTTACATTACAATTTAAAAAAAAGCTTGCATTACAGTAGACAAATAAATTCCTATGTTATTTATAAAATAAGCATGTGTCCTTATGTTGTTCTATTGGTATTTTATTGATCTTATTACTTTATTGATAACTACGGGGTTTTTTCATTGATGTATTACAAATTCAAGTCACTGATTTTAAAGAAGCATGTATATGTCTTGCTAAATAGCTCTTTCTAATATATTGCAGTTTTCAGTAAATGCAGTAACTTGTGGCTCTTTTGAACTTACTGTTTTATGGTTGGTTTGTCAATATTGCAATGCATAAGCTTAAAATAATAATTGACCGTCTACAAGAAAAAAAAATTTTCTGACTTATTTTTTTGCAGATCATGTTCAAAATGAAGAAAACTATGCACAAGTACTAGATAAATTTGGAAGTAATTTTTTAAGTCGAGATAATCCAGATCTTGGCACAGCTTTTGTAAAATTTTCCACGCTTACTAAAGAATTATCAACACTGCTGAAGAACCTGGTGAGTTTCAGACTTTCTTCGTTTTTTAGTTTTTCCAAAAGTAAAGTACAATACAACAACTTCACGATCCTGATGACTGATGATAATTTTAGAGATGCTTTCATTTTGTTTCAAAACCCAACACAATGATATCTGCAGAGATTGTCTCTAAAGGGTGTTACTACACACTTGCTGTGTTTGATTGTTAATTTGCAGGTAAGAAGAAAAATATAAATGTTGAGACATCACTTGAGGCATCATTCTCAAGTGACTCACGGTGTTATAGAACTCTTCTTATAGACCTTAATTATAATCATTCCCTGACTTGAAGTCTTTCCAGTTAAAAATCCAATACTGTTAGTTATGGCTTTTCTGTCTTACCTCAAAAAGAGAAATTTTCATTTCTTGGAAGAAAGATGACGATTTGGGAAACACGCTTAAATGGCGTTAATAGACCATCCTCTCTATGGTATACGAAGCATCCAGTGCTTAAATAGTAGGTTTATGAAGGTGGTTTAAAGGTTTGGCTCATCTAAAGTTCGTCTGAGGCCTTTTACTGCTGAAAGCTGGATAATAAAACTGTAGGCATAGCAAATATCTTTGAATGCTGAAGTAATAAAGCCTCATTTCTTAGGAAATCATGTTTCATGGGTTTGATAGCTGTTGTATTCACAAAGTGGTAGCTTCAGTTTTCTGTTCTTCTTATAGTTATTAGGTTATGTTCTTCTTATAGTAATTATCTCCATCCTTTTTAGCGTGTTAAGTACAAGCAATATTAGAGGCTTTCTTTCCTGGAGTGCCCAGGATGAGCACAACTGCTTCAGGTCACATCCCAAGTCCCTGTAGCCGGTACCCAGGCTCTGCCGGTGCCCGAGAGTGAATCTTTAGGGAATGGTGTAGAAAGAGAGCAAACGTGTGAGGGTAACCTCTGGTCATGAAAACGATCTTCAGGTCAGAGATGCTGGAGCTGCAGGCGGTACCTTTTGCTTTGTAGTCCTTGTAGGTGTTACTTCCATGAATTTGTCTGAGGGTTTCTTGAACGTATGTTTTGCTTGGCACAGAACATGATGGATTGTTCCAGAGCGTTAAAATGAACCTGTTCTCTGGAATGTCAGTTCTGTTTCTTTTTACTTGATCCTTTCGTTTATTGTTCCTTGATTCTTATATCTTACAAGAAATACAAGATTTTCCCTATTTTCCGCAGGAATTTACAGATAGCTATTGTTTGTCCTTTCCCTTCTTCTGTTACTTTTCTAGCTGAGTCTCAGTTAATCCATAATTTGTATTGTCCTTTTTGGCAATTTCTGTGTCTTCTCTTAGTACTATTGTACCAGTTTTGGAAATGGAGGGGAGGGTTCTATTTCTTATTCCCTAATTACTTTGTGATTATTGAGCGTTGAGCCTGATGTTTTCAAGGGTTTCCGTGTTGTCACTTCAAGGTATTTTTTTCCTTGAGACATTTTTCTGGATGATTGTCATTCCATAAGGATGATTCTATATGCATTTTTTTTCTCCTTCTCCTTAATTTTTTTCAGTGTAGACTTCAACCTTTAATTTCATTCTCTCAGTGGTAAATTCACTGAAACATCTCGGACTGCACAGGCCCCAACAACACTCCCAACAAGGTGTCAGATCTGACCTCTCATGCTTGTGCTCATTTCTGCTTTCTGAGTTTTACCTCTTCTTCATCACCTACTTACTCATCTATGGATGATCAAACTCTAACAAAACTTGTGGTCTTTAAGAGCTTTGCTCCAGCCTATTACCCAGATCATCCTTCATTCCAGTGTTGGCAGTTCTAAACACCAGTAGATACGTGAGGAGCCTGCTTTCTTCTGTAAAGACTTCTGTCATTCTGTGTTGTTTTGTCCTCCTTTAATCTTAATTTGGCACACAATTAAAAATAAGTATTTTAAATTGTGTGCTAAAGAACCGTTTGGGATTGGAACTCAGGTTTGTTGGAAGCTCTCTGCACCACATCATTTCTCGCAGGGCTTCCCCGGAAATTTTGAGCTTATTTCAACTGGTAAACAAGGACTGTTTGTTTATTGAAAGTATTGCTGGTCAAGAGGAAAAGCTCTTTTAACTTAAGAAGCCACACTCATTCAAAACAACATTATACTATTTCAGCTAGACTATGAAGCATTATCTATCTAAACTCTTGTTGGCAGGATTTAAAGTAGGCTATTCCCTAATTTACGTCATTCAGCAGTCTCAAATAGAAAATATGCTTATTTTATAAATGCCTCGGCATTTTAAAAACAATTCTTTTTCACCTTTCTTCTCTCAAAATAGATATTTCTGCTTTTTTGACCCACTGTTGTTCTTAAGCATCAATCTGATAAGTACGATTACAGCGAAAGAAAATGATTTTTATAATATTGAAATAGAAAGTACAGTGAAAAGCAGTTGAGAGGAGGACCTTATAATGTCCCTGGCAGAGCCCCACAGTAGGTCCTGAGGCTTATGGTAATAAAATGAATTGAAAAAAATGGCAGTAGGTGTTAAGATGAATGGCAAGCTAATAGGCTTTTTTTAACATAGAGCAGATTGTTACTGCCTTATTTAATAAATGTACAATGAAATGATCGATGGTCTTTAAGTATAGAAAGATGAATAAGGAATAGACCTATACAGTGGAGGAGGAGTACTTCAAAAATTTCGTTCTATTTTTATTAAATCTCTTGAACTTGTAATTACGATTCATTAAACGTTTTCCTGTGAATTGTGATATTATGCATATTTTGCGAGGAGGGTACAGGATACTTTATTCTCTTCTGTGTGAAGGAATCATAGAGTGATCACTTTGAGAGTCATCTTCATGTAACTGCTGTCATCACTTACTGTGAAGTAAAGCCAGCACCTTGTATGACATATACAACTCTTGGAAACCATCGTCGTGAAATGATTGTTGTGCACATAAGGTCAACAATAAAAATATAATCCATTAGTCATTTTAACAAAACCCAATAAGTCACTATGCAAATTTTACTATAAACTGATGTTATTGCTAAATATAACGTCTCAAAGTTAAAACACTTAAATATCTCATTATATTTCTAGAGTGTTTGGGCATTTTTTTTGTTTGCTTTCACGATTATTTTATAGGAATGACACACAATTACCACTTCCATTTCATTTTTTAAATGCAATTGCATTGTGATTAACCATTGTCAACACTGGTCTACATTTTCAGTGACCTCTGAGTGTTCCACCAGGATCAGTTTCTCTGCTTTTGGCTGCTTCTGCCTCCTTTGCTGTTCCAGGCTTCATTCTTTATGCAGTAATTCACTATAACAGTGCATTAGAAAGCTGTATGGAGACCGGCGCATGTGAATATGAGTGTGTCGATATCTTTAAATTGGTCTAGATGGGGTTTTAGAAGAACATTTTGAGCACTTGCAGATTACTTGCTTTTTTGTTGAAATTTTGCGCAGTGCTTGGCTTTTTGCAAATGTTTAAAGCCTGTTGTTTTCTCACCTCCCTTTCCTGTAAAAGTCCTCAGCTGATCTTTGTGGGCAAATTGTCTTCTGCTCGTGTCCTCCTTCCCCGAATTATCATATGTATTTCCATCTGTTAAATTTTTTTGCCTTAATTTTGCTTTAGATATGAGACTGTTCTGCTTTGTTTTCAGACGTGTTTCCAATTCATTTTGGCTACTGTTTTATCAAGTCTTCAACTATGTAATAAATGATTCCAAAATCTTACCATATTGGAGTAATACACTGCTATTTTGGGGGGGGGTGGTGGTGTTGGTTTTTGTGGGTGTTTTTTTCTTTTGTTTCGATGGCTTTTTTTTCTTTCTCCCTAGCTGACATACTAGCTGGCTACAGTTCAGTATTTTCAAGCCAAGTATTAATGGCTTGAATTGGTTATCTTTAGTGGATACACTTGGAAAAATGAAAAAAAAGCTACAGTAATGTACAGCTGTTCATGCCTGCCCTGATAAATACTTGAAGTCTGCCATATCCATCCATATTGCAGAAATTTGTCTTCTCTCTGTTTTTATGAACCAGACTGGGATTGTTTTTTTCTTCTAATATTTTTTTCTCATAATTCACATTTGAGATCTCAACTTCAGTTAAGGTTGCTAAGTGGAAACTGATTAAAATGTTTGAGAATGAAATCAATAATGTGTTTTCTTTAATCTGTGTATTGATAAAGTAGGTATTACCTTGATCACATGTTGGCTTAATACTCATAGTTCTTTTCCTTCTCCAACAAAACTGACATTACTAAGGAGTTGTTAGTTGTGATATATTGAGATAAAAAGCCAACAGAGGACAGATTGCAAAAAGGCATAATCCTCTACAAATTCCCCGGCTCCTTTTATTTCTTTAATGAAATAATATTGTGTGGGGGTCACGTGCAAATATTGGAGCCAAGAAGAAAGAAAAACAAAACCTAGCTCTTTAAATAGAAACAAAGCTTAGACTATCTGCTATGAACTTCTTTAGTGAAGCCAGGGAAAGGAAAATGTCTTTTGTGTTTGTAAGCACTGAAAGTGATCACGTTGCTTTTTTGCTTCATACAAAATTGATGTTTGAGCATTAATTTTGTAGTTGTAATTATGGAGAAAATCCCTTCTCAGATCTTGACCTTTTAAGCCATGAAGAGCTTTGCTCTGTGGTCATGTCGTTATCTGAGGCGACACCTCAAGGTGTTCCCATGGCCTTCACCTTGCCGTGAACGCTTTTTGAAGATAAGATTTTTGTGAATTTAAAAAAATGTAAAATCACAGAATCACAGCATGTCAGGGATTGGAAGGGACCTTGAAAGCTCATCCAGTCCAATCCCCCTGCCGGAGCAGGAACACCCAGATGAGGTTACACAGAAGGTGTCCAGGCGGGTTTGAATGGCTGCAGAGAAGGAGACTCCACAACCTCCCTGGGCAGCCTGGGCCAGGCTCTGCCACCCTCACCATGAAGAAGTTTCTGCTCATCTTTCAGTGGAACCTCCCGTGTTCCAGTTTGCACCCATTGCCCCTCGTCCTATCGTTGATTGTCACCGAGAAGAGCCTGTCTCCATCCTCGTGACCCTCACCCTTTATATATTTATAAGCATTAATGAGATCACCCCTCAGTCTCCTCTTGTCCAAACTAAAGAGCCCCAGCTCCCTCAGCCTTTCCTCACACAGGAGATGCTCCACTCCCTTAATCATCTTTGTTGCCCTGCACTGGACTCTCTCCAGCAGTTCCCTGTCCTTCTGGAACTGAGGGGCCCAGAACTGGACACACAAACCAGTTCTCGATATGCCTTGAATGTGAAGATACAAGTGTGTGCCATGTTTTCTGAATTCGAATCCATCTCAGAGTAAGAATAATTATCATTTGTGATACCTGCAAGCTCTCGCAAAGGAACAGAACTGCAGGGGTGGCTGATGAGCTGTTAGGTGGTAATTAACTATATAATAACCTGTGCTCAGAAGATCTGCTTTCCTCTCTGCACTGCTGGGACCCCGGTGCTTTCCCGAGGATGATGCACATCGAGTTCAAGAACTGCTTTGTATCTTCGTTAGAACAATGGGCATCTGCACCGCGCTTGAGCTCACGGGGCCGCGTTTGGCAGGAATCTCTAGGGGACCG
>VWYH01004713.1:387383-674421 GCA_013399365.1 Pampusana beccarii | reverse complement strand
TTCTGTGATTCTGTGATTTATATTGTCCTGAGTTTAGCTATATTAAGTACATGATGTTCACGTGAACTTCACCTGAATCACCCGGTGCGACTGACCTACCTTATTGTTTATCCCATGTTCCCTGATTCTGAGTGATTTTGTGTAGCTCAACAGACCTCTAATAAGGATGTTGACCAGCACAGAGGTAGGAGCAACTTTCTGAAAGAGGTCACCTGTTCCAGCATATTTACAGGTCTAACTGTACTTACTCTTTCAGCGTCCGCTGTGATTACTTTTGGAATGGAATATATATAATATACATCACATTACTATCACCCCTTGATTTCTTATCTCTCAAAAAAACCCCTCTAGAAGTGGTTCCTTCTTTCTTTTCTCTATCTTTATGAAGATTTTGCCTTCTCCATGTGTGTATCCCTGTAGATATTTAAACAAAAAAGCTCAAGTAGTCTTAAGTCTACTGGCCCTGGCTATCCATTGATAGCTTTTCTTCCTTTAGTCATTTCCAGCAGTTCATGTAGACTTTCTTTTTTCTATTACAGTATTTACACGGTTATTTAAAAGGATAAAAAATAGCCTTCTTCACAGAAACATAATTTCTATTGTTGCATTTCTAGTCTTTTCACAAGCTTTGCAGTTTTCTTCATGAGGAAGCACTTTGCATTTTCATATATGGGTAATATCTAGATGTCAGCACTCTCTGGATTTGAAAGCAGTGCAGCAGGCTTTCCTAGAGGGCCAGAGCATATTTGTAGCTCACAAAGTATTTCTCTGTCTCTCCTGAAGGGGCTTTTTAATTGTGGCCATACTCAGCAGAACCATTTATAATTTGGAGCTGTCATGGGCCAACTGTCTTCTCTAGATCTGTGGGATACGCGAGACAAGAGCCTAAGGCTGGGGTGGCCCTGCCGTGGTCACTGTTTTCAGAATTCAGAGCAGCCCATAACTGGGTTTGCACTGTGGATAGATGGACAGTCCCAGCCCGGGATCACATTCATTATGCAGCTCTTTAGGAAACCCTGATTTACAACCTTTTTATACAGAGGGAACTCATATCGAGACAAAATGAATCGCACTACGGAAGTGCAAACATCACTAATGGTGTAAAATTATCCCCTTAATCAAGTATATATAATGGAAGAATGTTGGAAGAAAAGATGAATACAGAATTCCCACTGGGGAAGCAAAGAGGACTGATAACATTAAATCTGAATTCCCAGTTCTCTTTCTGCTTTTCCAAGTTCCTAAGCCACTCCGTTATTGCTTCTTACTATCAGCTCTCATCATCTTCCTTCCCATGATTTCAGCTTTGAACCAAGAGTGGCACTGCTGCTTCTCTTTACATGCAGATGTGATACTTCTTCAGTCTAAAGTAAACAACCACATGCTCTACTAATAATTAAAGCTCTGTGTGTTCCATTGAACTTGAAGTTTGAATACACAGGTATGCATAAGTGTCTTAAGCATATGGCCTTAAAATATCTCATGTATCCAGTCATCTTCCATAACGATAAAGAGACTATCAAGTAGTAGCTTCTTTCTTGCACAAAAACTTCTTGCAAATCATCTTTAAATGACAAAAATTGTCACCTTTCTTATGTAGGTGTATATTCTACTTTATTTTACTAAATTATCTCAAAAATATTAAAAATTAAAAGCTTTGAGTCACTGAATGAAGATTCAGATTTTTGACTTACATAAATTGCAGAATGGTTGTTCGAGTATATTAAGTCTATTCAGACTCCTACAAATGGAAAGAAATTATTATTTATTATTTGCATTTTGCAAAATATTTTGCAATTTTCCTCATTTGTGAGCTCCTTTATGATCTGTGTAATCTATATGTAAGAGATACAGAAGAGACAGAATGCAGAATTACAATGAAATTTAGGAACTTCACAGTTAGTTACAAGCTTACAGTTTAGAATCTCTAATCGTAGGCTAACTTCAAAAGCCTGGTGAGTCATGAATATGTTTTCAAATTGTATTAGGTAAAAAAAGACACCATTCAGCTGACATGTCAAGATCCCCATCTTATTCAGGTAGTGCAAATAATTTAAATGCTTTTCTTGTAATTTTGCATGTTAGTTATGTAATGTATTGTGATGTCAATTAACTGCAAAAAATATCCTTAATGTAACAGAATAATCTTTAATGGTATACAAAACAGGCTTCAAATGTAAAAGAACATCCATGAAGTATACAAAAATAACTGAGATTCAATGATCTTTGTAAACAATATATGGGAAGTCCTCTGGCTTCTGTACTTTAAAATCTATGTAAATCTTATAATTTTGGACTTTTTTTAGGGCTAAAACACTAACATTTTCTGAGATAAAGTACAAACAATAACTCCAAAACCTGGAAAGTGAGACAGTGAGCGATGTTGGCCAGAATTCTGGACTGTGTGTCCAAATCTTCATTTTTATTTGTCGAATTGACATTACATACCTTCTTCACATTTGTAAGATAAGCACTTTGCCATGATGCACTTCTGTTTCTTCAGAACGAATATTCTTAATCCCCATTGCTAGATCTTTTGGTGTGCCCACATTAAAAGAACTACAAATGTAAGCTGAGAATTATTATTTGTTACAAATGTGTTCTTTCTTCTTACATCCTTGTTCTCTCTGTCAACCAGCATGACATGAACCCTCACTGTGTGTTTGAAATCGTTTAGGAAGAATACAGGCAATTCTGCATTTAGCAGAAGAGACACCACACTGGACCATGGTATATCCACCTGACCCAGGAAACATAGTGTATGCGAGAGGAAGGGAAGAAATAAAATTACTATACAGAAGACCAAAAGTTGTTATGACAAATAACAACAATACTGTCTATTACAAACTCGTAGAGTCCAACTCCTGTCCGTGCATATGATGACTCCAAAATTCACACCGTGTGTCTGAGGGCTTGTCCAGTCTCTTCTTGAACACTGTCAGGCCTGGGGCCGTGATACCTCCCTGGGGAGCCTGTTCCAGTGTCCACCACCCTCTGGGGGAAGAACCTTTTCTAATGTCCAACCTAAACCTCCCTTGGCACATCTTCCTGCCATTCCCTTGGGTTCGGTTGGGTCGGTGTTGCAGCTAAAATGCCTCCCAGGAAATGCATACCAAGGAATCTGGCAGGAGCTGCTTCTGTCTTCTGGGGGCGAGTGAGCTCTTGTTCAGTACAGGTTCTGGTCTTTGCCTAACCTGTAACCTAACATAAGGTAACGTAACATTACAACGTAACATCATAACATAACATAGCTTTATGTATCTGTTTGCTCGGAACTGTAATGATGACGAAAAGCATCCCATTTGTACAGTCCTGTTCTAGCAGGACACAGCAAGAGCCGCTTCCCACCTGCCGTATTCTCCCAGGGGAATGCACCTCTGGAGGTCTGAGACTGGTTATGTACCTGCAGGGATAGCTGGAAGTGAATGAATAGCATTTACATTCCTTTCAGCTGACCGATAAACATCCCTGATTAAGGCAGATGAAAATGAGATGCCTATAGTCGTGCACTTGAATGTGGCCCTGGCAGCAGAGGCTGATCAGCTCTCAGAAAAGATACCAGAAAGTTATCGAGAGACAGACATCAGTCTGTTTAATATGACAGGCTGTGTTCATGAGAAGATAACATGGCTTGTGTGTAGATGGACGGAGACGAAGTTTACTGAGTAGGTTTTGGCTAACATGGCAAATATGAAGCATATGTTTTCGGAGTTAAACAAAGAATTCTCCCTCATATGTTCCTGTATCGTGACAAAAGATAGATGAAGAATTGAGGGCAAAGCGGTCCTCAGGTATGACATTCAGCTTCACTGATTTTGTTTCTCTCATTTCTCGCAGTACTAATTTGTAGAAAAATCACAACTGAAAATAAAATCACATTTGAAAACTTTTTGGCTACAATGACAGAGAATATTTAAGAATGTTTACCTTCATTTTGCTCTTTCCTTTAATTAAAACATCCAAATGTTTTTAGAAAATGGTGATTTTGATTTTTTTTCTCAAATTTTATTTTCATCTTTTCCCTCCAGTCATTTAATAATGCAGTTTCTGGAAGGTTTACCGGTAGTGTTGTATTTAATGGGAAAAAGGGCATAGAAATGAGAAGCTGTAAAAGCTGTTTAGTTAATCTTATGTTTCTTTGTTCATCCCAGCATGGGGTTGCTCCATTTTATTACCCATTATTTTTGTTCAGCTTTTTTTCAGCTAGTGAAATGAACATTCCTCCACTACTATAGACAAAATCTAATGATGAAGCTCGTAAGACAAGTTTGTTGGTTTAAGTTCTAGCTCAGAAAAAAAGGCAGAGGAGGGATTAGTTTATAGATTGAGAATGAGCCTTGCCAACCCTAATGACCTTGATAATCATCTCCCACATTAGCAGTAACCTACCACATTTTTCACTGAGGTTAACTCGCTGCCCTGTCGTTTTGTTCAACTAGTAATGATGGCTTCTGGATGTCTAGAAATCCTGTGAGCACATCTATAGAGCAAATGTATTTCTCTTGCACAACTGATCCAGCTTGTTCTTGTGAAGTTGAACTTGATGGTGTATGCAAAGCCACGATCGCAATGTTAAGGCAGAAGTGCGCCAGGCCCTTTGCTGCATACCTTTGGTGTTGGATCAGGTAGCGGATCTACACCCCCAGGTTGAGTTATGTGATAGGGGCTCTGCTGTGCAGGGCTGACAAGAGAGGTGGTGAATGGATGTAGTATGTAGTATGTATATATATTCAGACTGCTGCACAACGCTGTGGCTTCTCTGTCTTTAGAGGGGTGAGAGACAGGACATCAGAGCAGTCCAAAATACGTGATTTGCCAGCGCTGCTTGAAGAGGAGGGGAGACACAGCAGAGAAGTGGAAAGTGGGGATAGTGCAGGAAATAAAGCTCGCTCAAGCTTTCTGGTAAATTTACATCTGTATCTTAGAGAGTGTAGTGCGTGTTTAGTCTGGCACTGATGGGATCCATTGGGTTTGCTCCGGAATGCTGACCAGTAGCTGTGCAGGCCTGGCATGTCTGTGTTTAGCTGGGTGCAGGGCAGCCTGCATCTCCCAAGTAGTCACATGAATTTCAGTGGGGTAATGTCGGTGGATTTTCTTCCCAGAAGCATTTGCTGGTTGCAATCCTTTGCAAAACGGATTTCTGGCTCAACACAGCTCAATGGAACAGGAACTTGTAAACGAAATTCCCATAATTCTCTGCATGATACTGCCAAAAAAACCTGTAACATATAAATACACAAATTTAAATCTTGTTCCTCTGCTTTTTCTGTGGCTTTGTAGCTTTTGGTTTGCTTTTATGCTTAACTTCTGAACTTGTTTAAGTAGACACACCTCCACTGATAAATTTAGGCCCTAAGTTTTAGCTATATACTAAAATAATAGAAGCCATAGATGCATAGATAGAAGAAACAGATGCATAGATGCTATCACTGTGTCCCTTTTCTGGGGAATAAGGTAGATGCCCCAGTTCTTTAAGAAGTCTACAAGACCTCTTGCCATCATTCACAGGACTTGTGTTTTGATATGGCAGATATAATATAACACAGCTATTTCTCTTGATTGGAGCCATACCCTCAGTTTCTGAGAAGTTAAGTATTTCTTCCCAGGCATCTCTTCCTGCTCATATGGAGCAGCAGCCACAGAATCATCAGGAATCTCGTGGGTTTCCAGAATGCAGGGAAGAGGTAGGAAAGGTGCGTAGAGGTGCACTTGCTGCATTTGTGCAGAGGAGTGGTACCTCCCAAATGCAAATGGCATGGATCGTGGTCACTTGGGGAAACCTGGAAGACTATTTCTTGCATGTTTAAAGAATACTGTTTAAAAATAAGAAAGAAAAAAAAAAAGAAAAGGAAACCCCCAGATGTACAATTACTACTTCTCACTGAAACAAATACGAATTATTTTGGTTTTGTGTATGTGTGAGAAAGAAAGAACCACATGCAAGCAGTTTTTAATATTCTCTTTTAAGGATGACAAATTATGAGTATAAAATGGAAAAAAATTGCATTTTTCTCATTCTAAACATCTGAAACACATTGACAGCTGTGTTGCCTGTTTAAAAGGAATGAACACAGAATGCTCTTCTGATCCTAAACATAAAAGAGAGAAACTGAAGATCCATGAATTGAACTCTGCCTCCCAGTCATTTTAGAGCAGTAATATCCGATATTACAAGGCACCACAGCTTTTTCATCTTTGACCTCACAAGTGGAGTCATCTCTAAAGAGAAGTCCCGAAAATTAGACTGCAAGTCATTTGCTAAAAATTCTTCTCTAATAGTTGAATCAGAAAACTTGTCCTATATTAGGACATTTGTGACACATCATGTGTGTCACATTTCCAAAGACAGAAATCCAAATATTGAGCTGCTGGTCAATACAATATTGTTATTAACATGAACTGGAATTGTTGAGGTAAAATACTCCTCAAGCCTTCCTTGAGATTTGGTGTTAGTATTTTACCTTAAGCTACGCCTTTTCTCTTTAGCACTAGACAGAAAAGGAAAATCCTTTGTCTGCCCAGCTGCTCAGGCGAAGGGGAATTTGTACCTCATAGCCTCCAAAATACGTTAGGTATTAGCAGCTTCAGGAGTTCAAGGATCCTGAGACAGTTGCAGAAATCATGAGATTGTGTTTTCACCTGCTTTCCAGTTTCTGAGTTTACAGGGTTCACATACAATCTTTAATGGATTTGATAAAACTTTGAAACGAATGCTCATATCTAGTTGCATGAATCCATGAGAGGATAAAACCCAAAGTAATGAAAGTTTTGTCTAAGAAAAAAAGCAGGTCGCCAAGGGTTTTATGTGATTTTGCTTAACTTTGTTTGAAGTTCCTGATAGTTAAAGGACCGTAAGGCAGAAATTACGAGGGTGCCTTATATTGCCTGCACTTGGTTTATATGGATTTGAGTGCTAAGTTAGTTAGGACAAAGTCAGTGACAGAAGTTTTATTGCAATAATATGTGATTATGGTGATGATAATAGCTATAAACAAACTTCAGTAAGCCAAATGGTTGAAAGCAGATAAAGACCCAAAACGTTCTGGTGAATTGTGTCACACTAAAGAGCCTTTGTTGTTGGATGTTTGTTTCCTGAAAACAGGATCCTGATCTCTCAAGAGCTGAGGTATAAGAATCGCTTCTTACTTTGAAAGTCTTGGCTGTCGTGGGCAAACAACCCAGACTGTCCCAGGACACAACCTGCAATCAGGAATTGTACAAGAACAGACGGGTCTAAATATCTCGATTCTATTTAAGCCAAATGTATTTTAAGACTTCTTCTCAGATCTATTTCAAATTTTCTTATTCATATGCCCAGGAACCACAGAGAACTATAATTATATGAAAAAAATGAAAGCATTTACCTCTTTCTATAGCATTCCCATTGTGCGTATTCAGGCAGATTTTGCTCATCTGAAACTACCAATAAAAATTGTTTCTGAAAACACGTGGATGTGAAAGCTTGGACGTCAGCAGTACTAAAATCTTACTTTGATTTTCAAAGCAAAGACAAAGCATATTAAGAAGAGTAAGTCAGTGGGAGTCTTTTGGCCACACCAGCTCCTGAAAGATGTGGAAGTTGCTGTATTTAGATTTCTGGTTTTGTTCTTCATTAGTTTGTAATGATACATACATATATAAATGTCTGCTATGAACTAAATTTAGAATTCTAAAGGTAAAAAGAAAATGATGATTTTGGGGTGGTTTTTAATGGAAGGCATTTTGATGTATTGAGGACCATTTTGCAAAGTTGTTACAGGAATTTGAACTTCAGTGACTAAGAATTGTTTTAAACATAAAACTATCTGAAATAAGGGTTTTACAAAAGGAGCAAAGAGAAATAATACTGGTTTTGTGGCACTTCGAGCTTTATGCTGGCTCTACCTAGAGATTTAATAATTGGAGAGTAAAAACAAATGTATGATATAGTGCGGTGCTGAACACGCTCAAAAGGATCTGTTTGCTCTGAGGATTACAGCTGGCTTTGGGATGATGAAATAGGATGTGACTGGTACAATCATGCTGTGCATAAAAGTTGTACCGGACATAATAGCACCATGCATTTCTTTTGTAATGGAATGAATAATTTTTTTGCTAATATTGAATAAGGGCAGATAGGACAATTTTATGGAGCTCATTATACATGCCTCTCAAAGAATAAAAAGGTTGAAACAGTGTTCAGCTGAGCTCTTCCAGCTTTCCTTGTGTTTCCACCTCTCAGTATTATCTTGTGCTTTTCCATCATCTCATCCTTTTCGACAGTGTACCATAAGGGAGGAGGGCAGGCAGAAGTGGATGGAGGAAGGAAAAGCCTAGAAGCCTATCAGAGCTTTGAAATGAACTTCAGCTGTTATTTTAAGTAAACTGAAATACGTTGTGATGAAGTAAATTCCAGTCCTTGAAGAAACATAGCACAAAAAAAAAAAAAAAAAAAAAAAAGAAGAAGACAGGAATTATCTTTTGGGGGCAACATTAAAATTATCTGTGAAAGAAGGTGAAAAGTTTCATTCTACATATATACCCCCATCTTCTTACTAAAATATATATAATCCTATGAAACAGTCAAATCCTATTGTCCCCATTTTATAGACATAGAACTGAAGCAGATTAACTGAGGCAGACTTGCTAAGGCACAGCAAAATTTTGGCCTCTCATCCCTACTAGTAATCAATTGGCAGTAATGAAAAATGCTCCCAGTTTGGTACTCTCTAAAATAGACATAGTATCATCATGGCTGAAGAAATAATATACTTCCACATGCAGGAGAAAATTTTCTCCTTCTGTCACTAGGCACTGAAGTTCCACAAGGTGGTCAGGCAGAAAGTTCCCTCTGTCCCAGAGAAGCTCTAGAAGATCAACCATGAAGTCCATCAGAACAACTGCAGCCTCCTGCCTCTCTCCTTCTCCTTTCTGAAGGGCTCTCACGGTACAGAGACCTACTGGGACTGGTATTATTTAATGACAAGGCTGAACTGAACCTGTGTCCCGTGGACAACAGATAACCTTCCCTTCTCTTATACCACCCTGGCAATGACAAGCATGCAAGCTATGGGCATTTGGGATATGGGGTTCTGCAACCGTCTGACTCAGAAAAAGTCCTATTAACTTTACTGGGCTCTGGATAAAGCTATTCCCTAACTGAGGTGGGGCTGTGGGGTAGTGGTTTCCTACAATCTATAGTACATTAGGCGTTTGGAAGCTGTACATACTTTCTGACTTTCAAAGATATAATGCACGATTAATACATTAATGATACCAGAGGAGAGAGGGAAAGGAGAAATGAGTACAATGAGCATTGAGAGGACCATCTAACCCACGCTCTCAGATTGTCACCCCACTAACTCCATCATATTGTGGTACAGAAATGACCCACACAACTCAGAAGCCAGGAGAATTAAATAACCTACCTTCTGAGATTTCCTTCAGAAGAAAGATAGAAGACTATTCTGTGTCTTCTCATTAGATCTGATCAGTAAATCCACCTTACCTTGTGACACAATGGTGTCAAGTGACACTGAAAGAGCTGACCCTTATCTTTGCTAGGACACTGCAAGCCCAGAGATTAATACAAAACACAGGACCGATAGAAATCAAAGTGTGCCTCGTGAAGACAGGCGTTAACAAACCTTATCCTTAATAGGCTGAATGTGTTCTCGTACACTTTAATCATCCATGAAGGTCATGGAGTCTTTCTATAGCTGACTGACTCACCACCCAAGAGCATGTAAAACCTCAGTGAGGGAACCTTGGACAAAAGCCAGGCCTCACAGATGGAGCATTTCCCACTCTTGTGTTGGTGCTTCCCACAGAAGTGGTCAAATCAGCCCCAAATCAGCTGATCTCATTTGAGAAATTAGTTCTCGCTGCAAAAAGAAGTGTAAATCTGTCACATAGTTGAGACAAACCAGTTTAGTCGTATCACCCACCCACCTCCAGAGCAGCTTTGCCAGCTCGAACTGCGGATGCCAGCAGAGTGCCCTGGCCTCACCTCAACACCGGGCACAGCGTCTCTGCCCTCTGCGATGCAGCAGCCTCTAGGAACATCCTCACCTGCTACCCACACGTGCAAACAGGACTTGTGTGAAACCCAGTATCTAGTCGAGGGTGATGGCCAGCACTCACACCTTTTGACAGCAGACTGAGAAAATTATCCTTTTATTGCACCAGGGTTCATCTTGGTTTCTGATTACTCAAGGTTTGGCTTCAACTGTGTAACATTTGTAGTATCTCTTCTGTGCAGTTTTCAGGGACATTTGTGACTTCTCAGCATCCGTCTAAGCATCCAGCCCTTTTTCTGCCTCTTGTTCGGTTTTTGGCCTCAGCAACTTCCTGTGGTAAAAGGGTCTGTGGATTAATTGCAGTGTTTGAAAGACTGCTTCCTTTTATAATTTTTATTTTCTCATATTTTAATGAACATTCACTTGAAAATCAGTATGGGGGGAAACCATACATCTGTCTTAACTAATTAGATTAACCCTACATTTCCCATTAGTGTTACTTCTGCCTTTGATTTCTTTCAGAGAGCTCATGACTTGCATAAATATTTAAATGTATATGCTTTCATGAAAAATTAATAAGGAGCCAAAATTGTTCTTTAATGCTATATGAGAAATGAATAAACCCAGGAAATATTATGCTTACTTTAAACAAAGATTTTCTATATAAGATGTGGGGTTTTTTCCTCTAGCCAAAGTGTGAGTGAAGTTGTACGATGTCACATCTTGAAAAGCAACATCCAAATATACAAAACTTCCCTGGACTAATCAGGACTGAAGCAATCAAAGTATCCCATTCCTAGCACTTTTTCTTAATGTTTATACAGATCCAATTTAGAGTTCTTTTTCTCATCACCCAAATACTCTTTGGGCAAGCACACTTAAATTTTCGCAGGCTACATGTGTAATTTGGAAGTCTGGCAGATTTACGTATTCTGCAGCCTCAGTGTCTCCTCATTAGAAAATGGGTGACTTAAGCATAAGCATGTTCCAGGTCCAGATCATTTCTCCCCCTCACAATTTTTCAGAATATAATAACTCTCTGACCGTAGAAGGATTTAAATGTCCCAAGATTTATATTTCTAGTCACATTGTGTTTTAGCAGAAATATATTATTTATGAAAGTTTGAGTAGATCACTGCAGGCAACTGCTAATACATAGAAACATGAAGCTTCTTTAATTAGTCACCAAGAATAATTGATTTTATACTCATAAGAATTTTATATTAGTTTACAGATGTATTTCAAAGTTTAATGTGAACTTCATGCAAGGGCAGTATTCTCTTGGAGAAAATAACATTGTAGATGAGAAGTAGAAAGGAGAGGCAGGAATGACACCGGTTTGGTCTAGGGCAAAGTGCCTTTGGAAGCTCGTCTTGGCAAAATGCTTTGTTCTACTTGCATAACGCTGACCTGCATCAGAAGCTGAGATTCATGGACTACATGAGATGCTAAACCCTCTGTGAGCCATGACACACAGAAAATTATAAAACCCAAAATTTTCTGCAGATGTACGTTTGGCCACCTGAGTCAGCCAAAGGGATTAATCTGACGTCCAGTGCAGCTGCAATCTCAAGTCATTGAACAGCAACAGGAAGGCAATTCTACTGTGCTTTAGGAGAATAAAAGAGAAAATGCAGGTATTTTCACAATTTGTTGCCAGATCTTTTGTAGTCCTATACCCAAACTGTACAAATAAAAGTTCAACAATTTCACCTTCACTCCTGATAAATATATCCTGCTTTGGTTGGACAGCTGAGGCAGACTTCATCCCTGATTATTTTTCTTCCTGTGTATTCACGCTAGCTGGAGGTTTGAGAAAACAGCTATGGTGATGGGACCAGGAGGAGTTTAGAGGGGATTTAACAATGTATAGAAAAAGAATTGAATATTTGAGGCTTATCGCAGAAAGGATGTTACTGATAAGGAAAGATAAGAAAGAGAGGCGTATCAGAATTTTTATTGAGAAGCAGAATTTGACTTGGCAAAATATAATTTATTATAAGATTCTAAAAATATTATTTGAGAAACTGTGTTATGCATTCATCCCTTTCATGTTTGTGTTTTGTTTTGGTTGGTTGGTTGGTTTTTCTTATTTGCTTTAACATGAAAATCTTTATTAAAAAGCCTCTGTAGGATCTCAGTTGTGAATGGTCTTTGGTGTTTTCCTGTGCTGAGTTTCCCTCTCTGGAACTCTGTCTTCCCGAGGTTTCCACTACAAGCAGAAAAGTCCTTCCCTTCAAACTACCCATTTTGCTTGGATCAAATAAACCTAGAAACTGTGGCTGTAGTTGCAATATCCAGGTCGGTAATTGCTCGGGGAAACGAGTCCTCCAGGGTGTTCGCCTCTAGGCTCAACAAGTCGCTATTGCCAACAGCGGTAGCAGATTCAAAACCGTAAACTCCTTGGGGAGTGGGTTGCAATCCATGATAAACACTGCAGATGAGCAAAGGGTAAGTGATTAGTGCTGTCTAACTAGGATGCTTCAGCCCTTTCTTTTCCAAAGCAAAAGGAGCAACTAGAGGAACACAGTAAGAAATAACTTGAGTATGTATGTTAATGCTTTGTTTTATTTATTTCTACGGATTTACTTTACAGGGGTTAATTTCAGGTTTTATTGCAGATGATGTTGGAGTACATAATGATTTTGTCTGTGTAATTATAACCTGTAAATGGCTGAACAGGTTTCCATTCTAGGAGTGATTCTCTTAATGCCAGTTTATACTATTGGCGTAATGTGCAGGTAGTATTGCATTTGTAGTTTGTCCATTATCAGTTTTCTATCCTAATCCCTTACCTTTATGGACTACAGTCAACACAGTATCTAGGCTTGCCATCAGAATGGCACAGTAACATTAAAATATTGAAACTTTAATAATGTTTTAGGAATTTTCTAGTGATAGGAATAGTTAGGACTTTGTGTGTTTTTTTCCTTCTTCTTTCTTTTTTTTTTTTTTTTTTGGGGGGGTGTTTTTTTTTTTTTTTTTTTTTGTGGGGGGGGCGTTTTTTTGTTTTTTGTTTTCTCTAACTTTTCTCAACAAAAATTATAGTTTGGAATTGGCAGAAAGGCAATTTTGTACTAGACCCTCAGCTCAGACTTAAATTCCAGTCATCTTCTAGAAGGCACCTGCCAGACTTGAGAATATAATGCCCCCAATCTTTGCCTTCATCTCAGACCTTGATGGTGGCAGTATGCAGTATTGTGTGATAACATTCATGTAACTGAGGAGACCCATTGCCTTTTAGTTCTGAGTAGGCGTGAATTAGCCTGGATCTTGACAGAAGGAACTTGGGAAAATAGTATAATCTTGCCCTGTTCTTGTCATTTTCCGGAGGCATCCAGAGTTGATCACAGGATACTGAACTTGATGTGTCTCCAGCCTGGTCCACTTTATGCTTTTACAAATCTATTACAAACAAGGAGGTAACGGAGAGCATGGAGCATGTTTGTGATGTGCTGCTCACTGTAAAGCAGGTGCTCTTGGAGCCTGATCAAGCATTTCTATATGTTTTCTTTCACTGGTTGAGTTAGAAATCCCATTCCTAAAGTGGCAGATTCTGGACTGCTCACTTTCCTCTTGATACGAAGAGGCAAACACGCTGTCTTGTGCTGCCTGATGTAAAACAAGTAGCGTTACTCTTACTGAATTTTTACTATAATTGCCAAGGAAGTAAGCTTCAAAGGAATGCCAGCAATTGAGAAGCAGATTGCTTCGATGGACAGCAAGGCAAGGTTCTTATGAAAAATGCGAGCTTCTTCTTCCTCAGATACTGCTTGGAGTTTTTGGATGATTAGTCACACACACACACACACACAAACTTTATTACTGCACAAGAAGCACCCTGAAATGAGGCTTAAGGATTAATTTCTTCCCACCCACCACCCACTTACGAGGTTTCCTAAAAGGGCCCTGAAATCTCCATCTGCAAGGCCAGGTGAGCCTTCTAAGCAGGCTGTTGCCAGACTGAGAGAGATGACAGTGTCATCTTCAGGCTTCCATCAGAACCACCAGGGACAATATAGATGTAGTTGTTAGAGAGACACACACACTGTGCAGCCTTTTATGACTATTTGTTATAAGACATGGTGGACCAAATTCAGACCTCATGGAAGGAAATGTGACTCTCCTGAAGCTAATGGAGCTTCACCGCGTTTTATTGTCCCTGGATATGGTGAACCATAATCCCAGTACACTGAATCTATTAGAATTTATTGCCTGTTTATAGGTTCTTTAAGAGCTTCTATTTCATCTGAAGCTGGATATTTTTCTGGCTGTTTCATTTCTGTGTCTTTATCAGCGAGCTCTTAACACACTATTTAACATTTAATGTATTCTGGTCCCTGGCTCGAGTATGTTTAACTGAATGAATTTGGATTTTATGCCTGCTAATTTTGCTCAATAGCAACAGCTAGCATTATCCCCATAACGCGGGGTCACTGACTTGGACAAGCAGTTTCACAATCTTTATCCCATCCTGATGGATCTCTAGGGACCATCACGACAGCCTTCCTATTTCAGCAACAACTCCCTTTCTCGTTTCCCCAGCATCCTCAGACCAGGCTGCCGTCTTTCGGTGTAGTGACGGCTTCACAGTTCCAAACCAATTCTCGTCTGCTGGATCACTCAGGTGCACCGTGTCTGGGATGAACGCGTCTGAAGAACAGGATAAATGGTGCTCGGATCTGTTAGATCTCCCTGTCTCCCCTCCCAAGACATCCCTCTGTTTCAATGACAAAACTTGAGCAGTTTTGTAGCCACTCAAGATGTCTGTCTAATTCAAGGAGAAGCAAAGAGGGGAAGGTTTTGCATTTTGAAAACGCGAGGGTTAAACAGTAAGTTAAACTGAAGAATCCTGTAATACTTTCAGCTGAATTAAGGCTTGACTGTAGGGTAGGAGTGGATCTCAGTTGATGTATCAAGACCTGACAATCCCATTAGTGTAAAAAAATGAGAAAAAGGGGGGAAAAAAAAAGAAAAACTTGCAGTACTGATGGAAAAATCAAATTGACAGTGGAAAAGGAAAGCAAATATTTCATGGGTTTATGTCATGACTGATAAACACTGATAAATAAAGAACAGTCAAAACGTGTGCTGCTGTTTTTCTTTGAGAAAAAATTGCCTTTCATTCTGGACCATAACCATATTCCCAGTGTGATGTCTGACCCATAGATGTTTAATTCTCTTTATGCAGCTCTGGTTAGAAAGAATACTTGCTTGGATCCTCAGAGCAGCAAGGTGGTCTGTGGCTCTAAATAGGAAGTTTAACATAAAAAATATTTTTTCAGCTCAAGTCAACTGGCTCTCTCAGAACTTACCAACTTTCAAAGTCAGAAATTGCCAGAAACATTGGAAGTCATCTGGGACTGTCTAAAATATTCCTCTTCTATCTCTCCTTCATTACATATTGTCCGCAAATGGGATATGGAAGTGAAGAAAGGGACCCCCCAAAGTACCACATGGAAGTACTGGCCATAAGGTGTCATGTGAAGACCCCATATCTGCGTCTTATTTCCTGGGTAAAATTCCACTGATTTCACAGGAGGAACTTGAAGTTGAGGAAACATTTAAATTTCACTGTGATTCTAACGCAGAGAAAGAAAATGCTTCAGTGATTGATATAGTTGGTCTGCTGAGAATTATAGCATTCTCTGACTCACATGAGGAAGTTTTAGGAAATTCAAGCATGTTGAATGTATCCAGAATGTTTCTTTTTTTATCTCAGAAACCACTAATCAGAATTAAAATTGTGTAATTTCTCTATGTCTGACTCATTCTTCACCTGCAGGGAGAAATGCTAAGATAAAAATCAAAGCAAATCTTCATTGTGTAAATCCAACATCTCATTCTTTAAAGGTGAATTGATGTTTAAAGCTTGACTTTCATTTTTAAGGTAGTAATTGTGTTATCTTGAACTCTGTGACTTATTCAAGGAATTTAGCCAAAAACCTCTGGAATGTATTTTGAGTGTAGTTGAGGAAAGGTGGTACTTTGCTAACAAGCAGGATTTATGATGCTTAGATTTTCCTTTGGAGTTAGTCTTTATTGCAATCAAAATAGATTGCACAGATTATCATTCTAGATAAAAAACAATTAGCTACAAGTCCCAGAGATCTGTCATCTTGAGAACTGAATGTGTTGAACAAGGAGTTCATCTGAACTGGTTTTGTTTTTCAGACACTGCAAATGGATGTAAATAAGCTGAATATCACATTGCTTCGGATATTTCGCCAAGGAGTAGCAGCAGCACTGGGACTGTTACCTCAGCAAGTTCATATCAACAGACTCATTGTAAGTACCAAAGGGCTGTGTATAATAAAATGTACCTGGTTATTCAGAATTCTCTTAAATTTATTTTCCTGTCACTACAGAAAAGTGCAATAAAATAGGATATAAAAATACTTTTTTCCTATCTTTTTAAACTGCACTGCAGAAAAAATATATTTCCATTACAAAATGATTTAAATTTTCTTTTGAAAGGAAACCATTCTCAGTTGCAGTCTAGAGAAAAATTAAGTCAGATAAGTCTCTTTTGTGTCCTATTCATAAGCGGATTGCTTGTCCCCTAGTTTTCATTTCAATGCAGTTCTATATCACAGTCATTAAGAAACACTTATTCATTTTTTTCTCTCAAAGGTTGACTATTGCTCAAAAAATAGACGTGATTCTGCCTTTCCAAGGCATCTCCACAATTTATCCTCAGACTTTCCATTAGTAAATTAAATGTCTTCTCACAATATTAATATTCATGTTTTGCTATTCAGCTATAACAATCTGTGCTTGGAAGTGATCTTGTATGCTACGGTATCATATCTGCAAAAGATGACAATATATATACTCCTAGCAACGAAGACTTTTAAAAAGCAATTGTCATTGTATGGTTTTCTATGTATAGTTAAGAGCATACATTCTTACCACTGTTGTCTTTTTATGACAGTTTTGCCATGGAACAAAGAAAAACCAACATCATGTACGAATTCCTAGCATTCGATTCATACTGCAGAAAGAAGAAGAGTTATTTTATTTTATTCTATGTGCAGGTTGGATATTAGAGAAGAAAACTGACAGGTTCACCATAAAAGTATTTCCTGCCTTGATAGCTAGACAGGATTGTATACATCAAAAAGGATTATAAAACTCCTGCAAATAATGTCTCTGTGAGAAAGGATCACACAAGAAGTACAGCTGAAAAGATCAATAGGAATGCAGTGCAGCCCTTTTCATGTTTGCCAGGGATGTCACTCATTCATGACAAGTGATGCTAAATCTCCTTCGTCCCCTGCATTAGCTAGAATGAAAGGTTGAAAGACATATTCAGAAAAAAGCACAATTAAATGAGAAATGTTCCAGAGTGTGGGATGCGTATTTCAACCTACTAAGTCACTTAGTAGCTTTCTCACTATACTCTGTGAAAATTATCTGAGCAGAACCAACTAAGCATAAGAAATATGCTTTTTATTTTTCTACTGGCTACATAGCTTTTACCTTTTTCCTCTCATTTGTAATCCAAGTGAAGAGGTAATGTCATTTTGCATATAGCTCAGAATACATTAAGTACTATTAATTAATCAGTCTTCTCCACATCTGTAAAAGTCTGCTATGAGTACATCTTTTAATGATGTAGAGGAGAACTCGAAATTTTACCCTGTTTGCTCTAAAAATCACACACTGAAAATCCAAAGTAATGAGGAAGAAAAATACAATTTAGGAGACGTTGTTCCCACTTCCCATCTTTCCAACATGAGACAGTTCCTCTCATGCAGAGTGCTGACAAGCAAGCAGGGCACATCAAAATTCGCCTTACTTCACTTCAGCCTAGTCTAAGCTGCTCATCTAGGCTCCCTGCAAAAGCAATATAGAGAAGGGTAACTGGAGGAGGAGAGGCATTGAGATCCCGATTGTTTTAGGATGGATTAAATCATTCTCTGGAGATGCCAGTCTCTCTCCACTGACTTTGGAGGTAGTTTAGATGGCTGAAGTGAGGTAAGCTGACTCCTTCCCAACAGAGCGGCTCTCAGAAGTGATCAGGAGCCCAGCAGCCAGGATGTGGTTGGGCACGAGGAGAGCAGAGGGCTTGCTAGCCTTATACATATAACAACATGTAGTGTGCCGGGAAATATTGACTGGGCATTTCCAGTGTCTCCTTAACCTTTCGAGTAAATCCTTCTTCCATAAAGGCCTTTTAATGGGCAGAAGAGCTCCTAAACAGATGAGGCACAGAACACTACAAATGCTGTGTCCCCATGAAGCCTTGTCTTGTGCCTGCCACCTACACCCACGACCAGACACCTGCCCTGGAGAAAAGAAGGCTCCAGGGAGACCTTATTGAGGCCTTTCAGTGCTTAGAAGGAGACTATAAGAAAGATGAGGACAGAGTTTTTAGTGGGGCCTGTTGCAATAGGACAAGGGGTAATGGCTTTAAACTAAAAGAGGGGAGATTCAGGACAGACAGGAGGAATAATTTTTTTACATTGAGGGTGGTGAAACACTGGCCCAGGTTGCCCAGAGGTCGTAGATGCCCCATCCCTGGAGACATTCCAGGCCAGGCTGGACGGGGCTGTGAGCAACCTGATCTGGTTGAAGATGTCCCTGCTCATTGCAGGGGGTTGGACTAGGTGGCCTTTGAAGGTCCCTTCCAGCCCAAACTATTCTATGATTCTCCCCACATCAGCAACCAAATAGGACCATAGCCTTAAATTGTCAGCTTGACAAAAGTCTCTGCCTTGACCTGACAGTCCAGACCTGTAGGTCTCTTTTCACTCCTTATAAGCCTGTTGATCTGAATAGTCCCACTGAAAAATGCCTGGTCCCGCACGTAGCCAATGTCCTTATCAATCTTATCGAGCAGATGGACCAGCAGCACATGTGAGAGCACAGCAGGCAGATTTAGAGTGAACACATTTGAAAGCATCTCTTTCTGCGCAGCTCTACTCTGAATACAAACCTAGATATTTTAAGAATAGCAAAAGATGTATTTTTCTCCACTTGAGTAAAGATAAAGATGCATATTCAAGGTGACGGTAAGGAGGCAAGTGAAATCAGGATTATCCTGGTATGAACTGATCTCTCCCATCCCAAAACAATGAATAGCAAATAACCATACCAATGAGGTTCTTGCCTGTGCAGGTGGTAGCTCCATGCTTACCTTGCATATGTGGAACCCCTCAGGTCTGGACTCTATGTCACAGCTAAGTTGGCCATAGCCCTGGGGAATTCAGGTTCCCACATGCTGTGGGGACACCAGCACTGTCTGGAGCTCTGGGCTCAGGTGCTGTTCTGGTCAGTCACAACCAGAAGAACCCTGCACTTCTGCTCCCTTGAGACAGAGTGAGCATCATTGACATCTCTAGTACAGCACACTTTGGGCTACCAGGGCTGCATCAAAGACACCTGAGCAGGAATTAATAGAGGGGAGAGTAGACATGCTCATTTTACCCGTTAAATGTAAACAAAACTTTTCTGGTCCTTTCATTTTGTTTTGCCATTTTAAGGAGTTGCACCACAGTTGACTTTTAGACTTCACTATACTTCGTTGAGGTATATGTCTGCAATGTGTTGACATGGGATTAGAAAGCAGGGCCAAAATACCACAGCACCATACTAAGAACTCCTGTTTAAGGACCACCCTCTAAAACAAAGCTGCATTTCAGCTCAGATCAGATAAACTATCTGCTAAAATCCCTGCTGGCACTTTGCCCTTGACCCCATCCCACGGCTCCTCCCCTCACCATATTACATTGACCTGTCTCATTTAATGGCACTAGACTCAGGAAGAGGATACTTTGTCAGTAATGAACAAGACAAAGCACACGTGACCACCTATGGTATTTGCATTTTCTTGCACAGTCATCTGGGATTTAAGAAGTCAGGGAATAGCTATACTCTCCTCACAGAACAGGTTGCAGCCTTTGCATTCTATGCTTGTTTTTTTCGGAATTATAGTTACAATCTATTGACGGCAGAGATCATCTAATCTCAGACTCTTCCTCTGATTCTGCATTTTTTTTATTTTCCTAGGGGAAGAAGAACTGTGTAGAACTCTTTGTTTCACCACTGAACAGAAAGCCAGGAATTGCTGAGGCACTGCCATCTGAAGAAGTGCTGCGCTCCCTTAATATCAACATTTTGCACCAGAGTTTATCCCAGTTTGGAATAACAGAGGTCTCCCCTGAGGTTGGTTATCAATTTTCTAACCTGTAGTTTGTTACAGATTAGGCAGTTATTACATCCCTGGTAATTTTCAGGCTGAGGTTCTCAGGCATGAGGCAGGAACTGTGTAAACTAAGATGGGATTACTGCCCTTTACAGCTAGCCCTGTTAAATTACTTTAATAGTGCTTGGTTAGGCTATTTAAGCATTAATATTGAGGTCCTCCTCACACAACTGGGCTACCACTGAAATAAAAGTTTAGATCCTAAGCATGCATCAGTTGCCTTAAAGGAAATGGGCCCAAGGACTTTTGGTCTATTAATGTAGGTCAGCAAGTATAACAGTTTCAGTAGAGAGATAAATAAAATGTAGATGTCAGGTGTGAGCATCACTACCTGTGTATCTTGTGTCTGACATGGTTTTGCAAAATTGAATTTGTACATTATACCCATGCTTCTTTCTGTTCTCAGGAAAAGTGAGAGATTTATTCTGTTTATCTGCTCTAAAAAGAGGGAAAAAATATAACCTGTAGCTATTATTTGGGAAAAAAAAATCTGTTTAAAAGCGGAGACTACACTACCATCTCCACAGTGTCCCAGATATTACCAGTGCGATGGACATCTAATTCTGGGCTGACTGCTTGAGCTACGCACAGCAAATGAAAAAAAGAGAAGGCATTTGGGAAAGGAAATCACTGAGCTCATAGACATGGTCATATCACATTGAGTTTTATTCGGTGTCTTAGAAGGCCTTACCTACATATAAAGACCCTCAGAATTCAGTGTGAGGTCTGAATAACTTAAAACATGTTATTAAGAACGAGCGTTTTCCATGAAAGCTCCCATTTTGATAGGGGACAAAGGAGAGGTGCTGATGAGCTTTTTGCCCGTATGGGTAAAGAGTTCCTGTTTTTTTTCCATCCAAACCTACGTTTGAGCCATTGCTCAGTTAGAACTGGCTGTTATGTTCACCTCTATTTCTACTGATTAGAAAAGCTTTTGCTCATTTGAAATATTCTAATTCTGTTTAAGAATCTGGAAGATGTCTTTGGTATAAAGAAGGAAATATAAAATCAAGGCCAGTTAAATGCAATTTTACACGCTCTACTACAGCAGCCTGCCACTATGAAAATGAGCAGATTCTGGAGTAATACAAAACAACACCAAGCGATGCTGTCTAAATGTCAGATCAGGTCTTTATATTGCCCATCAGCTACCTGGGCTAAGTTTCCTTTAGGTCAGCATTTCTTTTGTTACTGAAGCATATCAGACTTACGGTTGTGATAGATGCAATTATCTGTTCCTAGTACTTCAGTTACAAATAACACTTCAGGTAGACATGAGACAAGAACATGTATGAATAATAGATGAATGGAGGAATGGCATCAAAATATGAAGAGACGCTGGAAAAATCACAGTGCTGCACTCAAGGTCTCATCTATGTTAGATACATTTCGATAATCTGGAGTGCGCAGATATTTAAATTTTCTCTCTGGAAAAAAAAATGTAGACAACCAGACACAGCCATTTAGAAAATGACTGTTAGAATGGAAGTTGTACAGACTCTAACCCCTTCTAATACTGTTGGAGAAACAAGAGATTATTTTAATATCTCAGTTGCTAGCAGATTATACAGCTAAGGCCCTGATGCTGATAACCTCATGCAGCTTTACACTAATAGGTATACCTTTTATATCTCGATAAATTGTTTAGATGTGTAAGACTTCACAGAAAACAGCAGCTAAAAGACAACAATGTATAATCTTTACTTGCTCAACTATTAACCAGTTATTTACTCTTTTCTCAACTTGCTCTAAGAACAAATGTTGCCAAACAAAATAACAACAAAGAAAATCAAAACAGGCAAACCTTTGAAGGAAGATACAGTTATGCAAAGCTTTACATAGCTTTGACACTTCGTTTTACCCCTTTTGTCTGTTTATTCCTGAACTATCGATCCTAGTTAATTTGTAAGCTAAGATATTGTATGCTTTTCCACCAAAAAGTCTGAATGCTTCACAACCAGTATTGCATGTGTGCTTACGGTGTATCTGTGCAGAAAGGGAGCACTATCCTCATCTTTCTAGGTGGGTGGCTGACGCAGAGGTGTTAGGGCTGCAATTAATCTCTGTTTTAGCTGCCTATTTGAGGATTAGCTGCCTAAGGCTTGAAAGTCTGCCGGCTCTCTCTACAGTAAACACACAGTCAACTACCTCCAGCAGGCAGTTCAGCCCATCTCCGAGTTATCTCTCCTGAGGTTGCTTGGTTGGCTCTTTCTGACAGGGCTTAGTTTAAACTAGACCCCTAGCTGCAGTGGGTTAATGGTGAGGGAGGTTACCCTGTCCTAAGAAATTTTACCAAGATTATGTAGGAAAAGCTAAGTGGAAAACTGAAGCGCTCTGTTTAAAGTCCCAGCCCGTGCGATACCATAAACAGCAAACGTCTCAGTGGATGTAGGTGGCTGAAACTACATTTCCATTCATTCTAGTAATAATTTGCTGGTACACACCTGCTCACTCGTTGATATCTTTTCAATTGAATTGCCTGTCTCAGAATTCATATTCTAGTTTCTTTTTCTGCAGTAGCTGAAAGAGCAGATTCCCTGCGTGCCTTTGCTGTAGGAACCACTGGACCCCTTTGCTACCTAGTGTTAAATGGATTGTGTACCTGTGGGCATGTGAAAATTGCGTTTGATGGAGTTGCCATTTCAGGGATCCAAGAAAATGGCAGTACCTTCCATATGTCCTTTCTCTTCCAATGGCCTGTTGTAGTTGCAGCATTTGCTCTTTTATTATGGTCTAAAGTTTGTGTCTGAAATGGGATATAGGACTGTGTTCTGCTCCATAGTGTGTAGTAGGGCCAAGAGCAGATTTCCCCAGAACAAATTACTGAATTGGTGCTTGTTGGTGGGACTAAACTCAATGGCGCAGGCAGTCCATCTTCTTATGGTGTGGGAATCCTGACTTCCTAATGTCTTTAAATTGTGCTCAGGGAAAAAAGAAAATGCTATTGTTTTTTTACTCTACTCTTAGTAGAGTAGAAGAGAATTTGAAGTGTTTTTGAATGACTGATTAACTGAAGTTACAGTAAGTAAAATAAGGGTTACTGTGTTTAGAGAGATAAGCTAACTGCCATCTAGGAGATGTGGCACCCATGGAGAATTTTCCAGAGTTCATGCCAAAATTATGCAATCCCAAAATATACCATTACAGCCTCCCTGCAGAAGGCTTCTGTTGGTTGCCTTTGAAGCGTGTTATATTAACTTCATGGAGAAGAAATCAAAGGAACCAGCCATGCACTTAAAGCATACAGAAACTGTAAGTCATTGTAAGGACAAGTGATCAAAACCAATGGCTTAGGAATTACAGAAGCCTGGACTGACCAAGGTGCCCAGGAACAAAGCAGAGTACAAGGATGTGCTCCTGCGGTCACACAGGGCAGACGCAGCATTACACCCACACGGGTGCAAGCAGAGCACAGCCACAAGAACAGGAGCCCTGCAGACCTGCCAGCTTCGACGTCAAATCACAACACTGCGTTGCACATGCGTGTAAGGTTGAGTTTGAGGTGGGAGGCTTTGCCATGGGAGATGCTAAAGTGGCTGTTATCCGGTATCCTGGGAGCCTGAAGGGTCACCCATGTCCCTGCATATTTTCACTGGGGGTGGAAGTGATTTCTTGGCAGACTTTCCTAACCTGCCTTAGCTGATGTAGTTAAAATAGCAGAAAAAGCAAGGCAACTCAGTGTGAACTTCAGTGAACACTTTTTGATCTGAAGTTTGATTCCTATCTCCCTATAAGCTTTCCTCTGAGCTCAGAACTATAGTTTACCATGCTTTCTTTAGCGTTTCAGCCAAGGAACTGGTTAGGGTTAACCCAATTTGTGAATTAATCTATTTTCCAGTGTAGACTTACCTTTCCTGACAGCTCCTGGTACCTTGGCAGAATCTTCTGTTCACAGATTTTACAGTGACTACTTTAGGTCAATGTCTGTCTTGTTATTATCAAAAGCTGCCTTCTCATTTTACTTTTTTGTGGAAATAATCCACTAGTTTTCCATAAGAGCAGAAATGCCAGAGTGGATTTTAATGTCTTTAAAAAAAAAAAAGTTTCTAAAAAATCATTTTTCTAAACACATTTGTTCCAGTTTAGAGCAAAGCAGATACCTGTGCGGGCACTCTTCAGTAAGGTTGGTGATAGCATGGGATCGTTAAGAATACAGTGATTCTTCCCCACCTTGAATTTAAACTGTTTAAATTAACCTGGCTAATTCTGCCTGAATGACACACCTGATCATGGGCACTCCTTAGGGAATGGTGTCAAACACTGGGGGATGATGCCCTTGGTGATGTACATGATGAAGAGCCTTCCTCCCTGTAGCCAGGTTTGCTCTGGGACCTGATGGTGGCTGAGCTACTGGAACTCCCTTGCCAGTCCACTTGCTCTGGTATTCCCCTGGCTTCATCAGCTGTGGCTTTTTGCAGCTTAGTTTGAGTTTATCTTCCTGTCCTCTGATGGCAGTGGTACCTTCCCACTCCTCAAAAACCGTCTGAAAGTCTCAGTGGATTCTCAGGCAGGAAAAGGTTCCCAACTGAGAGAGAGAAATGTGGAGTAACATCAGCCAGCTGAGACACAGCACATCTCCGTGCAGAAGGCGCATTGCCCGTGGTTGTGGACAGAACTCTCTTTTTCGCTTGTTCCCTGGCATTTGGCCACCCTGCGAGATTTTTTTTCCTGAGCTTCGGCAGCTTGTAGTGAGCTTGGCAGTTGTCGTCCCTCTTATCAGTTCTCCCAGACCGAGGAACAAAGTTCTGAACGAGCGGCGCTGATGTTTCAGAAAGCAATTCCTTATCGTGGGCGTGAGATGACTCAGTGACTGCAGGTCACAGCCTCTTCTGTCATTAGGGAGCAGCTTAAGCAATGATTTTGCTGTCCTGCACTTAGATCCAGGGGAGAGATTTCCTTGGCTAGGTGAAGGTACTGTTAAACTGCTTCAAAATGGTGCGTCAGATATGTTTTAAGTTGTGGCATACATACCCTTTTCACAGCATTTGTTAATATTCTTTGAACTTTATGTTTAGAAAGACAAATAAGGGAAAGATATATCCTGAACACACGTACCATTAGACAGACACCATAGAGATTAATTCTGTTAGACTCAGTTATGTATACAAAGTGTATTATAAAATATTTTACAAGTTTTGTGACACTAGTGAATTATAGTTAAAGTCTCTCACTCATTGAGTCAAAAAGTCCTATTAGCTCTTCATTTACTTTTCAGTGAAGAGGCACAAAACCTCACTTACAAAAGGTCAGCATGACCAACTCTCCTTCAACTCCTGCTTTCTATCTAGATTTCCTCCTGAGAGATCTGAAACACCGGAAAGCCATCAGGTAACCTACCCTGGGTCAAACACTTCGTAGTTTATAGCTGCTGCTGTCATTATGGGATTCCCATGGAGCTCAACAGGAGCAGTCCTGAGTGTGGAGCAGCTGCAGTTTTGGGCTCTGAGCCAGTATTGGGACCCGGGTCCTGTGCCGTGAGCTCAGTAGAATAACCTTGCTGTGCTGAGGTAGCAGATTGCACGGAGACCTGCACCCCCGTAGAGCGGCAACACTGAATATGTCTAGGAACAATTTGTGCAGTAATATTTGGCAAGATTTGCAGCTTATCTTCGAAAACCTCATTTTTTAAGTTGCTCACTAAACCCGAGACTGACGCTTATAAACCTTGTTAAACTGTCAATACCTGTGATACTTTTAAGCCCAGATCATGAAACACCGTGTGATTACACCCACATAAATACACTAATTTTACAAGGTCTGTTTCTGTAGTTTAGCAGAAGGAGGTAAGGGATTTCCATTCTGGTCTCTAGGGCTATGACTTCCAAAGAAAACTCTTCATTATTATGCTTTCAGTTCTAAAGCAGTCAACTCCCAGTTACATATATGCATGGGTTTTTTTTAGCAAGCAAGTCTCTGTAAATTAACCTTGCTACCAAATACTTCTCTAACTGTTTGCATTTCGTGATAGTATAATCTGTGAATTGTCTTGCATCTGCGTTGTCCTGGCCCTTTTCAAAGCAAGCTGAGAACAAACCTGTGCTGAAAGGAGGACCATGAAAACTTACAGTGGGATCCAGCGTGCAAGTTTTTTGTCAGCCTGTCCTCTCTTCCCCAGACCATGATCTTTTCCTCCTCAGAAACCTTCTTCACATGAATTCAACTTCATCAGGACGTTAGAAGTTTGGGAGGCTGATGGACACGAGGAGTTTGCTTGATATGTTACGTACATGTTCAAAAGAGCAGGCTGATTGTTTGCTAATCAGAGTCTGGAGCATTAAGTACTCATGTACAGTCCTAGAAGAGTCCCTGCACTTGCACAGGTCCACTGAGCAGCCTCTCGTCTTTAAACAAAAGAACTCTTTCCTCTGTGGAAAACTCCCAGTCCTCTTACACGATGCCCCCAGAGAGGAAAAAAGACCATCTTGAGATGGGAAGACAACTCACTAGTTAAAACAAGTTTAATTAAAGCCACTAGGGAATTTCAGTGAAAGGGAAACAAGACCTTGAACATTTACAATGGAAACCAGAATATATTTTTGCTTAGTCTGAGAACTGTACTGAAAATGCACAACTAAGAAAACAAAAGCAAGTAGCTGAAAATTAAGAGAGCATCATCTATTGAGCTGCTGTCATTGAAACACAAGACAATATAGTTTGTTCTAAATCATATGTTGAAGGCAGACTGGGAATAGATGTATCCTGTTTCTACTGCCAAATCTCTATTTGGAAACATAGTGAAATTTTGGTAATTTAGGAGCCCAACCAAGTCCCCGCACTGCAATAAAGCAAAAAATAAATGCTTTTTCAATTATTATTATTCCATAATCCCCCGGACTTCCCCAAGAGTTCTGGAAATTTTAGTGTGCACAGCTGTTTTAGAAACGTACCATCGGCAGAAGCGCAAAGATAATGAGATGACTTTAAGCATAACCAGAATTACAGACAGACGGATAACGAGATTACTTTCAGCATGATCAGAATTTTTTACGTACGCGCACGTATGCGTGTGCGTGCCTGTGTAGTCTGAAGGTGACAGTGTCAGGGCTCCCCAGCTTGTGAAGACAAACGGCAAGTCACCTGCTCTTGGCTCCTGTGCCAGGTGTGAGCAGAGGGGAGGCTGGTGTGTGGATGCCAGGTGTGAGCAGAGGGGAGGCTGGTGTGTGGATGCCAGGTGTGAGCAGAGGGGAGGCTGGTGTGTGGATGCCAGGTGTGAGCAGAGGGGAGGCTGGTGCGTGGGCGCTGGGGCTGGAGATCAGCACTGGGGAGAAGGCGGCCGGGCGAGCGGTTCCCGCAGCCCACACAGCGGCGCTGCCCTTTTACCTGGGAGCCAAGTGGTTTCCAAGAAAGACCTCGAGTCTTGTTTGCTCACCTCCGACCAGCCCGTGACTCCGGGAGGAGGACTCTCCCAGCAGCCACGGGGAAGGTCTTAGATCATCTCTGGTAGCGTTCGGACCCCCCCGTGTTGCACGCACACGGACACACAGGGCGCATAGCTGAGGTGGGTGTGCAAACGGCGGTGCTCAAAGTGAGCGCCGTATACTGTGGAATGTGAACTGTGACAAAGCTGAGGAGGGTGATTAATGCCTGACAAGAGCTGTTTAATCTGCACACGCTACTGTGTAACTTTTTTTTTTTTTTCTCTTCCTCTTTCTGTTTTATTGCTTTAAAAAGAAAAATGTTTTGCAAGGCCAGCGTGAAGCAGACAAAATCTGGAGCAAAGAAGGATTTTATGCGGTTGTCATATTTCTCAGCATCTTTGTCATTCTAGTAACTTGTTTAATGGTAAGTTTCCTTTTTACCGTTTTTTGCTGTTCTTTACTTCATGCTTTTCTCAGTCTGGAGGACAGTCACGCATTCTGTACATGTGAAGGTGTCTCCTCAAAGCTACTAAAAACTCAGCTACAAAGTGGGAGTTGGTCACTGCCATAATGCTCTGAAGCCAAAGTTTGAAGAACCACGTTTCTTGCTATATTTTGAGTCCAATTGAAGAATTTAACTAGAAGGAAGCTAAAGAAATAAATAATGGGCTCTTAAATCTGTGGAGTAACTGTGTAGTGACATGAGTGATGACTTCTCAGCCTGCTTACTATGGTCCCAGGATCCCTGAAGTCAGGTTAGCTGCCTATATTGCAGTTTTATTGGATGGTAAAAACACCACCACATTGAAACAATATTGTCAATGTACAGTTTTTGGAGTGTGTGTTGGTATTCATGTCTCAAACATGAATTGTTATTAAATTGTTATTAAACTGAAATGACTAATAAGTACATGAAGAAGTGATCATATTTTTGAACAACTTTGCCATTCGCGTTGTATGAGTTCAGTGGCCAGGTTTCTGGGCATTAGACATACTTCTAATATGCTGAATATGAGATATACAAGGGTCACACAAAAGATGAACACCACTACACCACCACTGACTTTTGTAGGGTATTTTTTGCATTTTTTCCAATATCGTATCTCACATGTTTTCCTTCTCTGGATTGTATATTTATTCTGTGGTGCATAAACATAAGGGTTTACTGAATTCTATGACAATTCTCAGCATTTATGAACACTTAGTATCTTGAAGTTTTTTGAGATATTTTGCTTTCAAACATATTCAATTTTCTTTAACCTAGATGGATTTTCCACATAGAACCTTAAGATGGAAAGAATGTTTGAACTGAAAATATTAATAATAACTATCGTATTTATAACAAAATCTTGTTTAAGCTTTTAAACTCTCCCTGAGATTTGAAAAGCACTTATTTTCTAACAAAATTTTTTGCTTTATATAATTTCTGCTTCCTAGTCATCTCCATTTCTCCATGTCATCTCACTCAAAAATAGGAGGGTAGCTCTAGAAGTGCTAACTTTTCAGTTTTTTACTTTGGAGAAGTAGTTATTTTGGTCATTACTGACTATTTAAGTGGAAGGGTGTAGAAAATGCTGTCTTCCCTTGTCCTGGTGCTACTCGATATTTTCATTAATTGCTTGGAATGTGTAGACAATATTGGGAATTGTAAGCATTATGGAGGACAGTATCAGAATTTAGACTGTTCTTAAGGTGCTGGAGAAAAGATGGGAAGTAACAAGAATGCCGCTCAGCAGGGACAAGAGCTCTAATCATGTGCATCAATACAATGTAGGAAATACATGGCAAAGCAACAGTCCTGTGGGAAAGGTTCCAGCAGTACCACAGAGCAGACACTGAGGTAAATGAACAGCATCACATTGTTGCAAAAAATACATTTGTGGACTCCGTGGTCTCTTTTGGGTACCACATTTGTGAAAATTGTCAAGCAGTTATAGTAGAGAGGAGATACAAGAGGGATTAGAGAGACAGAAGACATGAAATAATGTGGTTTATTTATGACAGAGAAAAGAAGAGCAAGAAGAAACATGATAGTTCTCAAACATGGAAAGATTTAAAAGCCTGGTTTCTTGACAGGGTACTGGAAAAGAAGCACATTTTTTGACAGGGTGATTTGACAGACTCATTAGAAAAAACTTCGTTATCGCAGGGGTCGCCAGGCCCTGGAGTTCATTGCATGGGGAAGCTCGGGAGTTTTCTCCCATTAAAGTTTGAAGCAAGTGTGTGTCAGGGATAGTTTGGGTGTAGCTGATCTGGAGTTAGGGCAGAGGTAGGTACTAGTATAGGCTCCTGTACTCCTTTCCAAATGGATTTACTATGATGCTGTGTTCTTTTTTCTGCAGGCATTCCACTGGATACAT
This sequence comes from Pampusana beccarii, assembly GCA_013399365.1. Taxonomy (NCBI): domain Eukaryota; kingdom Metazoa; phylum Chordata; class Aves; order Columbiformes; family Columbidae; genus Pampusana; species Pampusana beccarii. The sequence goes on along the minus strand of VWYH01004713.1, from coordinate 644,495 downwards.
AGAGTGTATGCAATCTATAAGTCTAACAAGCAGCTTATATCATTTTTCATCCCACTTTATGTGTGGCAGAGTAGCAGATTTATGAAAAATAGGAATTGAGTATTTCAAATTCAGCCATTTCAGTTTATCAGACTGTTCAGCTTTAGCATAAAGCACTAGGGCTCAGCCTACATACCTTTGCCTGTAGCAACCATATGAGACCACCAAAAGGTGGCTTCTTTTTTAACGTTAACAGGGTAGGCACCAGTTTGTCCATCGGGTGTTAGTTGTAGTTTAGAGGGTCCAAAAGCAGAAAGCTTAGCCTGCATCTTGGACGTGTTCTTTAAAGTGTGGAGTAGGAGGTACTTTAAGTGATGATTATTATGATCAACTGTGTCCAGTGTAAGGCAGCTGCTTTGTCAGCATTATTTCTTTCTTCTGGGTAATTTCTACAGAAACCGTAAAACGTGCAGCCTTGTCTTCTCACCAGCTTTTAGAAATCATAATGCTTCTCTGCACTGAGAGCGCACTGTGCATTAACAGCTTTTAGGCTTCCTGCTGCTTGGCTGGAATTTAACAAGTGCCTGGCCTCTCTACATGGAAATCTACAGTGCATAGTATTGCTAAACAGTGTAATACAGCAGCACATGAGCTAAATTCAGACTTGTAAATGGTACCTTTGAGCTTGTTTTATGTATTTACTCAGCTAGTCCTCGTTGTCATGGAGTGGGAACCTCTTGCAACTCAGGAGTGATTCATCATATGCGGAAGCCAACACACATCTCATTGCTGTCCTCATCATGGGCTGACCATGGGCTCACTTGAACTGGGAACATTGTACGTCATTTATAACGTTTGCCAAGCAAAGTTCTAAACAAGAATAAATATTTTTAGCACTCTCATGTGTAAAACAGGTCTCTATATTTTTATTTTACATAGAGAAATAACTGAGCCATCACTGAATTTACTAAATAACACAATATTTGGCAGTGGATTAAATTGTCTGCTACCATTTTTCCAACTAATTTTGCCTGTTTTAATATTTTTAATATATATACACACAAGTATCTCTTGAGTAGTCTGAAAGTATCACCTTTAGATTATGAATTTTTTGTAGCTAGTTGTGATAAGGGGGTTTTCTAAATGGTTGTTTTTTTTTTTTTCCCCAATATATACAAGTAACTAATATCAGACTATCAACTTCAACTTTTACCAGTTTAAAGATTTAAATCAAAATTAGTGGTATGTATTTTTATCATACTGAAAGAGTGCTTAAGCTAACTTGAAATGAGGGGGGGTTTGTCTATAAATTAGCCCTCGATTGTCTGAATTCTTTTATTCTGCTTCTGTATGACTTTTTACAGTGTGTTCAAATCACGGTATCCAAATGCCTCCCGGTAATGCATCAAACAGCACAAATAACATCTGTCACATCTTTGTTCTTTCATCCTTTCCCCAGGGTTTGAGGGAAATTTTGTTTGCCTATTTTCTTCTCTTGTATACACTTGCAGAAGAGCTCTGCTCATGCAGAGGTACACACAAAGCCTCACACACATATTGATAAGTACTTGTTAGAGAGAACGCTTTTAATTAGTCAACTGCATTAATTTCCATGGTTTCTGAGAGATTTTACTACACAGCCATGGGTGCTCTAAATATCACTAGGCAGACAAGTTTTCATATCGCTGCTCCACATAACCATTGACAAGACCTTCATTCTGGAGACACAGTTATCTCGTTGGGGTTTCCTGCCGATCTCTGAAGATGAATTAAAGCAGTTTCCACTGGTATTTAGAATGGGCAGGTAGGAGGTACTGGCCAAGCAAGGGCATAACACGTCAGCTTTCCTTTGCAGAAATCTGAGCAGATATATAAAGAGTGGATGCCATGCTGTCAGCACCCTGTTCTTCTTCCATATAAGCTGAGTCAAAGAGGAGGCAGAGAGAAGAGTTATTTTCCTTTTGGACTGTGGCTTTAAACCCTAGGCTTAATATATGAAAAAATTACAGGTGACCCACCTTGTGTGTCCTGGAAAACAGTACTTCGTGTTGTTCAGTTACTCCATGCCTCTTGATTATCCTCACAATGGATCTTCTGGGGTATCAGTAAAACATCAGTTTTCCTAATTTAAGAGCTTCATATCTGTTGCCATCCATACTGACAGATGTCTTTATACTGGTTTGTAATGTGAGTACAACTAAGTTGTTCCCTTTGCAGAGCCTGGTGATGGGGTTGATCACTGTCTTTTTGGCCATTTCTGTTTGTTTGACTTTCACTTGGAATTCATTAAAAACATGATGGCCCTGACCACACTTTCTGAGGAAAGTGTGTTCACTCTTAGATCAAATATGGTTCTTAGCTTTTTTTCAACTTCTGCTGGTGGCAGGCTATCTTTTTTCCTAAGGTCTAATGACATAGTATTAAAAAGATATGAAATAATTCTCATCTGGGTTTTTAGAAGTCAAAAACATAACTCCCTGGGTCTCCGAGGGATGAAACGATGTCAAAGTAAATCAGTGACGAGAAAGTATGGTGTACATTGTCATCACCATGAATGTCTGAGCTGTATATCTGTGGGTTAGCAGAAACAAATGAGACCAAAGCAATCAGTGGAAGAAAACAGTGTTAAAATATTTCAAACCCCTGTTTTATCTTTACTGGTACCTGATACCTGTGTCCTTGCTTCACAGTAGGGCTGCTTTTTCTGCAAAATAATGGCAAAGAGCAGCTTATCTTATTCATGCAATTTAATTCTGAACTCTTCTCAATGAACAGATTGTTTACGTAGCTAAGTCTTGTTTAATGAGTGCGTTGCTAATGACCTTATGTCAGTTCCCAGCTAAACCTCTAATGCTAATCCTGGAAAAAACAAACCCATCAGATATATCCAGTCTTCACTGGACAGCTACGGAGTGATAGGTAGAAAAAATGCTTTGGTCTAGGCTTTGTCTTTATGGCTTTGTAAATCAGGATGTAATTCACATGCTTTATGGCAACAGATAAAGCAGAGTAGAAGGTAAAAGGCTATCTGCAGACACCTTCAAAAAGCTATGCACCTTTCACCCACCTCCACACACAATAATTACAGTAGTAATCCTCATAAGTTTAATAGGTCATAAGGCACGTTTTGAAAATGGCACAACTATGGCTCAGAAATTTTTGTTTGGTTGGTTGGTTTTTTTGCATTCCCCTCGAGAGAGACAAGATGTGTTAGGTAAGTCTAACACAGGTTCCTCTGGAGCGTCTTTACCGAGCACACTCTATCCCCCAGCCCTCACCAAGCTGGTGTACAACAACTTCAGTGTGGAGTTTGGTGGAAGAGGATCATTACAACTTCTGTAAAGCTTTTGCTGCAGATATCTGACGTCCAAGTTCGGAAGCAATAGGTGGACAGAGAATCAAGGTATTACAGCGTGTTCACATGTCAATGCCTCTGTAATTGTAAACCACACTTTTCTGAACCAACGCTTAAATAGCTTCATAGACCATGCATCACTTCAGCTTTATGCCAGAACAGAGTATGTTTCTCTGAGGACATTGAGGGATATCCTACTCTTGAGGAGTATTTCAGAGTAGTAGCAGCCTAATACTACAGAAGTGGCCTAGTGAAGTTGCTCTGTTCAACCATTAGCTCCATGCAAAATGAGCTTTTAAAAACATCTGCTGCTACAGTTAGAGATATGTACCTGGATATATAATGAGCACCTATTTTATTTTGTGTCACTTCTCTCTTGTGTTACAATTCTTACAATTTTTTGTACAATTACTCTATTTATGAGTACTTCTTTCTTCACAGTGTCTTTTGTAACTATTTTTCCATCCTATGTTATTTGCCGCTTTAATAACACAGCTGCTGGTATCACAAATAATTACTGGCTAACAATGAGAACTGCTAAAATGCCTCCTGCCCACGTGTGCACACTGTGGTTTAGGTAATGGAAATATTTATCCTCTTATGGGCAACACCATGTAGCACAACTTGTGGGTTACCGTCTAGGAATGATAGCCACATATAGCAATCCTATCCAGTGTTCGTGATACATTCCTTGCACTGTTTACCAGGGAACTGAGATTGAGCTTTCCTCTTTATTTCTGTAGGTTCTGTACAGATTAAAAGAGAAGATCCAGTTGTCACTGAGACAAGAGAAGGAAAAGAAGCAGGAGATCCACCTCTCGCCCCTTCCCCTGCAGACAACTCAGTCTAAGACCACCAACAGCATGGTCCAGCCTGAACAGGCTCCAAAGGTTGTCAATGTTGTAGTGGACCCTCAAGGCCAATGTGTTCCTGAGCTAAAACCTCCCCTGTGTGCTAGTCCATCTCCTTTCAGAATGAAACCTGTGGGGCTCCAGGAAAGGTAGGATGGTGCCCGGCGCACTCAGGATTTATTCTGCTTTGCTATACTCTTGCTGCATGATTTTGTATGTGTCTCTTCTGTCAACGAATGGGAGACTTTGCCACACGGACATCTGAGAAGTGGGATTTTGGTGTGTTCATGTCTACCTCATGGGTGTTCCCTCCTTTCCTTTTCATATGAGCAAAAGTCCAGAAGTTTGGGCTGATATTAACTGCATTACTGCAATTCTTTTTGCTAATTTGTTTCTTCCCCTTTCCAACAATTACTCCAAAGAAATAATTTTTAATTTTCTATTGATTTTTGCCTATGTTGACCCTGGAGATCCTGGCAAAGGACACAAGGCCTGGTTATGTTTTTTCAGGAAAGGATGTTCTTCTTGTCAGAGAGTCCCTAGCACATGAGAAACTCAGAAAGAAGTATTTAGACAGAATGCATTTACCAATCTCATACAGTGTTTCCATTATCACCTTTAGATAATTTAGATAGTTTTTCTTCTTAAATCCAGCTTTCTGTGATGGTCAGGATACAGTCCGAGGTCTACAGGGTTTACAAAAAAAGGAAAAGAAGTGATTAGTAATGAAACCGACCCTTGTGTGCAGCTCTTCAGAAAAACTTGGGCACTAAACCTTGCCACTTGTTCTACCTTTCAAAAACTGGGCCAATGCTCTTTTTATAAAACTAGTTATTCTTCCCACAAGAGAGTGCATGCTGACATCTGTCTCTCCTCTGTTAGAAACCTATATAATTTCTTTCCTAATGGCTGCAGGCTCTGCAGGCTGCTTTCATAAAGCATCAGTGCTCTGAATAACTAACGTAGCATGCAGCCGTGCAACTGAACTCTTCTACCCCGGCACAGACGATAAATGAAAGAACAGACGCCACGTAGATCTGACAGGGAAATCAGAATGAAAAGGAGACCAAGTGGAGCCTTGTCTGTGAGGACTCTCAGAGTTGAGCAATAACCCTGATTCAGCTTGAACCATGGGATTTCAATGACAGAGATTTTATCAATGGATTTATGAGCTAAAGGAGGAGAAGTGATTCTTCTATGAGTAAAAGATGCTGAAAGGCAGAGCTGTCACAAAACGTGTAGCATCATCACTGCAGCTAAAAAATTAAGGAATGGAGGAAGCAAGTAAATATGTTTTGATAGTTGCTCTCATTCCACAAGACCCTAAAAATAAAACACACAAGCATGGAGATCACATAACTAGTTTATAATACCTAGTGCCTAACATAACATATGTAATAGTTGAGAGGAATTGGGGTGAAGGAATTTGTAGAGGGAGTTCGTACTTAAGGACTGGACGAGAAATTTTTCCAATGCTCAAACAAAGAAAATAAAAGCTATTGATCTAGGATCTCAATTTCCACCACCACAGAAGGAACTCAGCAGTTAACACGCCTAACCAAATTTCATCCTTCAGAAGGACAAAGTTCTGAGTCAGATGTGTCAAAATGGAGAGCTGAGATACAAAGACGAAACTAAACCTGATGTTTGATCAAGTACACCAGGCATTTCAGCTTATTACTAAGGAAAAACAAGTTGAAGGAACTGACTTCAGTTTCTACTGTAAAAGAACACTAATAGACCATCGTGAAAAAGTGAAAGCAATTGTGATAACGTCCTACTCTGCAGTTCTTTTTGTCATGTTTAACATGGTTATACCTGGTCGGCCCAAGTCCACTTCTAATAAATGGTGATCTAAGTTTATTTCAAGCTCAGTGATGCAAAGGTCTGAGGATGTGAGGGAGAGAACTTCAGAGAACACATTGTCTTCTCTTCCTTTGAAATAAGCAATTATTATCATATATATTTCTTATTTATTTTCTATATAATGTATTATGAACGAATTTACACACATTCTGACTCACAGAAGCATTGGGGGCAAAAAGTAGTAGTGCAGCAACACATTTTGCCTCAGACATCATCTAATGATCAGGTATGTGGACAGTTTAAAACCTCTCTTCGTCTTTCTGCCCTACAACAACCTTGCACTAGGCAACCTTAGGCCATCCTCATTATGCATTTGAGCGGTGGAACTTACAGCATGGGTCTGCATGCTACAAGCAGCACACTACGCACAAAACAATCTGCTCACAGCCCTTTTGCTGTCAATATGGAGTGGGATCAAGCGTGGAGGTCCCCTCCTGCTCACAGCCACAGCGTGGGGGCACCCGTTCCATGTTTGCTACCCTGATACTGGTTTCTGCCAGGGGAAGAAGCTCTTGGCAGGCCAGTGAGGGTATGGAGGCTCCTTGACAAAATTATCAAGATTCCTTTGGCCAGATAGATTGACAGTGGTTTCTGAGCAGTATTTTCTAACTATCCAAGCTCTCTGGTTTGATTCCACGTGATCCCTAGTCATGAAATGTCTAGTATGATCCAGACCAAACTGTATCTCTTCGAAGAGAAATTACTGCACCATGGGCCAGACCAGGGAGTGAGCCAACTACTGTGCCCGGCCATCTGTAGGGGAAGTTTGTGACAGTATCTCTGAAGGATGGGGCAGAAAAGCCACATGATGCCTGCTTCTCAAGCTCTCCCTGCTCTGCACGCTGGGTGCTGCTTTGGGGAGCATATCTAAATGCAAAAATATGGTGGAACTGAGTTTTTACAAAGCACTGCGTCAGCATCTGGCCCTCTGAACCTTTCAGTTTCTAATAGGAATAGCATTGGCTGGTACAGAGGCAGACAAATTGTTAATCGACAACTGTCCATAGATCAAAATGTTTCTGGGAGTTTTTCCAGCTTCTTAAAATGCATTTTGCTTCTGAGTGCTAAAGCCAAGCCCACGTACATTTTTTTCTGTGCATCTGGAAAGGCTCTTACTCAGCTTTTTCTGTAAAACACAGCTTCCCCAGCAGATTATGCAACGTTTGCACTATCAAATCTGTAGAACGCCGCAAATTATTTTTACGTGACAGGTACATACCCTAGTGCTTGGTGCTTCGCCGAATGCAGCTGTGGGGAGAGTGACACCTAGAGCCATCAAGCAGCACTGCCACCACCCCAGCAGCTGCTGTGTCTTCCTCGCCTCTGCCAGCAAGGTGGCCTGCGTTTTTTAGTCTTTGAAATAAAGAATATTCCCTCCTCATGGAGGAGGGAAGGTGGTCGTGTGGTCAGGATGGTGTAAGAACTGGCCCAGCGGCCTCGGGAGGCGAGTTATTTTCCTGGGTGCCAACCATGGTCGTGTGGCCATGTGCAGCGTGCAGCTGGGGAAGGGATGGAGCGGTGGTGCCCAGGAGTGGAGGATGGACTGACAGGTGTGGAGGTGAGAGGAGTGTAAGAACAAAGAGACACTGACCTCTTTCTGTTACAGTTAATGATAGATGCTAGGGCAGGCAAGTGAAAGGATGTCTTCAGAGCCCCCTGGCATCCTCCAGGTTATTCCGTACAGAACGCTCCGAAGTTGTTCTTGTCTGGTGTTTAAAAAACTGCTGCTCCTTCGCAGCAAGGACTTTCTCCATCAGTGACCCACACAGTGCTCTCGCTGATCAAAGGAGCAGGAGAGCTAATGTTCTCCCATGGTGTCTTCGGTGACGAACAGCCACAATATCATATCACCAATGCCTGAATTTAGTATGTAAAATTATTCTTCTCTCTTCCATGAGCATACCCATGAAAATTGCATCAGTGTTTATTTTTCTACTTAGGCTTTTATAGAGTTATATGAGTAATACACACTTTTTCCTTCACCAGGGGAAGGCTTCCTTTTATTCTGCTGGTTGGCCCAAAATTCATCTTGATATGAATGGTCCCAGCCAAAATCAAAATCTGCTGAAGTGGGATGTGATATTTTACTTTTCATTCTGATGTGTCAAGCATTGAAAATTCGTAGTACAAGCAGTGAGTTGTTAAAGCATAAAGCACGGTGGGGATATAAATAAGTTACAACACCAGCACAGTATTCACTTTTTTTACGGATGGATTTACTTTCCATCCAGCCACTGATGCTGTGAGCTTTAGTTCCAGTATTCTTTGTGATGAGGACAACTGTATTTCAACTAACTAGCACACAATATATGGTTTTGTTCAACTTAGTTACTATCTAGCTTGCAAAAGTATATGGAAGAAAAGAAGTGCAAAATAGCTCTTCTACTGTCTGTGTTAAAACACAAACAGTTCTTTGGAAAGTCTTCTCATGTGTTTGTATTCCATTCTAGCCGCAAAGACCTAAAACTATGGCTGTTATATCTAAATAATCAGTGAGAAAAAAACTTACATTAAAAAAACTTAACATACACTGTGCAACCAAGTCTACAACCTCTACAGAAAATCAGTAGGCATCAGAACAGAGAACAGTAGGGGAAAAATCACCTAAATCAATGTCAAGTGTAACTAACTCCCTACAAACATAACAGAGAGCTCTGAATCTTGGCTTGAACTCTGATTGTGGAAACTATGTGTGAAGTTACTTTTCCCCACTAAGAAGAGCAAGACCATAAAAACTCTATGTCACAGGTAATAGACTGTAAACAGTGAGATTTCTCTTACCATCCTGAAGATGCCTGTAAATTGACAATAGAATTATTTTCTCCAGTTCTAATGAGTATTCAGTAGACATACAGTAAGTATAGCTCAGCTGACTGTAAGTATAATGAAATAAAAGTTAAAATAATGTGCATTATAAAGCTGGTAATGTTAATCTCTGTCCACTTCCTTATAACATGAGAAAAAGAGGTATTCTGATGGAAAAGAAAAGCAATATATTTTTAAATAATTTTTTAAAACGTGTTCAGATAACCCATAGTAGTCCATGGAACTCACTATCAAAAGATAAAGTTTGAATCGGGAATGTATTAGCAAGAGGTACTCATACTTAGTCACACAAATAATGAGAACAATTATTGTTCTCTGTCTGGCTTTGGATTCCTTCCTCAGAAACATCTTGCATTTGATACCTTTACAGAGAAGACTGTGGACAGTTTGGACTTCAGGCTTGCAGGTAGAATAAAATTCATATGTTAATACTGATAACTATTCTATTTTATTAGTTATTCTGCACAGACACACAAATTAAACTATTGTTCCGGCCACCTGTACTATTTCTGTACCCTGTCAGTTGCCATCTGGATGACAAATGCTGTGGATGACAAACACTAACTGTAATACCTATTTTCCTGGCATCAGAAAAATAGTATCCCTTAAAATGAATCATTATATTAACAACACTGTATAACAAATAAAACCTCATAAGAAATGTGGGAACCAGGGTAAAAACCTGATGTGCCCTTTGCTTCATTGGTATAACAGCAGCTGCATCTTGGGATATCACTGTTCAACCAGATCTTCGCTCTAATAGATGAGAAACATTTCCAAAAATTCTCTCTGGTTCTGTTCTGATTTTTAGATCACAGAGCACAGTTGCTGCAAATACCATTATGGTGCTGCTGATCTGTTATCTTTATACAAACCCGTCCATTGTGAGTAATTATTTCAAGTAATGCTCAGAGGGTTGCACCTTGCAGTTGGAATACTGTAAACAGGCCAGGTTTTGTAGTTTATGACACAAGCATGGGAACTTAATATATTTACAGGAAGGGGCCTTGAATTTCCTGACTAAAATATACTAGCTTTGCATAGATTTGGAGGATAAATTTACCCTATTGTGTGGAGCTGAATATGCTTTCTGCATTCTTAATTTAAATCCTAGGGATTGTTTTCAGGAAAATGTCAGTTTAATTGTTCAAAGCACAGCTATGTGCCAACACAAAAGTACTAGCTGGAGAACAATTTTACGGTGATATTCTATCAGAAGGAATTTGCAAAGCACCAGGGACCAGTAAACTGAGTTTGAGGTGGGAGGTAGGAATTTTTGTGCTCCGGTCTGTCTCTGACACCGACTCATTAGAGCGCTTTGGACACGCCGCATAAATCTGCTCCAGCCATGCTCCTAACCACTGGATTGAGACTGGCGGGCTGGCGTGTCTGTCTGAGGAGATGTAGCAAAGATTCTGTGAGAAAATTAACTTGAAGTACCGTGAAAGTCCTACGTGCTACTATTTGTGCACATCACTTCAGAAGAGCGACAGAATACATTTAAAGAATTTTTTTTTTTTAAAAAAAGAAAGCAAACAATGAAACACTTTCTGAAGGAATTAAAAATGCATTTCTGTCATTCGGCAGACCCCTCAGCTGTGTTCTGTCCTGGTCTGTAAGATGCACTAATAAATTCAATACACCGCACTGAGGCCAGCTAACGGGGATTAGTTTCTGTCCATACTGCCAAGCTGCCTTTACTTCCAAACGAGCAGGGGCTGGATGCAGACTGCCTCCTGGGAATGGTTTGTGCATGTGCTGGTTCCCAGCCTGTGCCAGTGAATTGCTTTGGAGCGCTCTCGTTGGCAAAGGCTAAAAACAAGCCCGGGCCGCAAGGCTTGAAACATCGCAGTATCGATTACTGAGTTTCAGTGCCTGGGATTGTTTCCTGGCGCTGTTTAATTTCCTTTTCTGGACGTAGCTTGCACACGAAGTGCAGAGCTGGTGTAGCAGCTGGCATGAGAGGAGCAGTCGGGGTCGTGGGCAGCTGCTTACGGACTGTGCTTTTTAGTAAAACTCCTCTCAGTGCAGGGTCTCCTCGCGGCCTGGCGCTGCGCTTTCCCTCCTCCTCTTCCTCAGCCCATCCCAGGCAGCCAGAAGGCCACACCGTGACTGCTGGCACCTGCACTCTGGTGATAGGGTGAGGGCAAGGGATAAAAACCTGGGCTACTGAGGTGGGAGAAACTGGTCTAAGTAACGGGGAACATGAGGTAGGATCCAGCTCTGAGGGTCTCCTGCTCAGTGCATGAGAGATCTGTTGTAGCACGTGGATTCATGACTAGAGAGAGACTAATGCTTTACCTCCAACTTGCCTTTGTGTAACGTTTTTGTTAGTTCACAGTCACTCTGAAAACTTTTTGCAAGCGCTGGACCTCTGCGTCGCACAAATGTCTGTTCTGTCCAACCCATTACAGACGTCTTTGCTTATCTGCAGTGTAGGAAGAGGGCAGGAATGCGAATTGTCCCCTTCTCTGGAGGGGAAGTGAACTCAGGCACCAGCCTAACAAAGGCCCTTTAAAAAACGTATTTTAACTATTCGATTCCTGGCTGATCGAGAAGGTGTTTTGGTTGTGGTTACAGCTCTTTGAAGCAATATTCTGTGGGAGTTATGATCTAAATAAACAGATGCAAATAACTATGTACCATCACCCAAACTTACACCCACAGTCCGTTTCCCTCTGTCTCTAGCACCTCTTGCAAAATACTTCAGATTAGCGTGGGTAGATGTATGTTTTCGCTCCTAGCTCCATTTCTGCTTTACGTTGTCCCACATCCCTTTTCTTTCCTCTTGCAAAGAACTAAAAGCTCTTCAAAGCCCGTGACATTCGTTTCTGGGAGTGGATAATTCAGGCAAATTAGCCCACCCTTGTTTGGAGAAATTCTTCTGGGTCAGCTTCATAGTCCGTTCAGATGGCAGGTAGCGCTCAGCTTAGCACGCAGCCCATGCCTATCCTCGGTTTTGCCTTTACCGTCTTGTGAGGTTTAGTAGGAATTTTCTAATAATTTTATTGTATTCCCAGGTCTCTTATCTGGCGTTTATTCTTGTTACTCCAGTTGCTACTGGTTTTAGCTTGTACACAGGAAACCGCAGTGCCAATCAGTGTCGTTCCCAAGGTGACAGGAAACCCTGTTTGGTCAGATGTTGATTGTGCTTGTCTTTACTGCTCCACCCATTGGATTTTCTTCCTTTTTGGCTCAAGTTAAGACAAATTAATCAGTGGCCGCCATCTGGTAGACAGTTTTGGTGGTTTTGCAGTGATTCGTCCAGCTGATCTTTTGAAAAGTAATGCACAGCGCAAGAAACTGAGGGGAAATATCCATGTTAATATTTAAGTGCTTCTTGAGGCCTAAGATCAGACAGGCCATTGTTGCCCTGGGCACATGAGTAATTTGAGTTCTGTGAGTAATCCCCTTGCCTCGCCGAGCAGTAGGTTTGGGTTTTTAAGCACTGTTTGGTCAGAAAGTTAAACTCAGATGTAGCTTTCAAGTGTCTGGTTTCCTCAGCTCCTCTCTGCCTCTGCTTCATTTCTGTGGTGGACCATCCAAGGCAGGGTTGCTGTGGCTGCTTCACCAGCTGTCCTCATGTGCAGGCAGAGTGGGACATCTGGGAAAGTGAGGAGATGCATGTTAGCTGAACTTGGATGCTCTGAGTATCTCAGCTCAGCCCATAGCAAGATGTGTCCATCTCTGACATTTACAACAAAATTTAGGACCTTTTCACTTGGGCAGCTTGGAAATGCCATGTTAAAGGACAAAGAGTGGGAAAAGAGCACCAGTTTCGTTATGAGATTGGGTTGTAAGCAGTATGTTGCATCTCATGAGCCCTTGCCTAGAGCCCATAGGTACTGGTTTCAGCAATATAAGCAACTGATGTAGAAGCAAGCATCCCTATCAGATATACATGGTTTTGATGTTTACAAGGAAGGCTAATTTTTCAGATTTGGTGGATTTATAGAAAAGTCTCCTTGATTCCCCCCATTAATGTCTGAAAAAGACTAGTGCTTCAAATTAAAATATTCACCTTTCCTCTTGTTTTAGAATGCATTTCTCACTGATCATGGCATTCCTTCTGGCAGACTTTTCTGCAGAGCAGCCTTAAGCTGAATTTAGCTCAGTTCCCCTTAATTTAAAATGTTAGGAACAGACACAAAACACAGTTAAAGAAAGAAAAACATCCAAACACATCCAAACTGCTATGTAAAATATCCAAGTATATCTTTGAATTGCAGGAAGCCATGGACTGGACAGTACTTACTAAGCATCCAGCTTATGTCGTAGCCATCAGTTGACATTCCAGGCCATGAATCTCTTCTTTGAATGCAATCATAATTCATTTTATTTCTGTGCCTTGTCAAGAGAATGCTTACAAATTATGACAGTTGACTAATTATACTACTTCTTTTCAGAAAAAAAACAGTCCTGGAAATTCAGCAGAGAACTCTTACGCAGTCAGAGCTAGTATGTACAGAAAGCTTAACATTGCTAGCTATCAGTAATGTCCCTTGTTTGCAGATACATCTTTCCTCAGAGAATACTGCATGTAAATCTGTGGGTCAGACCATTTCTCAGCTCTTGTGGGAAATTCTCTTAAACATTTTTATTAATATAGTATCTGAGCACCTCGATCAGAGGTCAGGATCCCTCTGTGCAAGGCTCTTTGTGCTCACAAAAATGAAACGATCTTCTGTCCAAAAAACTTACAATCTAAACATCAGACAAGGTAGTAGATGTGTAGAGACTCTCAGGCAAGCCTCAGGAAATGGAGAAGCACTAGCATCATGGCAGAGATGAGGATGCCCAGAGTGTGCTACGAGAATGGCTCAGACCAAAAAATACTGCCCAGAGGCAGTAGCTGATTTCATACAACACTCTGCTTTGATACCATCACACCCAGGCTGATGCGTCAGTTTGGTTTGACTTCGAACCTTCGCTTGAGTATGGCCAACATGTTTCAGGAGCTCTTTTTATTGTTTTCATAGTAAAGCAAGTGAGACATTAGTTGTCTGAGTGACTGATCCAAGATGATATTGCAAATCAGTGCCCTGTCTTCATAACTTTTCATTCAGTTCTGTAGCTGATGGAGCCTATAAGAAGCTACAACAGTGATATATCTTTCTAGGACAGGGTCTTCCCTTATGTTCCCTATCAAAGAATATACTTTTGATGCTTAACAAGCTGTGTGTATTGCTGTTGTTAAGTTATGGCAGCTGTAATTATCCCTGTTATGTTTGTGCTGTGATTCGATAACAGGAGCAAAACAGAACACAGCGACTTCAAATAACTGCTCAAATATGCGATAGGCATCAGAAGGGGAAGTGCTGTATATAATTCCCACACAGAAAAATGTCGTTAAGTGCGATGTTTCTCTAGGGAACCTGGTCCCGGTGCTTTGGGGTGACCAGTCACAGCTCCCTGGAAAGCTGAGCTGCCAGCGAGGGATGGATGGGACCGGTGCTGCCAGGAGGCAGCTGGGCCTGCCCTTCCGCTCCCCCCGTCCCCCTGGCAGCCGCATCTCCCGTCTTTGAGATGTCTCAAACCCTTCCTGAGTCGCAGCAAATTCCACCGGAGGGCTGCTGCATAGCACAGAGGCTTTCAGTTCCTTTCCCTGGTTTTGGTGGTGGACGTAACAGCGCAGACTTAGAACAAATGAAGGAAAACAATCAGAACGGCAGGAAAGTACACAACAGCTAGTAAATTCAATTTGCATGGTCTTGTTTCGCTTTAGACTCTGCTTAGCTTGTTTTGCCTCAGTGGATTTATAGAGGTATCTGGGAAGAGAATTTGGCCCACAGAGCACAATACTGAATAGGTTTGCAGAAGAAGAAGGCATTGTGAAAAGCAGAGAGCCAGTACTGTAATTAATCCCAAAGGTAATGCTCTGGCTACAGAGAATGCATTCGCAATTTACTGATAAGATTAGAATAAAATAAATGTTTTTTGCTTCACCACAAGGATTTTCCCAAATGTAGATGGCCTAAATACCTCTCTAGTCCCCATGTCTAGTGTTCACTATTGCCTGGCTCCCAGCTATGGAACTCATTGTCCTGGGACAGTGTAGAGGTCATAAGGTGGGCTTAGAAAGCTGTCCAAAGGAAAATTCACAGAAGACACCAGACACAAAGATGTGGAAGCAACCTTTGATTCAGGATGTTCCTAAACTACAGATTGCCAGAAGTTGGAGGGCACACTAAAAATAAGCAACAGTGTTAATTAAGTTATCAGAAATTCCTGCTTGCTTTGTTCTTGCATTCTTTCCCTAAACCTCCTCTTGCTGGCCATTGTTGAAAACAGGATACTGGTCAACCTTTGGTCTCACATAGGACACCAAATTTATGTTCATATTTCTACATCACTCCCTTCAATGTATGTTAATCTATCCTGTGTTACATCATTAGCTGTATGGAGCCCTGTGTCTTAAGAACGTTTGTTCTGAGATAGATGGGGTGGAGGTTGGGTTGGGAAGGAGTTTTGTTTATCTTTCAGATATGACTTTTCCTCCTTTCTCTCTGTTTCATAATGCAATGCAATGCGCACTTAGAGGAACACAGCTTTTATCAGAGTCCTGGCATGTTTCTTCTCTATTCAAATCCATAGAAGTGAATTTAAATCAAATCATTCAAGTTTGTTAATGCCGTCAATCCTTTGCTAATAGAGAACTATGAATCTGAAGCAATGATATTTATTTCTCTCTGAAATTTCCAGTCTGTACTAGCTCATTGATGGTGTGTATGAGGAAGAGCAGATCCAGAAAACCTTTGCTTTGGTCCACGCCTTCGTCTCTGGGCACAAGTACAGATGCATTTCCCTTCTCTAGAGCCCAACCTATGCGCTCCCCTATAAGAACATCTCTGATAAAGACAGGTAGTGACCAGGGCTGTGGCCTTCAGGAGATCTGCTGAGCTCTCTGGAAAGGAGCTTCAGATCACTTTGCTGTCTGTCCCTCATCAGCTGCTCAGCCATAAATGGGACTGTACAGCTTGGCAATACCTCTTTTAAAGGTCTGTCTGATCACTGAAGTGCAAGATAAAGTGCACCTTGGCATGCAGACATTTACAGCTGTCTTTTAAAAGCATTCAAACGTTGCTTCATTTCAAATTGCAAGTGTAAGTGGATTTCCTAAACTTCATTTTCAAAGGGGATTCAGGCACTTTGCACATTAATATACTTGTTTGAGCAAGCCTTCCCATAGCAGGCAATGCTGGAAAGCCAGACTACTGAAGTGAATTAAGAAGAAAAAGCTGGAAAGATAGAATGGTTTATATACCTAGCTAAGGTGTCAGTTCTGGAAACTTCAGAAGCAGCTAAGTTGGGGACCTAAGTGCACATATATGGTTCCTGTCTCTAAAAGCCTAAATCCCACCAACTTGTGGTATAACTTAAGCACGGAAGCCATTCTGGAAATGGGACTGTGCCTCCCAAAGTGTATGAGCTAAAAGCATCTTCGGTCTGTACAGGCAGCCTGAGACGCTCAGTACACGGTGAGACTGAGTGGAACAGTTTCGCTGTCTCCCTTTTGAAATGTCCATAGGTGGCGCAGCTCTGTTGAGCAATGGTGTGGGTCTGGAGGTTTTACATTCTTCAGGAACTGCTGCTGTTCAGTAATTTCTTCAAAGTGCACTAGCAATCCATTTGTCTGCTTAGAAATCTTCTGTGTGACACTTGCAGTAGTTTAAAGATAAAGACGACCAAGTAAAATAAACAAGGAATGTGCTTTTTTATTATCTTAAGGTTGACAGGGTGTAGTAAACGCCTCTTTTGCCAGATGTTCCTTCCTGTCTTTCCCAAATGGCAAACTCACCAGGAAAGGACTCATTGTACTGATTAGTCTTCAAGTCACAATAAAAAATAATTTTACTGATACTGTCTGAAGATACTACCCATTTACATTAATGCTCCTACCCATGTCTTTTTCCAGGTCAGATGGTTAAAACCTCAAAACAGTATTGAAGGACATTAATGTGTGAATAGTATATATATTTGCTTATTTGGATTTAAGGGTTGTAGATTATATTCTTTAAATGAGCAGCAGGTGCAGGATGGAGGTACAGTTTTTGCTTAAGGGATGAATTAGTATGGAATACATGCAGCTTAATGAACTTATTGATAAGGCTCCTATTAAAAAAAATCTCACAAACATTATTATTATCTAAAAGCTGAAAAATCTAAGATCAGAACATTCTTTATTCGTTTACCATAGGGCTGACCAACTAAACAGCAAAAAATCTTAAGCCATCTTAAAAAAAAACGTTTCCTAGAAGCTATTGCTGTAGTGTTACATCTCTCCATTCTCATTTATTAGATCGTTCCCTTAGGCTGTGGTTCTCTGAATATCACAGTCAGGCACCCTCTGGGCGTGCTGTAGTGCTCAGCAAAGAAGTAAGCCCTGCACGTGCTAGGAAAAGTGATCAGGCTTTGCACCTGGACAAGATATCGAAATGGGAAATGGGGGTGCCTGGCTACAGCTCCCCCAAGGAGGTACTTAGGAACTGAAAGTGTAGAGGGGCCACTCCTACAAGTATGACGAAAAATATTTTGCAAATTGATATTTTTTTTTTCTAATTTTCAAGCAAAAGATACAGCAGACAGAATATGTGGGGTTTTTTAACAGTTGTTGACTTACCTTAAACGCATTATCTGAGCTTATTAAGTAGTGCATTTGTTTAATCTGTGGAGCCCTAGCAGCTAATTGTTATTCCTCTCCATTCTCTTTTCCCTTTCCCTATTCTTCTAATCCCTTTTGTTTATATTCATTGTAGCTTGGTTTAAATTAGCATGTGTGTTAATCAGAGAGAGAACAGGTCATCCAGTATGTTTGTGCAATGGGGCCTCCAGTATGTAATAGAGCAATGCTGCAATGCAAGCAGATAATAATAGCAATGAACAGGACTGCATTCAATTAAAGCTCTACCATCTAAAGCAAATTAACCATAGATTAGTAAACATTTATTCAGCTCTTTGAAAAAGCAGCTCAAATAATCACAACAAGTTAGCATCCTCGTTTATTTTTACTTCTGAACATTTAACTCAGTTTTTACTCATGCTGAGAATACGTATACGTGAATCTGAATCAGAAATCGAGCTTTATGTTACCATTCAAATTTTATTGGAGAGAGAAGTTTGCGTGACAAAATGCAATATGATTGTAGAAATAATCTACAGGAAAAGATGGGAGGTTGTATAAGCTTTGCATTTTTGAACAGTCAGTTCCCGTAGCTGAGCGGTGTAGCCTTATCGAGGGCAGAACAGGAGTGAATTGGCAGTACATTAGAAAGCATGATTAAAAGAGGGAAAGTTGAAACTACTCTCATGTCAGCTGTTTTCCTCTACAGGATATTGAGCCATTCCTGTCCTAACCAGATACTGATTGCTTAAAACTTAGTCCAGAAGTACTTGTCAAAACCGTTTCCTCAGTTCATTTTGACATGCTGAGCTGTGAGCAGATCCGGAGAATTGTTTGCAGTTTAGTGCTGGAGGTATTGGCCTGCTCTCACTCCTGGCTGTGGGAACAAGATCAGGCCCTCTGGAGAGAACATGAAGTGCCTCCACTTTCCAGAAAAGCCATCTAAAATGTAAAGCTGGGGCTCCTGATCTGTCCCTATGGACTCAGAGAGGGCTGGAGGATGCTGCCAGGTGCTGCCAGCAGGTTCCTTGCAGCTAGGAAGCTGCAGAGGATTGGAAGCCTTGCCTCACAGCAGCCATACATCCCTCCTCTTCTCCTTTCAGTAGGCTCGCAGCTCGCTGTCATCACTTCCAGACCCCTTCCTCAGAGGGAGAGCATCAGTTTTTCAAGTGACAAATAAGTGGGGAAAAATAATAATGCAATACTGGAATACTATGAGATGTGTGATAGAGCAAACATGAGTAGAAATAGCAGATTTTCTTTCCAAGAAGGTGCATAGGATCAGCACACTTCATCCTGTGTCCTCTCTTGTAGTCCTGAGCTTGAATATCTTCCATCTGTGGCTTTCTGGTGATAGGTATTAGCTTCAGTGTTATATCTAGATTACTCCCTCAGCACTATAAATGAGGTCGTAAAATCCTAGAATCACAGAATGTCTTGAGTTGGAAGGGACCCACAAGGGTCATCGAGCCCAACTCCTGTCCCTGCATAGGACAACCTCAGAATTCACGCCCTGTGTCTGAGGTACTCTGGTTGGTGACATCAGGCCCCCTACACAAATGGCTACAGGATTCATCTCAGGTGCAAATGACTGTGAGGCAGAGTAGAAATTTAATAAATATTGGCAATATTAACGATTGAATTGCAAGCATGCTTGTGGAAACATTGGGCTAATATCTGCCTATCTGGCCAGGATCTCCTCTCTGGAGAAGAAAAATCAGAGCCAGAGGAAGGTTGATCCATGAGAGGAATAAGGCTTTGAAAAGGAGGCCAGGAACCTATAGAAGAAGAGAGGTCCAATGTTCTCAGGCATAATAGGAGGGCTGTAGGTAACTTCTGTGTTTCAAGTAGCATGGGTATGTCAGGGAATAGCAGGACGGGGGGAAGATCGAGTTTTGACTGCCTGCACACCAAAGTGCTGAAGGTGGAACTCTGGTCCTGTATTTTTTATTTTCATGCATAGTAAAGTTTCTGCAAAATGACTAAGTACGAGCTGAGTCGAATAGGTCCCTCAGCATATCAGGCTGTATCAATTTAGATTGGCCATAATGCATATTATCCTTTAATGCAAAGTAAATCAGTTACTTTATATTCATTGTTACAGATTTTCTATCAAAATCAGTGTGTATTCTTCTGCTGTTGTTTTTTAAGTAAATGATTGACATAAATAATATGGAATCTTGAAGTCACTTGAAGAGTAATTTCCTTTGGAGAAGAATGCCTATAACAGTTGATTGCAAAATGACTTAAGGTAGCTTGAGAAATGACACAGATTTAGGAAACCTTGGGTTTTAGTCCTGCTTCTAGTGCTAATCCTTCTTTGGAATTGTTAGTTGGTTGATCACAGCTTCTGATTTCTGAATACTGCAGTTTAGGCGTGGTGTAGGTTTGGTTTATTTAAAAGTGTCGATAACCCCAGGTCTGAGTGGGTTCCTAAAAGCTGCAGCACTTGTTCAAGTGAAAACCAAGGGCAACCCAGAACTGTCAGCAAGTAAAGCAGAGATCATTTTGGAAACTGAGTTTTATCATCACAGATCGGCTAAGCACAGCATCGGCAGAGCGGTGCTTTGTAAGGCACCTAGGAGTGTAAAAACAAAAAGTACATTATGTGCAATAAATACTGTGTGGAAATATGTATTTCTTAGTGTGACATTCACATAATTACGTAATAAAGTTTTTATTGATTATTTCCTCAAACTAATACTGATGATATTGATTGAACTTTACTGAAAGCAGGAGTAAATAAGAAAATAATTACTTTAACAGGTATTGAATTTTGTCAGAACTTGTGGGGTTTTCTATGAGAATATTCTCTAATATGTGCTGCAGCATAACAGAAAACTGAAATTTATGAGCTTGACATTTCCAAGAAAATAATGTGGTCCTAGGAAAAAATGAACCTTCTTTTTTCAAGTTTGAATGGTCAATAATGGAGTTTTACCACATGCTTAGAAGACTTGTTTGAGATAGTATGCTGATGGTCAGAAAAAAAACAAGAGATTACCACATCCATTAACTTAACCATACTCTCATTCAGCCCTGCTTTACCGAGACATCTAGTAGTATGAGCAGTACAAGGTATATTTCAGGCTAGCATGTGGAGAGCAAGAATTATATATAAGCATTTGTGAAAAACACATAAACCATTCTTATGCTAGTTAGAAGCAACTGTTTAACGATACTGTGAATGTTACTTTAAAATTTATCAAATTATATTTCACTTCAAATGAGAGTCATCTCTTAACCTTCTGAGGTCTGACTATAAAAGGATATTATAAATCTGGATCTGTGGAGAAGCATCTTAGCCATATATTAGAAGATCTGTGTTACTGTTTGCCCAAGACTGAAAGAAAATAGTAGTATGTTCAGTCCTTTGCAAAGGTTATTTTAACCCCTCTGTATTTCTACTTTTCTACTTTTTTTCAACGCTGATTTTTCTTTGTGAAATCAATGGGATTTATGCAGTATTCTATTTTTATTTATTTTATATCAAAATACAGCAACATTATATCCTTTTCTGATTTTCTGTGCTTTTGACACCCCTCTGCAGCTTTGCGTAGCACATTTTTTCATATACATGACCATGTTTTCTCTAAGCTATTTTGCTATAAGCAGCATGAAAGCCGAGACCTGTATTTTTTCCACTGTCCTTTTTTTTTTTTACAAATTTATATTTTCTTTTCCTTTGAATTACCCTACCTAAACATAAAACTAGATGAGCAGGTGAGGTCTGGCACCGGTAAGGTGATAAGTGGTGGAAACCACATGTCTAATTGTGCTCTCCCAGTGCAATTGCAGCACTGCAACCCCGCACTGAATTCAGTGCACGTGCTGATGAGATGGACCAGCGAGGGAAGAGAATCAGGACCCACGTCTAGCACTAGAGAAATAAAAAGCACGGGGGAATCGCGGTGTTTCTCACATCACCCCTGCAGTAAAACCCAGGGAGAGCAGCCTTGCGGAGCACACCCCGCTACAAGCGGGATCTGAGGACCCAATGCGAACTCCCTCCCCAGCAGTTGCGGCCTAGCGCCGCTTTTCCCGCTAACTGATGTCTTCCTTCCGCCTGCATGGCCGCCTCCGCTCCCGCCTGGGCCCCGCGGGAGCTCGGCAGCGGGACGAGGAGCTCGGGCGCCGAAGGAAGCGCCTCCCGCGTCGGGGTCAGAGGGCCCTGGCTCCTGGGGGGCAGCAGCCAACGCCGCCACTTCCAGAACCAGGGGAGGGAATGAAAAGCCCAGGACCGGGAATCTGGGCGTTTCATTTTTCAGGAGTACTGAATAAACACGGGAATGTGTATTTAAAGAAGTTGCCCAGCTTAAATAAACAACTGAGAAAACACGTTGGGTAATTGGATTTTCATAATCACCAGCTATGGCTTAATTTTAAGGTTAGGGAAGACCTGGAAATGACCTCACTAATGATTAATTGGCTTCAGTAACCTGGTGGCCCTCCGAGGTGGACAGGTGGAGCTTCCTCTTTAGAGGTTTCAAACAAACATTGCATTTTTTTTTATCATAGTCTGTAAGAAAATCTGCTTCTGTAAATGTGTTATTAAAAACACTCGAGTGGCTTCTCATCAGTGGACTCATTCCTATTCCTCAATTGTAAAGAGGGCTGCGAGTATGTAGTAAGACCCCACTCTGGGATACTAGACAACACACAGACACAAGTGGTTTCCTGATTGCACTTATTCGCGTACCCAAGTGGCTGCCCCAGCTGGTGAAACTTCGGAAGAGTTACTCTCATGCTGATTCTAATGTAATGTTGTCACGAATGTTTACAATTCCTCAGATTCCTCACATGATGCTCTTCTCCATCAAGACACAACCTCAAGGGGATGCTGGGGGAGGTATATCATAACAAAATCTTCTCTAATTTGGCACAGACTATTAAGACAGGGAACATAAAGAACATACATTTATTTTGAAGGTAAAAAAGGATTGTAAACATTCAGAAATCAAGGAAAGCCCATGTGTATGGCTCCATCACTCTAATTTGAAATGGAGAAATACCTGTATGTATTCAGGAGATATAAATATATATCTCCAAGAAAAATGAGTTGTCTGACTTGAAGTGTCCCTGGTCTGATTGTGATTCCTTTATTCAAAACCTATTGGATACAAGGGATAGTTACCAAAAATCAGCTTTGTTTTATATGGCACCTCCTTGTTGCTCTGTGGCAGCCTTGTCCAGTCCCTCCAATAATGTGGCAAAAGGTGGGCTCACTACCTAACCTCTTTCCACCCAGGTAGTGAAAGAGAAGAGAATTCTTGCTTTCTACTCTTTTCTACAGAAAATGAAGAATTTAGCTGTCGGAGGAACATGGAGAATCTAAGGAGTCCAGAGCAGGACCTGAAACTATAAGCATCTTCTATTAGGACATACAAGCCCATGATGGGTTCAGGCCCTCCCTCATCTGTCGAGACAAGGCAATAGGTCCTGTTTTCAGCTCTACTCCTCAGCATGGTCTTGAATGCAATAAGGAAGTCTGCATAATTAATGTTAGAATTGCTAATGTAAACATTGTTAAAATATTTTTATTAACTGAAGCATACTTCTTCAGAAGTGATGACTGTTTTTATGGAAGAATTACCTTGAGAGCTATTATCTATTGTATATCCTCTTACGGACTTTATAAAAAGACTGCTACCCTTTAGGTAATTATTTTCTGCCCTATATTCAGTTTTTATTCAATATGTAGCTTTTAATGTGTTAAATGTGCAGCTAAAACTATTTCTTCTTCCCAGAGTAAGTTCTTTGATTCTCAACACTGGTATTCATCAATAATCCCCATAAATGGTAAAAGCTCTAAACTCAAAGTTATAATTAGATCAGGTATATTTTTTGTTGTTGTTAAAAAGGAAACAGCCTTTTTGCCAAGACTGTCAGTTATAACAATGTAAAAGCCAAAGAAAATATTAACATTTTCACTGTACTTTGTTACTGAACAATATGAATACTTTTCCTCTATATTAGGAAATCTCAGTCAGCTCTCCCAGAAGTATGTCTGGGTCTAAATCGCCACCCATTTCTCAGTTTTGGAGAGGTTCATTGCACGCCTCTTCTGTGGATTTCTGGACTGTTTTCAAAAGACTGGATTTGCGAGATACGCCCTCAGAGCCACCTGTTTGAGGGACTGCCTTTTTCCACAGAATAAATTGCTGGTCCTGGTCAGAAGAGGTGCTTTTGCAGGAGGGCTTTTGTGAGAAAGCGGTCTAACAGGATGTTTTCCTTGAGAAGTGGTGTTGAGCGGGGGACTGGCTTCCCCTGCAGACAGGGGCAGTCCCCGGGGAGCTGGGATGGGGACGTGGTCCGGGACCCTCTGCAGGGTCCATCTGAGAGTGGCCACCACAGCAGGTTCACGGCGTGCCCACCTCCCACCGCTCTGGATTTGGGAACGAGCACTGGTACCACCGACTGGGGTTTTGGTGTGATGCGGGGTGTGAAGCGAGCCAGGGAACACTACTGGTAGCTCACGCGTGTATCGATGTAGTCATTTCTGCTCAGGATGCTACTTCACTTCTGCCTACCTCCTAGCAAAATTAGCAGGATCATACCGCACCTGCTTCTCTCTGCCAGCAGAGATTGTCCTCATCTACCCTGGAGTCAGGCAGCTGCCTTGGCTCCGTCTTGCCTCCTCCACCCCTACTTCTGCCGCTGACTCACTGTTACCACCTGGGAGCCTGGGCAGGAAAGCTCCTGCTGTCACCCGCCCATCACCTGAGCTGAAATAGGCTTATGACAGTATGGCACAATGTGAGATTCACTGATTCCACTGCGTGATCTTGTCTCTTGGCCATTGTTGCTTTGTGTTTTGCTAAGTGACAGGTGAGCGACTGAAGTCATTTCTATTCATGCAGACTGACATGATAGAAATGGTTTACTTAAAAACAAAATTACTGAGGGGTCTGCTGACATGTATAAGAGGAAGGGAAATGCACCAAAGTTGTGTCAGAACAAATAAAAAGTGTTATGTTCACATGGTTACAAGCAAAGAAAAAAAGCAGTAAACCCTAGGAGTACTTATTCTGGTGGCAGAAGGAGATCAGAAAATAGAACAGCACCACCAGCACTAAGTAAGGAGTCGCAGTGTCTGAAACAACAAACAATTTGCTCAAATATGTGTGCATACAGACACCTATGGGCAACCAATAAATAAAGGACAGCAAAAAGCAAGTGTTAACACAAGCAACTTTTGTTTCAGACCAGAGGAAAGCATTCCCCCAGTATTAATAGCACATGCCTCACAGATGCTATCTGATGATATCTGTAACATATTAATAATAACATGTGATATTGCTACAAAAGGGTGGTTGAATCTTAACAACATCCCAGTGTCCAGAGCCGTGCAGAATTGTATTCTGATCTGGCAGGATGGCTATTACGAGAGACTGGAGATAGGGATCTGATGTTGTCGTTGCATATATCTGAGCATGGTAGAGCAGTTAAGAGCTGAAAGAACTCCCCTGTAAGCGTACATTAATGGAGAGATGATAATGTGCAGAGGTAGGAATGAAACTTGCGTTGTCATTTCTCTGTGCATAGCTGCTTGGTAAATGTTAGAGATGTTTACACTGAGCTGGGCATCTGTAGCCCAGTTCAGACAGCTGAACCTTGTAGTACTGATTTCTGATTAGTAAACACAAAAATTTTGATTAATGCCTGCAAGTGTGTGTTTAGTCATCACAATTCACAGAGCATTGATTTATTGCAATCAATATGCCTAAAGTTAAGGATTGAGTAGATAATACTTGATCGATGGCTTGAAACTATGAAAAAAGACCATTTTCCTAAGCTAAAAGAATAGCACTTAGACCAAACACACAGAAGTGTGCTTTATTTGTATTTCTATGGCTCAGAGGTACTGTTGAATCCAACTTTATTTTCCTGTAGAAATGTGAAATGCTGATGAATTTGATTGTCCTGCAAGAGATGTTTGTAATTTCTAATAACCCCTCTAAGTCTGTGACCATCATTACTCCTGGGATGCAGCTCATTTATTGTGGTTTATTGCCTCTCCCTTCTCTTCTACCTAACGAGACATTGTCAGCTGTTTTAGTAGTCACAATGTGTGCACTACTTTTCCACTTATTTTTGCTGATTTTATCACTTTTTCCCCTCAATTCTGTATATTTAATTTGACTAGATTCTTAAAAATATGGGTGGCATAACTGTGAATTTATTTCCAGGTTGTTATATGTATCAGTTAGAAATATATCATCTTTTTTTTTTTTTTCCTATGAAACATTTCTTCCTACTAAGTTCTCACTTTCACATTTGACATCCATAACAATTAAGTAGCATATAGGGAGCAGTTTCTGCTTCTAATAATAATCCAGATAGTTGCTCCCTAGCACACTTCTTGCAGCATCTGTTATTGAAGAGGCAGGATGGTATGTAAAATCTTGGGGTTTTGGCCACCCAGTGCTTCCAGTGAGACCAATCTTGCAGTCTTTGCATACCCAAATCTCCCAGTGACTATACAGAAAGTCAGGGTGCATAAATATCTCAGGATCAGCTGCATGAGTATGGGACTTACAGTAACACCGTATATATATATATATGTATATAACTGTTTTAATTATTTTCTAACTCAGGCGAGGATCCAATGTCTCACTGACTTTGGATATGAGCAGTTTGGGAAGTGTTGAACCTTTCGTCGCTGTGCCAACCCCACGAGAAAAAGTAGCGATGGAATACCTGCAGTCAGCCGGGCGCATCCTGACACGGCAGCAGCTTCGAGATGCAGTTGCATGTTCTCATTTACTTCAAACAGAATTCATGGTGAGTTTAACAACAAGCTTAACACGAGGATTTTTGACATAATTGGCACAAGAGAAACTGTGGGGAAAAAATAATTGGGCAACACTTTAATGTCCAGGTAAAAAACATTTCCAATGGGCAGATTAAATAGTTTCAAGGTAGTGTTTTATGTTTATGCACGAAAGACAGATAAGACAGTGAATGATATCCATGGATAATACTGATTCCTCTCGGTTTGAAGTCCCGTTCATAGATGGGATAAATGTCGTGGTAGAGTGACAGTACAAACAGCAAGGACTGTAATACAGTGACAGTTTCAGAGAGATCATAAAGACTATGGTGACAGAAAACACAGTAATAATTGGAGATTTTGTTTATTCCCATGTAAACATAACATATGTTTCCAATCTGAAGGCTAGATTTTTAGTCACTATAAATGACTTTTTGGAGCAGACAGGGATACCCACAGTCAGTCAGCCAAAAATATCTTTAACAAGCACTCGGTATAGCAAGCCTAATATACCCAAGACCAAAAAACCTGAAGTGTACAGTTGTATTTAGTATTAAAAAGGGTAAGAATCTAAAATGAAGACAGTGGCCAGGTAAAAACAAGGCGGAGCAGAAAAACTCAGTCAGGGAAAACACATTATTACATATTACTTTAAGAACACCTGAAAAAGACTGGTGTTGCAAAAGAGCCAGATGAAAGAGGCTATAAGAAGTAAAGAGACACTCTTTACAAGGGAAATCGAACAGAGCGTAAGATGAAGCCGGTTGAATATGAAAGTTGAGTAAGGCAGGCCAAAAAAGGTTTTGCATTAGAAAAAAAAAATCGTAATTTCACTTTTAAATAGATCAAAAGCGCAACGCTTACCAAAGAGTACAAGGATCGATAGAGGATCAAAAGGGTAGGAAAAGGATTTGGAGAATCTGAAGCAATAGGAGAGAAGTGACTGCACTATTTGCATCTGTGTTGACCACAGAAGAACTTACAGAATTTCCTACCTCTGTGGCAGGAGACTCAAAGAGGTCACTGAATGATCTGTCTGATATTGAAGCTTTAATGGAAGAGATTCTAGAACAAATCAATAAAATTAATAAAAGCTACTGACTGCAATATGCTAGTATTCACCCAGGCATCCTAGAAGAGTTCCTATATGCAATTATTGATACATTGACTGAGCAGGTGTAACCTGGCACTTGGGCCCCAGCAGCTGAAGAATCAGAGGGCCAGAGGTACCAGGAGTTTTTCAGCAGGGCTCCAGAAGAGATCCAGAGAACTGCAAGCCTAGAAGTCTGATGTCTAAATCAGGGAAACTGGAGGGACTTATAATAAAGAAGCCAATAGATATATGGGCAAATGAAATACAGTGGGGAATAATGAACGCAGTGTAGCACTGGAAGGACTGGTTGCTTCTCAGAGCAAAAGGAGGTCACCAGTGGAATCCCAGAGGCATCTGTTCTGGAGCGTATACTGGCCAAGATGCTCTTAAGTCATCTGGAAAAGAGAATAAATAGTAAGGTGGCAAAGTTTGATGATGACACTGAATTACTGAGGGTAGTAATATTAAAAATAAACTTCAAAGAAATTACAGGTGGGTTTTATGATGGTGATGAGGCAGAGGAAATTTAGGGTTGATAAATAAAATGTTATGCATTTGGGAGAAAATAGTTTTGTATACTTTGATGCAACCTGAAATAACAAAAATAGGAGTATTGAGAAAAGAACCAGAGAATAACATAGAAAACATCTTTATGACATTGGAAAAATCTATATAATATTCACAACTGCATGATTTTCATCTCAAAGCACACACAGAAGTGTGGCAAACATGATCACAGACTAGAGCAGCTACTCTATCAGGAGATACTAAATAGACAAGAACTTTTCTGCCTAGGGAAGGGAGTGTGAGAGGCTCTAACAGAAGCCTATAAAATCATGATAACAAGGAGAAAGTAAATATGGAGTGATTATTCATGGTTTTTCATGCTAAAAGAACAGTATCAGGTGACCAATGCAATACAAAGAAAAGCTTGTCCCATTCTAATTCCCTCAGGTTCCTCAGTACCAACTGCTACCAGAGGGTACCAGAGAGGAGGAACCTAACATAACCAGCTACCCAGCACAACCTTAGCCTGACCTTTTTAGCTTTTACAACTCATTAGCAAACTAAACAAAACAAGCAAAGCTTTTTAGGACTGGTTTAATAGCTCAAAATTAATAAATAGAGCCACACAGAAATGTGTGTCTTAACAAGACATCATGTTAGACCACAGGTCTAACAAAGACATACAAACTATTGAGTTCTTATTAAACATGCCAGAGCATGCGATCCCTCAAGTTTCGTTTTGTTTTCAGTTTGTGCCTGTAAGTCAATAGAATAGATGATGAGTGCCATCTTACTCCAAAAATAGTTTTTCATTATGAATAATTGCATCCTACAAACAAATCCTTTTGCTCACCTTTAAAAAGCCAGGGTTTATATTATAGTAATATCATTTGCTTAAGAAAAATAAATCCCTCAGTTGTTTTACCAAAAATTAGTCAGACAGTATACATGAAAAAAATAACAAGCATCCAACATGCTTTTACAACAAGTTATGCCATCGGTTCCCTTCCATTCTGCTGCTTAGGCAGGAAAGATAGGAGAAATAACTTCATCATGTTTAAACCCCCTGTGCTAGGAGACAGACAACTTCACACCTCCATAGAATCCTGTTTACCTGAATCCTCTCACACAGCATCTGTGCACAGCTTTGGAGAAATAGAGATACACGTTTTAATCGTCCCTCAGAGGGGCACAACATGACTTGGGCCATTCCATGTTTCCACTTTTTTGAAAAGATCATGACTTTTCTATTCCATTTTAAAAACATTTTTTAAAGTGTGTTTTAAGATGAAGCTGTTGAACAGTATCTGGTTAATATCTTCCTTGCTACAGATAATAACTTCAGTAGGAACTTGAGGCATGCAAAGCGCACAGTATACAACCCTCACTTGTTCTGCTCACTCATATTGTTTCAACTAGCTAAAGAAACACAATAAGACAGACTTCTTGAAACTAAAATTATTAGTTCCCACAAAAACCGTCCAAGTGCTCAAAAAGTAAAGAAATGTTCAAAGTTTTCAATGAAAAACTGAAATACAAGCAGTTTCAGGTTATTTTTAGTTCTTTAACATTAATTTTTTTTATTAACAATTAAGGGGGCATTAAATTTATTTTTATTGTAAAAAATAGTAAGCACTATCAAAATATTTTTTACATAATATTTATTAAGAAAAAAAGAGCTACTTTCCTTTTTTCTTTTTAATGCTGACAAAAAGGTTGGGTACTTTTACTTGGATGAATATATATAATTTTTAAGGAACATAAATTGCCCAGCATATACTTCTTCAGTAGTCTGAGCCGCTACTCTTCAAAAGACAGAATGACTGAAGTTGGTGACAGGACAGAACAGAAAAATTCACTATTTGCAGAATACTTGAATTTCAGAAAATACAGTCCTGCATGATCAAGTGCCAGACTGTTAAATCTATAAAATTTGGTTCTCATAAAACTTGAGGGATGTGTATAATGAATATCTGCCTGAATTTTCCTAAATTTTTGCCACATTTTCTTGAATGCTTTCAGAGACCCAAACTATATCACTTCGAGTGTATGAACAGTTGTAGCATTTAAAGGCTAATTTGAGCCAGAATAGCTTCTGTTAGAAGAGTATCACCCACAGGGGTGAAGCAGCCCATAAACAAAGGCATATATGCATACACATCTATAATTGCATGCGTGCAGCTGAGCACATGAATGTGTGCAGCTTATACATTATTTTTAATTAATTAATATGTATATATGCTTAATAAAACCAATCCATATATATTGTCTATATAGCTACAGACTTTCTATATTAATTTACACATGCACATGCTATTTGCAATCTGCTGGGCTTATTTGTGCCCATGTTAGCAGGAACATAATCCTCAGAATATCCTGATTTTTTTTTTTTTCTGGAGTAATCTCTTGCTTTTCACAGCCAGTTTCAGAATAAGCAATTTCTGTCTGTGCCCTTGGCCCCACAAGCAATCACTGCTGGGAGGAGCCCACTGACTAGAAAGTGTTTACAGGACGTAAGTGATTGATACTATTAATTGACCTTGTTGGCCCAGAGAAATGCATTTCTGTTTTCAACTCGCTGGCATTTCTGCATCTGTCACTAACTCGCCAAGTGATGAACTACTTTAAAAATTCAGCAGGTATCATGGGGGAGACAGCCAGGCAGCTGGAACGGCCCCACTGACCACCGTCTCTTGTTGTGCAGGCAGAGGACTCTTCGTCATGCGTCTCTCAATCTCTGTAGATGACAGACATAGGTCACATTAAACACAGGCTTAACATATTGCTCTCTCTCAGGTGCTATATAGTTCTTCAGGGAAACCTTTCAGAAACCACGCACTGGTGGCATTTATACTAAGCAAGAACTGAACCAGTGAAGCTCTAGGTCAGACACTGGCCCATACCAGAGCCAGTTAGAATAATTCAGAGCCCAAGAGACAAGGGGAAGAGTTTCACACAGGTCACCGCTGGGAAAGGGCGAAAGTCAGAGGTGGGCACGGGGTGGTGGAGCGGGAGCTTGTTTGGTAGTTCCATGGAGGAGGGAGGGGCATCGGAAGCAGGACAGAGGTGAGATGGTTTGGCCTGAAGGAGTGGGGATGAGGTTTATGCAGGAATGGAGTCTTACAAGTGAGAAGATCATGTACTTACCATGGGCATCATGTGGATGGTAGTACAAGGATCCTGAAAAAGGATTGGGTGAAGTACCTGCAAGGAAGGTGCATCTTAGCAGCAACACTTTGGCCTGAAATGAGTCATTCTTTTGAATGAAGAGATCAAGGAAGAAACTGAGTGAGCGAGAGAAGACTAAAGGTCCACTCAACACACGGGCATAAGGCAGAGAAGGTATAGAAGTAAAAACCAACACAGAAGTTGTGCCTCGTGTAGAAAGATGTTCAGGAGCAAAGTTGGAAAGCAGAAAAGAATCAAAGCAATTCATTATGGCCCATCTAAATTTTACTTAACTTTGCCTTCTCTTCAACCAGAAAAGTAAGAGGGTGTCTTCCTCTGCTTGCTGAACCCATGTAAAGATCTGCCGTTCAGTGCATCCTTGGCAAGCTTTTGGGGCCTCATCCCTGTTCTTTGAGAAAAAGCCCAAGCAGCCTGTCGTGCTGGGCAGGACCAGAGCTTGGGCCTGAAGAGCAGTGGCCGTGCATGTGATCTGTGCCAAAGTCCTGGGCAGGCCTGCGCCTCCAGAGTTAGAAACTAGCTGATTTTACAGGAAAATCCTTAAGTAAATTTTCCAGTGGCACAAGTCAAAGGAGGTTTGCACTGAGCAGAGTGGGAGCGTACCTTTCGTGCCTCCTCATGTTCCTGTGTGTCTGTAAGAGATAATTATTTAATATGCCACTGTCTCTTTGGATAAATGTCCCAGGCTAGCAATGAAGTTTTCAAGTCCACAGCAATGACTGGGCTTTTCAATAGATGTATTAATTTACTGAAGATCAAATTCCACCTTACCCTAAGATAATTAAAATAATGGTGGCCAAAAAATATCAGTAAAAAAATTAAGATTTGAGTCAACTGAAGCGTTTTTAATGTGACTATGCCAGATTGTTTTGGTTGGCAAAACATCCCCCACAATCAGGAAAAACAAAAACCAAAAAAAGACACTATGTTTCATTTTATCATTTTCAAAGGGTTGTTTATATTCAACTGTAAGAACACTAACAATGTTTCATGACCTCAAAATCAAAATTTTCCCACCTTTAGACCAAGTGAAACATTTTGTTCACCAAAAAAATGGAGGATTTTTACTTTTCATGCTGGCAAACAATTTGAAAAACAGTACTTTTAAGCTGATCAGGAGTTGATCATTTGTATATTTCTGGAACTTCAAGCAAACTGTCACGTTAGTTACTTGCACATCTGCCTGCTTAGAAGAAGAGAATGCAGATCAGTCACTAGAAGCTCACAATGAGAATCAAGAGAAATAGCTTGAGAATTTTGTTATACTTTTGAGTCACTGAATGCAAAAGACTAAGGCACTTCATTCTAGTAGTTACTATAAAAAGCAGGGGAAGTCTTTTGCTGACATTGTCAAGGGCTTTACACAAAATTTTTAAAAATGTTTGCTATATATTAATATTTAATTATTTTGAAAGTTCCTCCCCTAATTATGTAAAATGTTGGGCTTTTCTGCTACGATACTGCACTTTTCAACTCCACTTTTCTAGAACTATTGTGCATTTTAACCTCTCTCCCAATCCTGTAGAAACTTTGCTTTTAATAATTCATCAGAAGCGCTCCTTGGAAGTCACTCCTTCAATATGTGACTCCTTGTGTTTATTAAAGGAAGGGTGTTGACAGGCTTGAGGTGGGAACCACTTTTTTCTTAATAACTTTGATGTCAAAAGACAGTTGTGTAACAGCAGATGGCCTTCTGGTGATAATTTCCTGCATGACTCCCTTTGGAAACACCAATCTGATTTAATTTATTTTTTATAGGAAATACCAATGAATTTTGTGGATCCCAAAGAAATTGACATCCCGAGTCATGGAACTAAAAACCGCTATAAAACCATTTTACCAAGTAAGTGAGTTAGCCCACGGTCTCCTGCTATGAGATTTAATCCTGCTTTGAGAACATGTTGCTGTGGAAATCTAACTGTCTTTGATTGTTGTGTACCTATTCATAAGTGTATTTATAGTCTATGTAGAAAGACAACAAAACCCCAGTGCTGTAGGACTGGCAAATGCAGAACTCCCGGTGGATGCCTTCGTAGATGCACACTTTGGCAGCATCCCAACCACATACAGAAATGCAGCCTGGATGCATGTTGGTTTTGTCTGGAGGACAGCGCAGGCAGACGGGCAGAGACAGCTCTGCCGTGCCTCGCAGTAGCTCCTCCAGTCTGGAGGATGGGAGGACCAAGGCTGTTGCCTCCATCACAGCCCACATTGCCTTGCAGTCACTTGAATTCTCTCTGGTTGGGTCAAGCTACTTGGGATCCTTTCCAACATTAAGTGCCCCAGACTACAAAAAAGGCAAGTGCATCCCATCCTTTTCTTGTGGTGAACTTCCATCTTTATAAGTCCTCTGGTGTGCTGGCTTTTTTTTTTTCTTCTCCATGCACCAGCTGGCTTTGTGGAAATCTGTTTATGTTAGTAAGAAAAACATTCTCGCACAGTGCTGCCTCATCATTGCTCTAAGTTGTTATTGCTTTGCTATACTGCTTCTGTATTTTCACTGGCCCAAATTCTTTATTTCTGACCAAGTAACAATTGCTTTGTTATAACTAGAGGTGATTGAAAACTTTTCAGTGGAATAGTTTTCCTTCGAAATACACATTTCTCTGAAATGCCACTATTTTCATACCGTCTGTTGGGGGATCATGAGATATTCCATTCCTTTTTTATTAATAATTTTGTTTTGTGTTCAGTGCCAAAGTAGGTGGCAGTTTTAACACTGCACTAAATATAGACATGAATAGTTCTGTTTTTACAAATTTTGACGTCACCAAAGTGAAAAAGTTCAGTGATTCAAAACATTGGACGACACTCCCACAGAAAAATTTAAACACATCCCTTTGCTGAGGTTTGGAATGAAGAATACTTTTTAAATGACAGCATATCCTGTCAACTAGAAATTTGTTTTCTGATCGTCTCTATAATGTCCTTGTAGGCCTATGTTAGGTGCTAGTAATGGAAATTCACACGCTTTAAATTACAAGATTTCTCTCAGCAAGGCTGAAAGCATTGTGATTTGTTCACATCATACAGAGGCCTTGCAGTCAAATTAGTGAAAACTGCTGGCCTTCAGCCTCTAGATAAGTCTCAGAAATGTGATATTTAGCTGGGAAAGAAACTCATTGTGTGGAGTCCTCATTTCCCTTCAGACACCAGCAAAATTTCCATTGTCTTCAAGGTTAGCTCACCTATTGCAACCAATAGGTGCGTGCATCTGAGTGCAATTGAGGAATGTTGAAGG
Source organism: Pampusana beccarii (assembly GCA_013399365.1). Taxonomy (NCBI): domain Eukaryota; kingdom Metazoa; phylum Chordata; class Aves; order Columbiformes; family Columbidae; genus Pampusana; species Pampusana beccarii. Next base: position 610,198 of record VWYH01004713.1, on the reverse strand, counting down.
CAATTAAAGAAAGTCAGTAACTGAATGCAAATTATATGTCAAATAATCAGAAACTTAGTGTCCCTTAGAATCTGGCCCAGAGTCAACAGGATGTACACGGCGGGTGAAATCCTGACCCGTTTGACGACAGCAGGACTTTTGCCATCAGCTGCAGCGGAGTCAGGATATCACCAAGCCTCCCTCCGCCCGACGGGCGGATTTTTGGAAGTTCTCCCTTCCCATAGCATCTCACATCCAAGCTGCCCCAGCCACCATCAGGTTCACCTTCAGCAACGCCTTGCAAATGCGATGAGTCCTATTTCAATGCAGCATGTGTTTTGAATTGGGACGCGACAGCTGCGCCATGGTTGATGCCGATGAGCTTTGAGAACCAGCATGCCTTTGTGTTTTCACCTCCGGTTAGCCGGGGCATTCCGCTAACTCCACGGCACATTTTGAGTCCAAGCGGGCTGGCTGGTGTGCACCACAGCTACTCACTGACAGGCGCTTTGTAACCACCCCTGATAGAAATCAAAAGGTCTGTTGTGTGTTAGCACCAGGCTTTTTCAAAGAAGGTATTTTGAGGATTGAGGCACACGCTCATAATAAATACTCACACACCCCACACCCAGCCTGAGAGGGTTTGGAAATGATTTGAGCGATTAAATAGAGCAGCCTTCCTGGTTTCCTGCTCAGATGATATCAACCCGCTGCTTCGTACACCCACATCAGCTTTTCCATTCCCAGTGCTGGGTGTGTCTCCTGAATCAAGGCACCTGTGGTGACAAATGACATTTGAGCTGGTGGATTATCTCCTAAAAATGCCCAGTCCTGCCAGCTCCACCCTCTGCACTGTGGACGATGTTCTCATTTTTTAAGAGATAATTCTGTGGCAGGGTGCATGAGGGCAGGTTCACGTTAATAGATACTACCCAGCCAAACACACTCACGTGAAATAAAATGAATGCCTAATGAAAATTATTCTATATGGAAAACTGTGAAGTGCAGGAAATTTTGCATTTCTAGGAAAGATGTTTCAGTTGCAGTGTGACATAGTCAACGCTCTTATGCAAACACTAAGGTGCTCATAAAGTTTTCCAAGTGTTATTTGTTTCATAGTAATATGCTAATACAACTAATGATGGGACAGTGTGGGATCAGAGGCAAGTGGCTAAACCGTTCCTTAAAATCACTGTTTCTCCATCCTTCCTCCTGCCAGCAACCCCAACATTGGTCCTGTTAAACCCCACTCCGTATCTTCAGCCGCCTTCCCTCTGCCATCCACCTACAGCATTTCTCACGCCCTCTGAGCAGGTTCCCAGTCCTGCACACAGATTTCCCAGCCTCTCGCCACTCTCACATCCTTGTGGCAAAACACCAGCCCCGCTGCTCCCTCCTCATCCACTTACTCCGCATCTTCAGCTGCCTGCTTGTCTCCTGCAGCCGCCACTACATGTCCCCGCAGCAGGACCTCGGCTTCAAAGCCCTCTATCCTTTCCCCTTCCTACCACGCTTTTCCACCTCAAACCAGAAGCAGAATTCCTGTGGTCCTTCAGAGCGTGTGTGGGCTCTTGCTTACAGAGGAGCAAGTGGCTTAACACTATTCTGTGGATACCTTCATGTGTGCAGCACATCCAAGGTACCTGGGTGTCACTCCTTACCCCTTTCTGACGAGAACCCTCAGGGCAAAATCCAGCGTGAAAACACTCGTGGCATCACAGCAGATTCACAGTAACATGAAGGAAGAAAGCACTTGATGGGTCAGACTCACAAATCCACAAGCTGTGACTTGAAGCGCCTGTACTAAAACTGTCTCTGCCACTCCAGCTAAAGACAAGGGGAAAGTTAAATCTAAATCACAGAAACAAAGCACTTTATTATGCGAGTTTATAGACAGATGCTGGAAAACTGTTCTTTTGATGTTGAGAATTTTCATGCTCCCTTGCACTACATTCTTGACTATGAATGGTTGTGTTTTCTTGGATCCTTCTCCATAATGGAGGCAATAGAAGGGTTTCAAGGGATAAACAAAAAAAATAATATTTTCCAAGCAGAACGAGAAAAGCTCTTTAATCTTAGTGGAATTCAACATGGGTTCATCAAACCATTTTTGCATATCTATGTCAGCCAACAAAATGTGTCCTAGTTGTGGTCACCAGTATCATAACAGCTATAATGTTTGTAAATAGCCAATGTTATAATAATTTATCTGTTAGACTGCATAGTTAGAAATGTAAATGGATAGTAGGCAGACCTTATTTTTAGTAGATAAGAAAGATTCCTTTTGCATGAATGAAACTTTATTTTGTAATGCTGAAGCATGTTTTAAAATGCAGAGGCGCTCAGCATGATAAATCTGTTAAGTTTTCCATTGAGAAATCACAGATCATATTGTAAGTGCCAGGAAGGTATTCAGATGAGATTAAAAAATGATGCATAGTTTACAGGTGTTCTATACATGAGGTGTTTTGAGGCAGTTGTATTATTTGCAAGTCTAATAACCTGTTCCCCATCTGGCAGAGACTGGGAGTTCAGTCTGGTATGATTTTTCCACATCCTGCATTACAATGTTTACCAAATATTATAGTAGCAGTATCCACAACTCATTTATAGGCTGCAAGCAAAACCAGGTAAAATAGAGGTGAATTAGTTTCAAAATGTTTCAATATCTGAAAGATTTATGATCTTTTGGGCTGCAAGGGTGAGAGCAGTCTGCCTCACCAAATTTTCTTCTTCTTTTCCTGCTCACAAAACAGAAATACCTTAAGGACAGCCCTTCTCACAGTATTTCAGTCCTACTGTTGGTAAGCCAACTAGGACAGGATTAGGAGTAACGAATGACTTATCTTGGAAATGCTACAAATGCTAAGACATCCATACTCTGAAGAATTCAGAATATAGCTGCAGTTGAAATGGAAGATGAAAAAGCACATCGTACACATCATACAACAAGTACAGCCTTTGCAATGGGACAAAGCCTTGAGTCTTCATGACGAAGTGGTGTTCATGGAGTGGATGAAGCTCCACTATCGATGGCAGTGGGGGAGGCTGTCCAGCAGTGCCACCATGTAGCCCAGCTTGTTCCCTGCACCGGGCTATCTCATGGGGACAAGCTACAGCCCCTTTAACACCCTCCTGTTCTTCCAGCCAGGTAAATTCAGGCCAATATTGATTTGTTAAAGATGGAGTTAGAGGAAGTTTCTTCTACTCTAACAGGAGAGCTATTCCAGACCTCCTAAATACATGGAAAAAAACAGCAGTAGTTTTGCCTCAGTCAAAATTGTAGGAGACATTTTTTTATTAGTAATTATAACTGCTTAACAGCTCTGCTGCATTTCGAGATGCTGTACAAGCACTGATGAATTCAGCCTTGCAACCACCATCTGTGTCTTTCTGCTGTAGCTTCAGACTCTCCGACTTTGCCATCCTCAAGGAAAAGATTATTACCTCCAAGGTATTTGTCATTCAGGAGGAAACTAATTACTTCCATTTGTGTCTGATGATTGCTTAGTGGCTCTGGATCTTTAGGTTTTCCTCATTTCAGAGCTGAGTTTACAGCACTTACCTATTTCATAACTCATCAAGACTGTTAATTTATAAAAGTTTCCCATTCGGAAGCAGTGTTTGTTTCATTAATTGGAGTTGGAAGGAGGTCTCAGAAATTGTAAAGCTGATTTAGCTGCTCCTTAGTAAGGGAGGGATTTATCTCGAGACGTGGTAATTAAACTGGATGTCGAGTCTGCTTGGAAGAGGTTTTTTAAGGTAGGGGTCAAGCTACACCAGAATCAGAGGCATTGTGTGAGCTGGAGGAAGTGGGTGTTTTTTCAAGGCCACGTAGCCTGAGGCATTTGTGGAAATGGCTAATAATCACTCTGTGCTGAAAAGGAATGAGAGGTTTCCTGTCCTCATATTGTTAAGGGGGGGGGGGGGAAAAGCTCTAAGTGAAAAAGTTGGGAATGCTAGTACAAAGAGATTTTAACATAAGCTAACTAAAGTTCATGTTGTGCTGTTAACACAGAGGGCAAGACTTCCATGCACTGACTTTGAACTACAAGTCATGCATTCATTTGCACATATTAAGAAACATACTTTCAAAACACCAGCCTGAGTGCTGCAAAGGCTCCACTCCTGTGACCTCCAGTGGGAAAAGGACATAAAGTGTGTTCGGGATCATCCCTCCTCTTCCTTTGATTTGCAAAGGTTTTATCTTGTTCTTAGGAACAGGATGAAAAGTCACAAAAGAAATCCAAAAGCAACTCTGAAAATACCAGTTTTTACTACAGTATATGTACATCAATTATATATTTCTTGTGTAAACGACAGGGCCACAATAATAAATAGTGGGTTTGTACCACTCTTCAGTTCACATCCACATATCTGTTTTTGAACACATTGCCTAGATTGCATTCAGCAAAGCAGCTATCCAGAGACTATTTCCAAACCAATGAGTGTAAGTATACCATCGAAAAGCTGCTGATTATAATTAATTAAGAAAATTGCCAGAAGAAAATATTATTTTTTTCAGCACAGAAATACTTCCATATTATTTTGTTAACAGTAGAATTTTTTTTTTCAGAAAAGATGTAAAGAAAGTCAAAGTGTGCCCCTAGATACCCCCAACATAGGCACCTCACTCCCCTTCTCCTTATCCCTTTCTGTTACGCTGTGTAATTGAGAATTTACTGGTTTTAATTCCAAAAAGGTAATATGTGGAGGATCACGTCACCACGAAGTAGCAGGCAAAAACTTTCTTTGCAAGAGGGATTTAGTAACCCCCAGTTGTATACTCAACAGAACTGGCCCCCATTCCGTTCTAGGTCATCCAAGACAGTGAAGAAAAGAAGAGCGTGAAGGAAAATGTTCCTGTATTTTGGCATTGTGTCTCCAGTCTTGTACACATGAATGGTCGCAGATTGTGTCAGATGAGAACATAGGACTGAAGCGAAGGATATGGATTACCTAGTCCAGCCCCTTACAGTGAATTTAAATTGGTAGAAAAACACATAGCTGATTTCATCCCAGGCAGAGGGAGCTTTTCTTAATTTAAATCCAACTGTAGTGATTGGAACAGTACAGTTTCGGGCAAAGATAGCAAAGTTGAATCCAAAGGACTTGTTGTAATTATCTGGCATCGTACAGTGATATGATGCGGGTTTCAGAGACAGTCTAGGCAGCTCAGCTTGATACTCGGCACAGGTAGACCAGACCTTGCTGAACATCGCCCACACCTGATAGTGTTGCTTCAATGCCCACAGCTTGCTGAGATACCTTCGTTACACATGATGATCCTTTGCAGAAGGAAGAATTTGATGCGTAATGCTTTAGTGCTTGACAACCCTGAATAACAGTAGATTATTTTCTTCAGCAAGTCTTTGACTCTCTATAGAAATCTTCTAATTATGGGTTTTCTTTTCAATTTCCATCTTCCTTGTGCTCTTAGATCCTCTAAGCAGAGTGTATTTGAAACCAAAAAATTCATCTGACTCCTTGAGTACCTACATAAATGCTAACTACATTAGGGTAAGTAAATGTACACTCTTCATGTGCTTTTGAGACAGTATTTGATTTTCCATGTGAACAGCTGATTTTGCCAAGGTGCCACTCGTTTTATTTCTACCCATCTTCATTGATAATTACTAGTATTTTTGTCTGCGTTGGTGTGATAGAAGTAGTTTCATGAGCTGTTTGTGACAAAGACCACGTAGCCATGAATGTACAAAAATGGTTGCAGTAAGAAAACAATTAATCAAATACTTTAGAAAAAACATTAATAAACATGTGCATTACTATTTGTTTGCTTCTGTATTTACTGTTTAATATTGTCCTACTGACTTAGGTAGGGAAAAGGTTACCTTTTAACAGTGACAGAGATACCAGTATTTTGGTAAAGAGAAGATCAGAGTCAACAGCAATATAACCTGTATGGTTGCTCATTGCAGTCATGTTATCCAAAAGCAAATTCAGTGGTGATGGGTTTTTGTCATGCGTAACTATAGCAATTTATAGTCTTGAAATCATCAGATAAATAGTTAAAAAAATACTGTAACAAGTTTGTGAAAAAGGAGCAAAAGTAGATGTGTTAAATATACACATGTGCACCAGCACATACACTCATTCACATTTTATTCCCTATAGTGAATTTACATGATTATAAAGACTTTATCAGTATGAACCCGATTGGAAAACATTATTTCTAAGTGTCATCTGCGTTATAATTCTCAATGGCACATGGACACTGAGCCTTTTTGATCCCATGGCACAGTGTATGCTGCATAGACTACTAAGACACTACTTCAGTCATGTTTTAGGAGTGTAGTTCTGTACCTGCCAAATTGAATGTTTTAATTAGAGTTATGTACAAGATCCTCAGCTGGAATAAATGTAATAATGCAACTAAAATTTGGCCCCAGAGCTCTACAATAATGTTGCTTACTTAAATAACAGTACATGAATATATACATACACATCCCCCATGCCCCTTGCCCTGCCTCACTTTACATCCTATACTTTCAGTGTTTGGTATGAAAGGCATCATCATGTAACTAAGCAGAGCGGTTCTCCTTGGAGAGCAACTCTTCCATCAGCCAGGCCATGTTTTGAGTCCTCTGAGGTTTCCCTTTTCCCCATGCCACCACCTTTCAGGCCAACATACGGTGATTTCTCCTGCTGCTAACACCAGTTGGACTGTCATCAACAGAAGAAAAAAATACAACCCAGCAATGAAGTGAGATTTCATATCCATGTGTGCAATATCATTAGGCTTGCCAGCACAGACCTGTCTTGGACAAAGTATGTCCAGGTAGATTGGTGAGTAGAAGGAGGACTGTTTGAACCAGCTGAGGATCTATCCCATTTGTTCATGTGAGGAATGGTAGCTGTCAGGGAGAAAGGAACCCAAAAGCACGACCGATGGCTAGAGGCTCCCGCACCACCTCCAGCATTCTCCATTCACTCCTCCCCGTCAGCCACTGCCAGGCTCTCCTCATCTGCATTACTGTTGTGCACCCTGTCACTGCGCAAACAAGTTCTCCTTCTCACACGAAAAATAAGAAGGCAATCTCTTGTTTTTCCCATTTCTTCTTGCTTTTCCCTTTCCTCTGCTTCCTCACTGTTTGCCTAACCTTTCTTTGACCTCCTATATACTTTTGTATCTCGGGACTCCCTATGCTGATACGTTGTCCCTCCTGTAAGGTCTCATAAAAGTGCTTTGTGCTTAGCAAAGATCCACACCAGAGTCTTTGACTCCACAAGCATTCCAGTATTTTAAATCTTTTTTCCTGTCACAAGTCTTCATATAAACCAGTTTTATAGTTCTCATTTTTTTTCCTGTGGCTTGTTGACTGTAAACTATCTTGTAAACACTTCAGCAATATAAATCATGGATTAAAGCACCGCTGGATGATGGAAAGCCCCAACAACTTGGAAAACAGAGTAAGATAGAAGAAGCCAAGTAAGCAGAGAAATTTGAGAGGGATTGATGTATTCTCAAGACAATTCCAGTCCATCAAATCAGTAGTTTCCAGAGGAAAAACTGTTCTACTGAAAAATTTCTGATCTGCTCTACTGTTAGTCATAACTGCTTTCAGTTCAAATAACTTTTTTTTTTTTTTAGTTCCAGATTCATTTTTCTGCTCTTTTAGAACATTCAATTGCAATTTTGGTTGACCACGTGGATTTAAAGTGAATGCTTTTGTATCTGTTTCTAAACCAGGGATATGGAGGTAAAGAGAAGGCTTTCATTGCAACTCAGGGACCCATGATTAATACCGTGAATGATTTCTGGCAGATGGTTTGGCAAGAAGACAGCCCTGTCATTGTTATGATCACAAAGCTGAAAGAAAAAAATGAGGTATGACAACTAGCCAAACTGAGAAATTATTGCTATGGCTGCATGCTGTAGAAAGAACCTTAGCAGGTATGGAAGGAAGCTAGCAGATAACAAGCTCTTAAATACTCTGGTAATGGGCAATATGAAAAGTAATACTGGGGTAGCAAAATACACCAACTGCAATTGCATAGCAATCTAGCAAGAGATGTATTAAAAAAAGACAAAAAGGAATTCCATTTTCTAGATCTGTGCTCTTGGATTCATAATTTTTTAAGAAACACCTCATTTGTCTGTTGATCCCCTCTGTACTTATCGTTACTTTCTGGTATATAAAGAATAGATGGTTAGTGTTACGATTAGAGGTTTCTTGACATGGTTGAAGTTTGCACTTTGTTATAATGGCAGGTGTTGAATCCATTCCAGATATTACAAATCTTCCGGACCATCCCAGAAATACAGTTTGGGCTCTCAAATGCCAATACCATGGAGGGACTTAGCCAAAATGGAAATACGTGGTTCTTTACCTTAGTACCAAGTAGAGACGACAATTGCATTTTAATTGCTAAATGCCATCTAACTGCCTGTTATACATTCTGTGACTTTTGGATCCACTCCAAATTACATCTTCATTAGCTTTATTTAGTATTCATGTAAATTGTTGCCAGGCTTTCCTTGATAGTGCCAGAGTCCATGTTTGTGACTGCCAGACATTAGGAATGAAAATCACTCTCCTGTGCAGAGGCCCAACATAAAGCTCTGTTCTGGAAGCCTGAATGTTAAAGAAGTGGTTTACACAGCTTGTGGACAAGACAGAGACAGACATAAAGGAGTTTGACTTTTTTCTCGAGTCCAAACTGCTAGACTCAGTAGCAATTCCCAATTCCAGGTAGGTGCCTCAGCACCTTACCAGGTAAGCACTAGGGCCATATTGCTCCTGTTCCACTCACACCCCTGCTCTTCAAGCTAAGATGTGTGTGATGATAAAGAAACAGAGTTTATTCAGGCAAAATTCCCAGTCTGAGTGATGAAGGGACCAAGACCCTGAGTGCATTCCCAGGGCTCAGACTCACTGCTCCATTTAAACATGGACTCAGTAGACATACTCTTCTTTCTTCTGCCCTTGACCACTGCTTGGCTCTTTGTCTTTGTGAGTTTGGGCTTCTAACATGAACTTAAAATGCAGTGGATTTTAAGAAAGCTATATGTAAAAAGCAGGTTGGTGCTGTAAAATATCCCAAGACGTATTTCCAAATCAGGTGCCATTTTGCACTGGACTGTTCAAACAAGTGTCCAGAAGCCCACATTAAAAACATTACTCCTAAAAATGTAGGAAACTTAACCCAACCTAACTGTCCCAAAGAATAAGTATTTCACTGAGGAAATGCTGACTGTTTAAACACTCACATCTGACACTGTGTAAGAAGAATGGCTTGAAAGAAGTGCCTGGTGGTTTCCATCATGTCAGGAAGCCCTGTGTTTACCTGAGTTACGCAGGCTCTAGGCACTGGTGTTTATCCGCATTGTTGTGGCCTGGCAGTGGTAATTTCCTCCTAATAGAAAGGGTGGGGAATCTCAAATCGTTCCCAGGCTATATAGAGAGGCTGTGTTTGCACAAGCTGTCCTGCCCTGTCTAGAAACATTAGGAACTCTCCCACTGTTAGCAGGTTCCTCATGAAACCTTGCTTGCTATTGAAAAGAAAACAGCTTGGCTATTGGTGATGTTCAGCGTATTAACTCCACTGTTAAAGTGTTTGCTCTCCATAGGGAAGGAAAGAGCAGATGTTAGCATAATAGCACTTAATGTTTTTTTCTTCTCTGTGGTCTGCTTTATTTCCATCATTTTCGGGGAGGTGCGTCTGCAATACACAGACATAGAAATACTTTCATATTTGAAAGCGTATTCATCCACTCATTCACATCCACAGCTGCACAAATAAACCCCCATACCTGATTCTCAGGTATGGGCCCCATTCCTTGGTGTAACGTCAGTCAGCCTCCATTTAAGTTATAATATACTATAATATATAAAGTCGTGTGTAATGAGCGTCACATGAAAAACTTTAATCTCAACAATAAATTCATTTGTTTCGCATGAGTAAAATTATTTGGGACATTAGTGTGCCAGTTCAGTACACTGATGTGATGAATTTGCAATAACAATGGGAATTGTGTGAAATTATGGTAAACAAAGGTTTCTATAGAGTTATTTCCTTCCATGAGATGAAAAAATTGTTAAGATGCACTGTGGTAACAGTGTTTGTAAGATCAAAGAAGATCTAACGTGAAAGTAGAGTGCTGAGCAAAACACCCATTTCAGCCGTATGAAAAAAAACGTAGAGCATTAAATTATTGGATTTTCCTTCTTTTTCGTTTTGAAGCCTGACCAAAAAAATCAGATTGATTTGTAAGCAAGAATAATGCTGGAGGAACTATGGAAGCTGGAGTATTTTAAGCAGAATCTGTAAAACCTGTCCCCAAAACTACACAATATCTGAACAGATTGGAAATCTATCTGTGCCAGGAAAGTCCATGGTAAAGGAGCTTCTGCCTGAATAAATGAGAAACTTGGAATTCTAGGCTATAATTTTAGGGTTAATTTGAGGAAAAACGCATCTCATCTAGTGATCTAGGTACCCTTCTTGGTCACTGAAGAGCAGAGGGTGATCCATCCCGCTCTAAGAGAATGAGATCAATCACCTATTGAAAATGATCATCTCTAATTCTGTAGTAATATTTTAGGACATGATCTTACAAAGCTTTATCCACGAGACACATATAAACTTCATATCTTACTGAGTTTAGTCAAGACAACTGAGCAATGGAAATTATACAAGAATGTGGAGTGTAAGAATTTTATAGACTTTTACATAATTTTATAGAGAAATTTACAGACTTCTGTTGTATCAGCTGTTTTTCATGGTTATGCTATGTACTCCGTAGAGAATATGCATTTAGTTTGTCTTCAAAACTTACTAGCGACATTAAATGTTAACCAGGAAACATATTTTGGGAAGTGTAAATAAAGAATACTGTGCAGCGTTCTGCAAGAAGAAAGGACTAGTACTGACAGATGCATTAAACAATGCGCATTTATTCATCTCAGATAATGTAAATCTTGTCAGTAGTTATCTTGGACAATCTTGTTAACTCACTGTTTAAAGCTCATATTATTTTTCATGTAAAGTTTTTTCCCTCAGTTTGCCTATAGGCATGCTTATCAACACATAGCAAAGTAGATTTTGGAATTCAGAAATCCAACCTTTTACAGAATTCACAGAAGCCTTTTTGAAGATTACTTTTTAGTTGAGTGTTGGTGCCATAGATATGTCTTAGGTTTCAGTAAAACTTAAGTAGATTTCATCCTAACTTTGAGGATTTTAGTATAAGAAGACAAATACTGCAAGCCCTCTGAAAGTATAGCTCTCATGCTTGAGTTAGTAGTGACAGTAAATAGATGACAGGAGTAAAAAGGAATTCTGGAAATGAAGCTTTGTTGTAATTATTCATTACTGGTGTGTGTTGGCCTGGTTATTGGGACATTTAATGTGTAAATTTGATGGCATAGCTATATTGAAAAATAAACAAGTGGAGCTGAAGTAGAGGAACTTCACAAATATTCGAGAATTATTAAACTTATTTTGTTCAGGGTCCAAATCCAGGGAAAGTAAAGCACATAAATAACACGTCAGCTGAGCGAGCTTTGTCCCTTCAGCAGAACTGGGGGACCAGGCTGCGCCAGGAGCACTTACGGAAAGTCTAAAAAGCCTGTGCTCGTGAGAACGGACCAACCATGGCACAGAGCTGGTGCTGGCCCCGGCCTGAAGCAGGGCCAGATCCTGCTGAGGGGCTTCCCATGGAGGCCAGCACCCAGCAGGCCTGGGACAGGGCGCACAAGGAGACAAGGCAGGGGACGGGGGGAGCCTGGGCCTGCTGCCCTGTCACTGTGGGGAGGACAAGGGCTGAAATCAATTACAGGTCATGCGAGATACTGTTCGTCGTATAAACTTCCTGTTCGGGTCAGAGAATGTTGTGTAGGTTTTTTTTGCTTTGGTGTTGTTTTGTTTTGGTGTTTTGGGGGGGTTTGCTTGTTTTTTGGTTGGTTGGTTGTTTTTTTGTAGGGTTTTTTTGTGTTTGTTGTTTGGTTTTTTGCCTTTTTAAAAAATAATTTATTTGCAAAAGTTTTATGAAGAGCAGCTGAGGGAACTGGGGCTGCTTAGAAAAGGAGGCCGAGGGGAGACCTTATCACTGTCTACAAATACCTGAAAGCAGGTTGTAGCAGGGAGGGTGTTGGTCTCCTGAGTAACAAGTGACAGGACAAGAGGAAATGGCCTCAAGTTGCACCAAGGCAGTTTAGATTGGATATTAGGAAAAAAGTCTTCATGGAAAGGGTTGTCAGGCATTGGAACAGGCTGTCCAGGGAAGTGGTTGAGTCACCATCCCTGGAGGTGTTTAGAAGACACATAGGTGTGGTTCTTAGGGACATGGTATAGTATCAGCGTTAAGTTATGGTTGGACTCAATAATCTTGAGCTTCTTTTCCAACCAAAATGAGTCTATGATTCTATGAAAAAGCTAACCAATGGAATTTGAAAGATGGCAGGAAGATATTTTCCATGTGAAAGTTAGAAGATTCCCAGGCTTTTGGCTGCCATGTGAATTTGGTTAGGATTTCTTTTTTTTTTTGAGCTTAAGCGTCTTTTTAAAAAATCCTGCTTGTAGCTGTTATGTGTTTGCTGACTACACAGATGGTTGAACATTCAATCTCAAATTCGCAAAATATGTGGCCTATTTAAAAAGTGCTGTAATAGATGAATATGCTGAAAGGGAAACTATGTGGCCTGAAAGAACAGCAAGGAACAGAATCAGGACCAGCACAATCAGTGGAGGTTGAGGACCACGTGGTGATAAGACAAACGAATTCTTCTTTTTTTCTTATACAAACTGTAGGCAGTAAGCTTTTGCCGATTACAGACGCGAAGCTAGAGAGCACACTTTGTAACCATTATGTTTGGCTTTTGAACAGGTTTAAAACATACTTACTTGAGATCAATGGAATTTTCTCTAAGTTTCACGCAATAGCTTGAGGCAACTTACTCTTTTTTTGATGATGCTCCTGGGATTTTCTGTATTTTTTTTTCTTTGTTTGATATGTTTATCCCCCCCATCTTCATCTTTATCTCTTTATTATAGTTAACTTCCAAAAACACGCTAATTCCCCCAAATATCTGTCTTCTTAGAAGTGCCTGAACCAGCTGATCCCAGCTCAATTTGCAAGGCTATTTTTTAACACAGTAACAAACAGTGTTTTAAAAGGTGCATGGAGACTGTGTTAAAAATAATCCATTGTATCTCACTAAATGTAGACAGACTGTTAAATGAAAGATATTTTAATGAACAGCCGCATTTCATTGTCCACCCAGAGCAAGTTGCCAATTCCAGTTCTGGGAAAGAGTCAAGAAAAACACTCTTTTCGAGTGCCTGAAGGCTTTGTAATGAACGTCGCTTGCTCGCATTTATCAAGAAGTCTCAGGGGTTGACTCGACTATTGTTGATTGTCAGGGTACAATTGTGTATTTAGACTTTTCTTTTTCCCACATTAGCACTGAAAACTACATTCCCAGGGAGGGGCATGAATTGCAGATCTGGCAGATGATAGTAGCTATATGTGTCACATGGAACTTGTGAAGGCTTTTTTTCACACAAATTTCTGAGTATTTTATTGCCATTCTTGATGTCTTCGGGGAGACAGCAAATTTAGGATGTTCGAGTAATTCTGCAAAAGACAGGATTTGAATGAAACCAATCAGACTGGCCAGCATTATTTCAGAAAACTTGGCTTTCACACACCTCACGCTATTAAGGTAATGAACATCTATTTTTAGAAAAGTATTTATACAACAGAGATGATTCAGTTCAATCAGCTATTGGGTTATCAAGTAGAGTAGCAGCTTAAAGATCACACCTGGTGGTAAAGCTTTGCATTTCACTGATATATTTTTCTGGTTCATTTTTAGCAGGATTTACTGGGAGCTATGTTTTATGGCAATTGATTATATTGAAGGGATTGCTTCATTTTGCTGCATAATTTAGGATACTGACTAAATATATACCATTTTCTTCAGCAAGACTTCGTGAGGAAATGCAAACAAGTTCTTTGTGGGTTCCTGTTGTTGTAGAACTGTCTGTTCTCTCAGGGATTTTTTACCTGTGCATTGGATATTAAAAAGAAGGTTTTATTTAATTGTTGTTTTGGTTTAGGTTTGATTTTATTTAATGAACAAGTTAGACTGGCCAGCATTATTTCTGAAAATGTGGCTTTCAAACACCTTATACTCAAGATAATAAGCATCTATTTTTAGAGAAGTATTTATACAACAGGGAAGTTTGCTTTCAGGTAGACTATAGGGATATATTAATGGAAATGAATATGAAGTTGCAGTTGAGTGGAAGATAAGCAAACTATTGCGGGGGAAAATCAAATTGGTTCACACTGTAAAATGCTGTTTCTTCATCTTTTTAGTAGATGCTTGTCAGGTACATTGCTGGAATAATATAACACTACTGATTCATTAAGAATTCTATAAATAATTTTGTGTAGCTCTAGCAAGACTGATGGATTTTTTAACATTTATTTCTAGTAAGTTATATAGTAGACAACTCAGATTCTGCAAAATACTTTAATATGCACATTAAGTGCTATGGAATTCAGTAAGATGTAAGGCCACATTTACATGCTTTGTTGTGTCAGGGTTAAGGAGAGTAAAGAGGACAAAAAGTCTTGTGAGGAGGGGACAAATTCTGAATCTCTTCCTCAGAAGGAAATCTCGTTTGTAAAGGGTAAACTTCATAAATTTATTTCTATGGATTAAAGAATATTTTAGGGGAAAAAAAAACTTTAATTTTAAATGTGGAAAAGAATTCCATTAATGGAAATTCATTGAGCTTTTGAGGATAAAAACAGCTGTAGAAAATGTTCAGTGACAGAGATCCGTATTTGGAAAACTCAGATCCTGAAAATCAGGCCTAAGTAAGCCATTCGTTAAGAACCCTGCAATATCTTATTTAGGAATGCTTCTGATATGAATAACACCTTGGTTGAATTCATCTGAACTTTCCAGACAAATACATTTTGTGTAAAAATTAGATATGAATATGGCTCCAGGATCCAGTTTGTTGATGACGCTAATGGTTGCTTTCCAGAAATGCGTGCTCTATTGGCCAGAAAAAAGAGGAATCTATGGGAAGGTTGAAGTCCTTGTTAACAGTGTGCAAGAATGCGAGAACTATACTATCCGTCAGCTTACAATAAAGGTAACAATCTGCATCTGAGAAACACTGTTCTTAATGCTTTATTTTTTTTAATATTAAGTGAAGTTAAGGAATTTTTTTTTAAAGGGCATAAATTTTTACAGGAGGAGTAACTGAGCTATGAAGCTCACAGCTGCAAGGTACAATTGAGACCAAAGCACTGGAACACTTATCCTATTGCTGTTTTGTATCACTGGCAATATAAAAGGCTTCAAAAAGAGTGCAAGTTTCACTCTCTTGAATTACATTTGCTATGAGGCCTTTTTAGTATTGCCAAGGCAATGTGAAGGGATTTTAGTTAAAGAAAGAACTAGCATAGCATCATTCTGAAAAAGATATGTTGCTCGTGTTGTGTGCTGAGTGTATCCATAGCCCATTCGAGGAGCTAAAAATATAAGGAGTGTATAACAAAAGCTTTATGTTTTCATGGTTCTAACTAAACATTAACTGTGCCAAAGAAGGCAGATGCTCCTCTTCTAAGTTACTCCCTATATTACACTTACGTGCTATCAGATTGCATCATCTGCTGCTCCTGATGGAGCGTTACAGTAAGTAATGACTTGGGAAACTTTGTGTGGTGTTTCAGCCCATGCAGTGGGAAGTGGGCAGAAGTCATATCATCCAACACAAACTACTCTAGCCCATATTTAGCCCCTTTGCTTGTTGAAGTAAGCAGTAACATCCTCTGTTGGAGAGAGTAATTGGACAAACTGGGATGTCTGATTAATCTAGAAGGACAATTCTTCTGCACCTTTAACTTAAATACTCTTGTAATTGTAGTTTCATACTCTCATGATAATGTCCTTTAGTGGTAGAGGAAATATATAATAATTGAGAGATTCAGAAGCCGAGATCAAGCTAATCTCTAGATCTCGTTGCTGATCTAACAGTTCCCAATGGACAACAGAGTCAGCAAGCCAGTAGTCAGATGGATAGTGCAGAACTCACATAGCTGGAAAAACAGCTAAGTTTTCAGGTGTACAAACCGTTCTTACAACTATATCCCTGGAAGCACACCTGTTCCCTGCAATTGCATCCTCTGGGTCTAATAAAGTTAAATCTCTCTCCCTTTTACTGTCTTTTTACCGTAACATTAAGATAAATCAGAAGAATTGTTCACCTCACGTGTGCGTATGAAATCTTCATGTTATTTTCAGCAAGGGAGTCAGTCTCAGAGTGTGAAACACTACTGGTACACGTCCTGGCCGGACCACAAAACCCCCGACAGCGCTCAGCCTCTGCTGCAGCTCATGCTGGATGTAGAAGAGGACAGGGCAGAATCACCTGGCAGAGGGCCCGTGGTTGTGCACTGCAGGTAATTTTTGCAATCCTTCTCTGAAATGACTGCCCAAAGCAAGGCCAGAGCAAATCGCATCAAACAGTCCTCCTCCTAAACAAAGAACGTATTTGGGGAAGAGTAAAACTCCCCAGATCCTCTTCATGCTAATTGATGTTTTCTGTTCATATTTGAGGATCTGAGTTTTGGAGAGAATTCCCTTGTTGCTAGCAAATCATCACTGAACCATTGTCCATTTCTACTAATGAACTCACTTTCTGAAAGACCAGCTGGAAAAATTATTTTGCTTCTGTTCCTTATTCGTGACTTGCTTTCTTTTTAGTCTTGTTTTACAATTACATACCTAAGTCAGGTGCAGTGCCCTGTGACTGGTTGGCTAAAATGTTGTAAAGACAGTCAGTTTTGCACAGCACATATCAGGTACAAATTTGGAGACCAAAACACATGAGCACCAAAATTTGTGGACATTTTCACAAAGGCAGTTGGTTTGATACTCAAGAGCAAAGTGTTATTCAGTACTCAAGAACAGAGAGTGTTACACAAATTGTAATGAACCAGAGAATGTCCTTCTAATTATTCTAATTAAATCCCATTTTATTGCTTTATGTTGACTCATTGCCCCATGTTGCAATTTAAGTAGTAGGAAGCAGTAGTGGATTTGTTACATTGGTGGAAACATGTAGGCAAAGCAAAACAGAAAAAAAAATTAAAATCAGTGTAATCCTTATTTGCTTTGTCTCATAACTCTGATGATACACTTCTTACAGTTCTTTTTTTTTCCTAGAATTACATCAAAACCAGAACTTCTCATCTTGAACCACTTCTTTTTAACTCCATATTTAGGAGATTTAGAGAAATGGAAGCCAGATTTGAACCACCCATCATTTTTCAAAACCAGAATGTGAGGAATAAGGAACTTTCCAAAATTTTATGCAGCTATTTTTATCAGGAATTGCAGTTTCCCTAAACAATCCACAGATCTCTGGATGGCTATCGAGAGTCCCATTTTTCCAGTAAGGATCTTCAGTAATGAGAGTCTTCTGAAGAATGGGGTCTCTTTCTGAGATGGCTCATAGGACAGCAAGCTCTGTAATCATGATTAATGACCCAGATATCATCTCAGTTGTGATTAAATTAATAGTACTTCAGTGACAATTCAGCTGTTGGACTACAGAATGGGTAAACTCATTCACACTCTATTTTCTAGTCAGATAGTTTCTTCCCTTTTAATCTGAGTTGCAGATGAGGTTATCCAAGTCTTGTAGAGCCTGTGCACACTTTTAAACTTGGACCTCAGATACAACAGCACAATTCTCAGTTATTTCCAGAGGAGCATTGCAGTGCACACTCAAACAATGATCCTTAATCTGAAGCAGAAATGCTTTAATAATTTATTTATATGGTACAAGTGAAAAAAAAACGTAGGTCAGGTTTTTTTATGTGTCTTCTTGCAGTGTATCAGCATAGGGTGCTTGTCTTAGACACTTCAGTGATGAACCCACTCCAGACTCCAGATATAAAAAGGACTTTACTTCTTTTAGCAAAGTAGTTCCTATTCTGCAAAAGAATAGGGAAAAACAATAAATAAATAAACTTGCTTTGCTCCTTAAAATTAGCAGGTCTGATTACACACAGCCAAGGACATACTTTTCCAAAGGAAGAAAGTTTTAAGTTCTTACCAATCTTTATAGTGGCATTCACTGGGAAGGTATATGTTTCCTCCCACATGTCACTCATCAAAGCATGTGGTAAATATGGAAAATATCTCCTTAATCTGTCTTTTGGATGTGTAGTTAGTACATCAAAATAAGTTTGTTTTTAATGTCAACTAAGCAGTTTGGGATCAAGTACAAGTTTTAATTGAGAGTTTTCAAATATGAAGGGAATTGGTTTTTATTTAAATTTAATCAATAAGGAAGAATTAGAACACATCATTATATTCTACAAATGTAAAACTAGTTTGGCTGCATTTAATCAGTGAAACCGAGCTGACTGAGAATCTGGACCACAACGCCATTTTCTGCTTCCCAGAAGAACCAGCAATTTGGCATGTTGGAGGACTTGTAAAAGTTTCTTAAATGAGAATAAGGGATAAAATTTTCATGCTCAGAAACTTGACACTGTTATAGTTATTGCTGGAAATTTGTGCTTTGTTTCCTCATCAGCAAGTGCATGAACACATTCTATAAAAAGCATACTGCCTGCATCTCTTAATCCCAAAATCATAACAGTCCAATATTCCAGACTCCAAATTAACAGACCACAGTTGTTATGAATGAGCTGCTACACATTAAACTCCTAAAAAAATGGAGAAAATAGAAATATATATATAATCGAAATGTATATATATATGTGTGTGTGTGTGTATATATATATATATACACACACCATGTTAAGGTGCTTGAAAATACTTCAAAGTAAGTAGCTCTCCGTATTTTCTGGATATACCAGGAAAGAAAGGTCAGGCAAGTGAAGAACAATGTCGTTTTTATCCTGCATTGCCTGAAATAAAGCTACGTAATAAGATAGGACTGGCATGCCTGAGCTGAGGAAGAAAATGCATTAGAAAACCCTAGCCTTTGTTTAATACGTATTAAGGACTTGTCCAAGAACACTTAATCCACTCCAAATAAGGGAAAAAAAAGAACTCTTCATTATAGCAAACTTCACTTATATCTGAATTGTTTAAACTTATTAGCCCCGCTTTCAAGAGTTTCAAAATATTTGAGGAAGAGAATGGGGGTATGCATTATATTGCATTCTCCAAATCCCTCTTTATAAACTATGTCCTTATCCTTTTGGATGCATTTATCCCATATATATCGATGTCCAAGGAGACATGCCGTCAACTTGGGATCTTCATCACGCTTGATCCTTTCTTAGGCTGCCAGTTTTACATCTCGTTATCCCCTCATGGTTGGCTTAGACTTACTCCTGTATTTAATATTGCTGAGTCCTCTTGGAAATTTTGATTTCCAGATGGCAGGGCTCTTGAGTCTCTAAAGCACCTCTATCTCTCATTCTGTGTTGAGTAGATTGTGATTTTTTTTTCACCTGTAGAAAATGGACATGCTCCTGCTAACACTTGGCACTCAGATATATCAAGCTTCCATCTGAGATACTCAACATATCATTCCTGGCATTAATATAAATAACTCTTGCAGTGCTCTTATGAGGTACATAGTAATCATAGCTGTCACACAGATGAAGAAAGCAAGGCACCAAATGGTTAAGTATTTACTATAAGGCTAGGGATGGAAATCTGAACCCCTGACTCCATGTTTTAACTATTTTCCTCACATTTTCCTGCCATGCAGCGTGACAGGAATCCCTGCAACAAATTCCACATTACTTAAGCAAGAAAGAGTGTGTTGGAGGCCCAGGGAGTAAAAAGAGTGTCAAAATGGCTGTTTCCAAGCAGGCATCTAGAAAACCTGGAGAGTTACAGCACCAAATCCTTCTCCCTCCTGCAGAGTCATGGGAGAGGGAGTTAACTTCATCAGCATGGCTCTAGCTCCTTTTTACTTTCATGGTTAGAGGTGTAGTTGGTAGAACGCCTGTATACTGTCAGGGTTCAAGCATAAAGCCCTACTGACTTTTGCCTTTAAGTGGGCTTTTCCCACAGCTCTGTGTGTATCTTCATAACTGGTTTGGACTGTGACAGAGAATATTTGGACTTTGTGGTGCTAATGGAGATTGTTTTTCTTACCATACGCTTGTGTGCAAACTGGAAACAGCCTCACAAATTATCCGCAACAACTGGACTGCTAGGACAGTGTAGGCTTTAATTCCTCTTTAAGAAGCTGAGCTGAGAAGTTACCCTTGCTCGTCACGCACTCAGGAACTGTGGGTCCGAGCAATTCCATGTTTCGTACTTTCAGTATTTTCCTATCTATTTAGTGTTTTCCATTTAACTCCTTTGATCTGTGAACTCCATTCCCTGATTAAATTTTGCTTTCTTTTCAGTGCCGGTATAGGAAGAACTGGATGTTTTATTGCCACGACCATTGGTTGTCAGCAGTTGAAGGAAGAGGGAGTTGTAGATGCATTGAGCATTGTCTGCCAGCTACGAATGGATCGGTGAGTTCCAGAAGAGCTATAAATCAGTCAACGACTCTGCAAATCAGTCAATGGTTCTGAAATGATTCTGAAATCATTACTGAGATGATTCAGTAACGATCAGTAATAATTCTGAAAACATTTTCACAGTTGAATGTTGTGCTACATGAAGCAGCTGCCATAACTTTCGCTGACTCTTAAGACAGCATTAGCTGAAGATTCCGTTTGTATTTAGGTCTTGAGGAAGGAATATTGTTTTCTGGGTGAAACTGGGTGAGTCTTCACTAAACGAAATTCTCCTGAGATAGCAACCCTACAGTTGCTGGGCACTTGGCACTCCTCTTTTCCCCTCCTGGAGCTTTCTTCTGTCTGCGGCATACCACTAGGACACAAGAGACACAGGGCAATCTGGAGTCAAGGGATTGTCTTTGAGCCTGGATTGACAGGGACATCCAGGCTCATTCAGTGTGTAGCTTCTTTATGCAATGGAGCGAGCCAAATCTGGTGTTCTTGCTATTCCTTCCACTGTGCTGGGTGTCTTTTTGAATTGGGCTGGCAAACTTACCCAGCTTAAGAAAATAGCAAGGCATTTGTTGCAGAATTTTCTTGAGTCAGACCAATTTTCTGATTGAATTCACAGCTTGGGAGCACATTATAAGCCAGCATTGTTGCACAGTGCTTTGTTTCGTGAAACCACGGATGAAGATAGATTTGTGTTGGAAAGGAGGATGTGGGTATTGTACACAATGGAAGCTGCTGGTTTGGTTGTATTTTTCTTTCTTATTCTGCTTGGGGAAATAGGATTTTGTTTAAAGTAAATAAACAGGGTTGCGCCAAGAATAGAGAAGTCTCGTTTCTCTCCTGTTCTAGGTACCAGACCATATAATTCCCTTGCAAGTATATCAACTGCTTCTGACACACATTTCTTCTTAAAATGGAAACAACCAATAAGGGTGCAAATGCTGAAAAAAGAGCTCAGGTCAAAGGGAAAATACAGGATTTTTTGTGTTCCGAAGAGCTCTGAAAGGTACTGGAACCACAAATTGCAGAAGGACCAGAATCCATATAATTGACCATGTTTATGAATCACTTCCTCTGCTTTCCTCTCCCAGGCACCTTTATCCTACTAGAGATTGGAATATGGTCCTTACAGGGCAACATGAGCCACTTGAAGTGTAAAATTCTCCAAGGGAAGTTCCTGACCTAAAAATCTCAGCAGCAAAAAAGATGAGAGAGCTGAGGGAAAAAAATGCTTGCTCTGTTTTAAATTATCAACTCTAAATTTCCAACACTCCGTTCTGATTATCTGTTCATCTTATTGAAAAATGTTTGTAGTGCTCTCCCCTATTTTAGTATTTCTGTTATAAGATAAGCCTTTTCTTATCGCTTTTATACCCCACTGTAGAGAAATGGAAGCAAACTCTGGTCTCAGCTACATCATTTTTTATGTCATTATTTCAGCCATAGAAAAAATAATCCAAATTTTCAGCATTATAACTGACAACACAATTTCATCGAGTGTATCTGACTAATGAACTTTTTTATACGTATTAATATCCTAGATAAATTTGGAAAAAGAATGAAAATCTGACCTAAACATAAACGTCCATAACAGCAATTGCAGTGACACAAAGCTTGTTATAAAAATTGTTGAGTCTCGTGCTTTGTGCGTTTCTGTATTTTTTCGAGTTTCAGATTATATAAATAGAGTCCAGAGATCTTCCTTGATGCGCCTCAGTTCCTTATTCTCTCAGGCATTGCCTGAGACAAAAAGTGTATCTGTGTTTTAATGTTTAAAGACATTTTTCTGGGAAAAACTCAGTAACCAAAAACTCTTTTTCTTTCCTTTTTCCAATTGGCCGTATTACAGAATGGATCTCACTTACCTGGCAGACAGTTTATAGCAAGGATTGCTAAGGCAGAGCTTAGCACCCCTTAAGACTACAGTAGCCAGTGCCAGCCCAAACAGGTCGCAGGTTCATAAAATGGATTAGTATCACTGTTACATGGACAAAGCTCCATGAGACCATCTTCCCCTGATGATCCAGTCCTGACATGGTGGTTATTGGCAGGTCACGCGTGAGACACACTTGTGTGTGAACTTTTGTCACGTGGGCCCATGGCCACTATTCTACCAAAGTGAACTGAGCAAAAGGAGAAAAGAGTAGACCTGTGCTTGAGGAAGTCGCAGTGATGCTGTCGTGATTTACCAAAACATTCCCATTGCCCAGCCCACTCTGTGAGAACCAAACAAGCATCCAGACAAATTGCAGATAGTGGCAAAAAGTTATGCTGTGAAATAGTTTAATTAACTGCCTATGTGGCCCCTCTGGAAACAGAGTTTAAAATTGAGCTCCAACAGGGAATGAGACAGGAAAGAGCTGTTCCCAGGTAACGTATGTTCAGATGCAACTTTCTTCTTAGCTGTTTTGTGTAAATTAAGGGGTGAACAAATCTGGCAGTAATTGTCTGTGCTGAGCTAATGTGAGGAAATGGACCGTCCACTCAAAATTTTGACCCAGGGTAGAGATACAGCCACGCTCTTTGTGGATTCGTAGAAAGACAGACTCACAGCTCTGCTCAGCTTACTTTTTTTTCCCAGCTCATTTTTTATGTTTTACAACAGAAACAGGAAATGTTTGATGTGAGGCATCTTCAAGACTTACTGTGATATTGAGAAACTTTACACATTCTTAACCTTAAAGGCACATTCTTGGAATGACATCCAGTAACTTTGCTCTTGGCTCCTCAGACAGGATGAAAAGAGTTTCCAGTGTGCGTCAATTCATTGTTTAAGTGTTTTGACTAATCGCTTCAGGTTAAAAAAAAAAAAAAAAATCTCGAACGCTGCATCACATTCATTCTGGAGCAGACTGCATCCAGCTGCACTAGCAGCAAGCCAGAGGGCAGGGTAAAGGACCCTTCCCTCCCCCGTGGCTGCCCAGACAGAGCTGGTCACAGTCCCTGAGCCCTCGCATTTCCAGGGGCTGTTTCTTCTGAGCAACACCCCAGATTCTCCCAGAGAAACAGAGAGCCCAGCAGCTCGCAGAGGAGCTGGCAGTGTGGGCTAGCAGAGGACGAAGGCTACAGAGATTCCATAGCTGTGGGTACATCCCTTCTGGGTACTGGGGACACGGGAGAGGAAATCTCCTGCCTTGAGCAGACTTCCTCCTGAAATGCTCTTCCTCACAGGCTTTTGCGCAAACTGATGTCTTAGGGTCACAGATAATTCATTGCTATTAAATGTGAGCCTTGCACAAGAACAAAGAGGAGAAAGACTTGGTGATTATGAGTAGATGAAAAGTTGGACACGAGCCAGCAATGCGCGCTTGCACCCCAGACAGCCAGTCGTAACCTGGGCTGCATCCAAAGCAGCGTGGCCAGCAGGTCGAGGAAGGTGATTCTGCCCCTCTGCTCTGCTCTGGTAAGACCCCAGCTGGAGTCCTGTGTCCAGCTCTGGAGCCCTCAGCACAGGAAAGACATGGACCTGTTGGAGAGGGGACAGAGGAGGCCACAGAAATGATCNAATAAATTCTTCACTATGAGGTGAGGCACTGGAGCACGTTGCCCATAGAAACTGTGGATGCCACATCCCAGGAAGTGTTCAAGGCCAGGCTGGATAGGGCTTTGAGCAACCTGGTCTAGTGAAAGATGTATAAACAGCCATGGCAAGCGGGTTGAACTAGGTGATCTTTAAATGTCCCTTCCAACCCAAACCATTCTACTGATGCTATGGTTCTATGAATCCCCTATATAATAGGACTGACAAAGCCAAGTTGTCTGAACCTCTGTATAAGACTTAGCTGCCCCTAAGCTGACAGCGATATGCACTTGTTTGCCCATGCAGGGTTCAGAAGCATCATAACATCTCAGTTATGCTTGCTAGCACAGGGCAAATGCAGTAGTGCTGGGCTCAGCCCCAGCCAGGCTTATGCTTTCCTTCTTGGGCTTATGACACTCAGCCCTGGGGATTTTGTATGTTACTTCAGCACGGAAGAGGCAGGAGCAACCATCACCCCTACAAACAGCCTAGTGCAGCCAAACCTGTTTGAACTTGCCCTTCCTGCCGAGTCCTTCTCCCTGGATACATTCCCTTCCTCCTCGCCTTCCACAGAGCAGATCCAACCTGGGAAACACACTCCTTGGAGCACCCCTTGGGGAGTGCTGATGGGGGAGGCAGGGAGGGAAACTGGCTGGGAAGGGGTTGCGTGGGCAGGGCAGGACGCAGCAGTGAGGAGGAAGGAAGGAGCCCAGGCAGCACAGAAGGCCAGAGCAAAGCCCACCCATCACTTTCAGACTCTCCCTGGATCTCCAGACGGGGGACAGGCACAGAGGAGAGCAGCTGAAGGCAGCCAAGAGTTATGAATTTGTGGATGTCTTTGTTGGCAAAGCTAAGAGGCTGCTGATTTTGTACCGGATGGGACCATTTAAGGGCCTGTGATTTAATTCCTAGGAAAAACAGATCATAATAGACATGCAGTTCACTAAAAGGTGGTTTACTGTTGCCTGAGCTTACTGGAGGAGCAGAGACAGCTAGTCGCTTGCATGAAGAACCAGGTATAATTGTAATTATGTTTTTCCTGCCACAGACATTCAACCATCCAGCAGCACTTAGGAAAATAAAAGGGCCTTATGATTGCAGATAAAGTCTTCTAATACTAAAGGATAATATTTGTTGAGGCACTTTTACCATTTTTCAGATCGCTCTGTATACCAGTAGACACTTTTGTTGCCACGGTGTCTGAAGGGATCCCATGGGGGTTTGTCAGACCTGTAAGATGTTTGGCTTCAACACTGCTGTGGATCCGAATCCCTCATGAATTTGATTGTTTCAGTAAAGATCTAGCTGAAGCCAAATACAATACACCTCTTGATGTCTCCCTTCCCACTAAAGCCATTTACCCCTTCATCCCCCAAAAGGTAACTCACTGCTCCAGGGTAGGCTGAGGATGAACTTGATTCTAGAAGCAGAGTAGGTAGCTTTGAATACTCTGGCAGGTGAAAAAATAAAAGTGGAATTAAGTAAGCTTGAGTCTTTACGCCATGAAAAGTGAGACCTGGAAGACCTTAGTACTGCCAGAAGGAGGTTCAGTTTAACTTCAGAGCTGAATGGTACCGGCCTTGCTAAATACCACACCTGCCTCCTGTAGGACACCAACCCATTCCTAACACACTGCAATTGGCACTGCAGATGTGGGACTTGATCCTCATACTTAGACCTGAAAAAAGGACTGTTATCGGGTCAATGTATTAAACGTAGGCATCTAATCCAAGCTGGCTGTAGCTAATCCTTTTTATGGTCAAGTTAAATTCTTTTCTATTGTTGGTGCTGAAATGAGTCACTGCTGTAAAATTTCTTAGGTGGCTGCTGTTCAGACAGGATGCGTTGCAGGCGTTAGAAAGAGTACAGGAAGAGCTGTTCTCTGCACAGGCGATCTGAGGGTCACCAAAGGTTACATTTTTAGTAAAGAACAGAAATGAAAGGCCAGATTCTGAATACTTCCTTGCTCCATCAATACTAATGCTGTGTCCATGTATCTGGACTTCCTTGCCCAAGTGACCGTGCAAAATTTTCTGTGAATGTGTTGAGTTTGAAATGTAGGGTTTAACAGCGTAGATATCAGGTGTTTTCCATTCTAGTTCTTACCTGGATGGAATCAGGAATGGTGGTTCATGCTGGGCTTGTGCTCGGTGGCATAAGTTATGAAGAAAGTACTTCTGCTCAGACAAATCTTCCACTTACTCAAGGAAACTCTAAGTCAAAAATTGAGAAAAGGGCTTGTATTATCTGGTGATCATTGGGCTGGCAGTGGCCAGAGGTTGTTGCATTCTTAAGAAATAAAATTTCATTCCAATGTGTTTTCTTTTCAGGGGTGGAATGGTTCAGACCAGCGAACAGTATGAATTTGTGCACCATGCACTGAGTCTGTATGAAAGCAGACTTTCTGCAGAAGCTGTCCAGTGAAACCAAGGAGGGTAAAACCAAATGTCAGTCTCTTGAGGTAACCTATTTCATTACCTACCAGCAACTTCTCCAAGGAGTTTACTGCAATGGGGAGAGCGGCTTTGAGGCCAACTTCAGAAAGGAGTATGAACAGTTTGGCAGAAGTATAGAGATTGCTGGACCCTTACTGTATATGAATGTATTGTGAGCTTCCCAAAAATGATTTATAAAGAAGGTATCGTACTGAAACTACACGTGGATTTCACGTATATATTTAAAGGTGGGTTTAATTCTGTAACACTGGTATCTGCCGTATGGAATGTACGTATGTGCTACTGCTGCAGTCGGATGGACATTGGAACTTCCACAGAAGAAATGTTTATCAAGTGTATAAATGCTTTAACGTTTGCAAACTGTCTTGTGAATGGACTGTCAACTGTACTGTAAAGTGCTATTACTGATTATGTGGTGAGCTTGTTTCTTGGCCACATAACATTCTTGCTGCTAAAACTGCAAGTGTTCAATTATGGATTTAAAAAAAAAAAAGAGATAATAAAAAAAATTAAAAGTCCTGGTTTTGAAAATATTCAAAAGCAGTTAATATTTTATATGGAATTATATGTTCTTCATACTATTAACTATTAAATGTGTATTTACTGTAGGTCTTACAGAGCAGTTGCAGAGCACAATGTCTGTTATTCAGTATGTATGTATTTACCCTATACTGTTGATTGTCTTAGAACATGCTCCTGCTACAGACCTGAACCCAGTGTATCTGTAAATGTGTAAGTCATTTTACTTTTAAAAGAAACTTTGTAGCATATATTAAATATTAAGGATTTTAAATATTTGTCTGTCTTTTATTAATACTGGATTTTTTGCTTATGTTGTTTATCTGCTCTGTCTCTTTCAGTAAGAGATAGTGTCTCTAGTGATATGGACTGTTCCACGACAGGTTATACAAGAAAGAAGATGCTGCTATGACTGTTTCTTTTACCGTTCCATAAGAGTTTGTTTTTAAGAGAAATGCAAAGTTGGCATTATGACTTACAGCACTGGGAGGTCTGTTTACAGGGTATAATGAGTTTTTAATGCAGTGATGTTGACTTTGCTTCATACTGATAATAAATTACACTTGATATAAAATATTTACTGAAGTCTCTGTTCTTGCCTAGAGTAGTTAATGCACCACACACTCTTGTACCCCCATAAACAAGGACAGCCCAGTACAACTTGGTTAGCTTCCACCATGGCTTCAGACCACTGGAGAGCCAATCCAGAGGACACGGGCAACCTCCTGCTGACATGGACCAAGGTGGATCACCTGATGGGAAGGTAAAATCATCACTTGATCCAGCGGGGAGAGTTTATGTAAGACCCAGTGCAGACTTCAGAGCTTTGCCTTCTCCTCTTCCCCTTCTCCTCCCTCTCCCCACTTGGCTGTTAGAACTTGTGGAGTTAGATGTATCAGTATCGAGATTTTGCTTGATTACATATAGTTACCAAAAAAAATGTGAGTTTGTCCTCTGGCTCATACAGTATATACCTATTCAGCACCATCCAGATCACCTGCAGACTTCTAATATTTCACAGGCAATGAATTATGTAAAAGTACAATCCCTTTTCTTTATCGAACATCATCTCTTTTAGTTCCCTGGGTGTTTGAAAACCTCTCTCTTTTTTGCTTGTGTTTTTCCAAAATAAAGCAACTAGTAAACTCTGAAGAATCGTATGAAAGGACAAAGTGGTATAAAACTCCCCAAAACAATTGAATAGAAGGAAGTGCTCGTCACTGACTTGTTCCCCCTGTGAAGGCACATTTCCTTCCTAGCCTTCGCTTCACTTATCTGAGGTGGGTTTTTTTAAGAGAAGCATGGCGAGTTGCTAGAGGGAAAATGGATTCTTTATTTCACGTCCTGGTTTCTACCTGTCTTGCCTTGACATTCTCAGGTAAGTGTCTCTCCCCACTTCCCCTCCGCCGTGTTGCTCTTTCTGCTGCCCAGCAGAGCCCTCCGGGGCAGCTGGGGACTAACAAAGCGGAGTCACTTCTGTGCTTGGCTTCATACAAGAGGAATGGGGGGCAGGGCCAATGTAGCTCGTTCTGTTTAGATTTCTTTCCAAAGGAAAATAAACTGTCTCCTTCTATGCTTGAGATACCTCTTCTCTTTTTTGGAGAAGATCTCCTGGTAGATAATCCAGGAATTGAGCTTTGGGACAAGCTCTTCGAAGGGGAGGTTCCTATTTTTTAATTCATACTTTGTGAAACTTCCAGAGCCAAGAGCTTTCTGTGATGCTTAGTTCAGAAAATACCCAGGTCTGTAAAAACAGGGGGATGACAAACCTCAACCCAAGGGAAACAAATACACATGTTGGGTTTAGCACTTTGTAACTAATGAGGCTGGAAATGTTTGAGTAACTGAGAGTATAAAAAGGGAAAAATATAAACAAGATGTGGCAGGGAGCCTGCATTTGAAATACCACGTTCTGTGTTTTGTAAAAAGTGTGGATTTTGCTTTGGTAACTTTGGGGTTTTTTGATTAATGCATTGTAGTCCTCTTCATCTGAGTGTTTGGTGTTGATCTTTAAATGTGGTGTCACAAAGAGCTAATCTAACACGAATTAGGATGGTCACAAAACTAACAGCTAGAGATGCTGGAGTAAATCCAGTAAAATAGATGTACTTCCTATCAGTAAAGAGCCTCCATTCCTGTAACGGCACAGGCATTTAGAGGCACACAGATTTGGGAATGTCCTCTTCTATGGTTTCTTCAGAAACACTATGGGTTTTACTAAACAATTTCCAGGCAGTAAATTATATTGTAAAAAGACTGTGTCATAAAATGGAAAAAAGACTGAGAGCTTGTGTAGATCTCTGTATGGTTTCAGGCAGGGGAAGTGGGGAATTTAAAATTGGTATTTAAAGTTAATAGTTCTTGGATTCCTTTTATATCCAATTCAATTTTTTTCTTCATTTTTCTGTATAATGAAGGTTAAGGTGACCTTTGCCACAATAGTTTGCTTTTTGCATTCTCACTCTTTACATTACTTGCACTTCCACCATGCAGGTTGTACTTCTGGGTGTTTTTTAATAGGTTCAATACCTGGGAAGTTCATGAAAAGTTCAGCATATAGAAAGCGGGAAGAGAGCTTTATTTGCTGATGTATTTCAGATCATCTAGAATTCGCTTTTTGTTAAATAACCACATGTAATTCTGGAATTTTCCTCTTCCAGAAGGGTTTCTGATTATCCATGTCCAGAAACAGCAGTGTCTTTCAGAAAAGAGAGGAGTCATTATGGAGAAGTGCAATATGACCAACCTCAACCAGCAGTGGCAGTGGACGGCAGATGACAAGCTCCTCCATGTGAAATCCACCCAGTGCCTGAGCATCTCTACGCGCTCTGCCCTGTCATCTCGCAGCATCGTGGTTGATTGTCCCCAGGCAGTCAGGTGGACTTGCCAGGAGGAGGATGGGCTCCTGAAGGTGGCCAATAGCTCTCTCTTTCTCACAAAGCAAGGTCAGAAGGTAATGGCCAAGCAGAGTAAGAAATACCTTCATACATGGATGCAGCTGGAAGCCAGCGAGACGGGAAAACCAGTTTATGTAAATCTGTGTTCAAAGCAAGGTGAGCTACTACTTCAAGGAAGTATCCTGGAAGTTTTGGTAACAAAAATGTTTCTTTTATGCTAACTTGAATGTTAAAAATGATGGGATTTTATTCATACAGAAAAACCCTTTTCATTGTTGAAAAGAGTTGAGACAACCATAAAAAAAATACAGCTGATGTGAGTGCTGTGGGGTTTTTAAGGCATTTCATATTTTCAGGATGTCTTTCCTTTTCTCTACTCTCTGACTTTGGATCAAAGTGCTTACGTGTAAGCTCAGCTCACTATTCCTGTGTCATTTCCTTTTCCACTTTTAAACAGAATTGTGGGTACTTCCTAGCACTTTCTGAAAAATATGGATGCATAAAAGTCCTTTTCCTCCCTATTAATTTAATTACATAAATCCAGATTCAATCTGTCAAGAGAAAGAAGGCATCTGAAGATCAAATACATGCACGATTATTTCTCTGATTAACCCAAACGCATGATTACGACAGCCATATGTCTTATACATTCAGGTGTTTACACAGTGTTGCTTTGCCCTAAGATGCAAAATATATGACAAGACTCAAAATCCTGAAAATAATGAACTGAATCAAAAATCTCCAAAATTCTCGCAGTAGCACTTTGAGATGCATGGGTTTGTGCACACACTTACAGATGTGTTGATATACCTGTGTGATTCCATGTGACACCCATGGCAAAAGGAAAGGTAGAACAGTTTGAATGCTGCTTAATAACATTTTCCCTGATGTCCTGTTGTCAATCCTTCCTGACAATCCCATTGACATTCTTCTTGCGCACAATTAAGCAGGTCTTCATGGTAAATAAGAACAACCTGCACTGTTAAGCTTTTTATTGGGGAACACACAATTTATTCTTGCATTTACAGGATTTAAAAAATGTTCTATGACCCAATACTCTTGCTTATGGCCAGCTTTTCAGAATGTTTAAAACAAATTCCTTGTTCTTTGTAACCTTTCAAACTTCCAGTTCGCTGTAAAGCAGAGTACCACGTTTTTCAACAAATTTGAACTTGCAGAACTCTACTCACAGCAGCAGGATTACTCACCTGAGTGGAGGCCTGAAAGACTTTCCAGAATCAGGGAGTGAAAAATTGGCTGAGATGCTACCCCAGCCTTCCCATGTATTTTAGGAATTAAAAAGGCAAAATCATTTGAAGTTCTGTGTATAGGGTGAGTATGGCCTGCTTATTCAAAGATACCATCAAAAGTTAAGATTAGGTACCCAGGCAACATTGCTTTCTTTAGATAGTTGGATGAAGCGTGGCCTAACAAAGTTAAAGTAACCTTGCATCCTTTCCTTAATCATCCTCAGAGGAGGAGCAATAATTACTAAATAAGACAATTTTCAAGGGGTATGAAAGCACCTTCTCATTATTTACTGTGCTCAGCCCTTTAAGGAATTTACCTTAATTTTCCAGAAATCCTCTCTGTAGACAGGCCTACCAATCCACTTTATGAGTCTCACTGTGGCAGTTATCTCCTTTTTGACAGCTCTTGGAAGCTCTGGTGATAATTCAACAGTACGTTATGACTCTCAATACCTAAGAATTCCAGGTATATAAGAAACTCACATGGAGTTGAAGTAATAGAAATAGATAAATTTTAATAATAATAATAATAATAGAAGTAATAGTAGTAGTAGTAAATTGTAGTACAAGAACAAAATCTAATGCCCACAGTGCTGGTCTTGACATCCATATGCATGTCAAAAATGTCAATGTTGAATGCGTAAAATTAGTCTTCCAAGAACATTTGTCTACTCTCAGTGAAAGCAGCAGTGGATCAGCCTAAAATAACATATTCAGTCTATATTTAGCTAAGATAGTAATAACTGAGCAAAGTTTTTGCAGCTGAAATGGCAGTAAGTTTTTCTACTCCTGACTAACACCATATTTTGATATAATTTATCCTTTGTTTTCGTAGTACTCATAAAAATAGTTATATTTTGGCAAAGGAGTAACTCACTGAATTGCATCCCAAACATCTTATCAGCCCAGATACAGTACAAGCTCCAAACCCAACAACTGCAACTGCCTTTTATTCTGGACCTAACTCAAATGCCAAGCATGATTTTTCTGAACCAGGGGAAGTCTGAGCTTGGATCTGGTTTTCTAACCAGCCATCTGTGTTGTGTTTGGATACACATCTTTTGCTACAACCCTGACTTAAATGACTCCTTGTGTAAATCAGGATCAGTTTGAACATGCATCACATCTCTGTTCAGCCAGACATAATTTTAAATCTAACTGCAGACAGTCTTCACACAAACCCATGGTTGAATGCAGCCTCTGGCTGACACAGCTAGTATGAAGAAGGGCCACGAGGTATCAGTCTCCCTTGAGATGACAAGACTTCAGTTCTCATCAAACTGAGCAAAAATTGTTGCGTTCAAATAACAATTGTGGAAGAAACCCTGTCTTCTCTTGTATGTCTGGAAAGCACCCAGAGGACCACTGGTGCTGACACACTAATGCTGATATCACTTCTTTCTGAGCTGTGTAAGCAATTCTTACGAGCTTCTTTTGCTCTAGGTAGGTTAGTTTCAAAAAATATTGAATTAGAGAACAGAGGCAATGCTATGTGGCACCTCGAATATTATCAACAAACCTCAAAAACACTGCAGACCAAAAATTATTCACTAAGTAGAGAATGACTTCAAACAGGGAGACACAAGTTCAAGCTGTATGCTGCAGTCATTCATTGGAATGATCTAGAGACCAGTCATCCAGCCTGTGAAGAAGTCTGGATGCAGAAGGTGACAGGAATTGTTTTGTACTATGATGCTCTGCATCGCATTTCTCTGCTACCATATCATACATAGTAGGGACATCTGAATGAACTATAGCTGCAAACCCCTAGAACTGTGGATATCAAGACAAAGCCCCATTCAAAAGAGTATCTGATTTTGTGGAGGAGAATGTTTTCATTACTTGCTGTTTTGTGCCAAGTACTTAAGAACCATAGTGGGATCCATAAAGATGTAAAAGAAGATGGACAAGGAATTCAAATAACAAATACACCATATTTTTATCTCTTGTTTTGTTTGCAGTCTAAAATAGACTATACATCAGATACTACATATGAGCCAAAGCCTGATGTGCCATCTGACCTTCCAACTGTTACCTCCACAGTTGTTCCTCCTGTTCTACCCCAGTTGCTGGCCCTGTATCTTCTCTTTCATATGGGCTTCTCTCTTCCCCTTATCCCATTTTCAGTTCACCTGCTTCATACCAGAACCTGAGGTAACTGAGTTCACATCCCATTGCGGACACTTCAGTGGGTGAGATGGAGGGTGGGAGAGACCAGAGCAGTGTACAGTCGGATCACGCTCCAAGCCATCGGACCATCAGTAGCAGCTGCAGAACATGGGAAGGGAAGACACGTGCATCTTCTTGGCACTCTTGGGAAACTGGAAGAGCACCAAAGAAAGGTGGCAGAAGCAAAGAAAAAGGTGCAGCTCTTTCTGCAATCATGTTAATATCTATGAGCTTTAATTTTTCAGCACCTTTAGTGTTTAAAATGACTGCAACTATCCATCCAGAGGTTCACAACAGGTTGGATTTTTTTTCGTGTGCATAACCTTTACAAATTTCTCCAGGATGAATTAGAACAGCGAGAAGCAATATTTTAATTCCATGTTCAAGTTGACCCAAAACTTTTTTCCTAGAAAACATTCATTCAAACCCATTTTTATCTCCCTGAATTATCATTTTATAAGATTTTATAAGTAAAAGAGTTCGATAACATCTTTGTGAACCCATGAAATACCAAAATTGATTTGAATATTCTGTCTGTGGTCAAAGCAGTACATGGCTGACAACTTTTGCTCTGCTCCACCTGGAAAAAGGCATCTATGTCAGATCCTTGGACAAAATTGCAAGGCCTTGTACACAATCCAATAGCATACTGACAGAAGCTCAAAGATAAATGTGGTTTTTGCATTTTGCGAAAAGAAATGGAAAAATCTGCAGTGTAGCCCAGGTCTTCGGTTTTTATAGTTTTGAAGTCTTAGTGAGCCACAGTGCAGCGACTACAGAGCAAAATCAGCTCAGCTACTTTCACAAGGAAAAAATGGAAAATATGAACAGCTTCCCAGAGGATGGCAAGCCCTGCTTTACTATTTCATCTTCTGCTGCGAGCGCTAACAAAGATTCCCATTCCAGACAACTATGCTGTTAATTTTCATTATTATATTATCTCCCTTCATTTTGTATGGATGTCTGTGTAGAAGCTAGAGTGGGTTTCAGCTTCTAGGTGCCTAATGCAGGTGTCTGAAGGAAGACCCTATTTCAGTTGTCTCAACATAGGTGCTTTTTTGCCATTTGAGATGCTGCAGGGTACCCCACCTGACCTCTGACTGCCTACCAGAAGGACATAGCTCTCCTGTAGGTCCTAGGAGAGCCCTGAGCAGATGTCTCAGATGCTTTAGGGCAGTTTAGGCTGTACTAGGTAACTCCATTTAGGCAACTGAACCAAGTCCTAGGTGTCTATATAGTAGCTACTGTTATGAGCTTTCTTCAGTAGTGCCATGGAGTTAAGGGAGTCTCGATACCTTTCAGTGGCCAAAAATCCACTTCAGGGTGAGCTGGGGCTATCCAAAGTGTCAGAAATAGGGCTGATGGAGCTATCGTATTATCACAATAGTTAAATGGGATGTTCTGCTACCACTGGTGCAGAAAGAGCCTTTGAGTGGCTACCTCAGCATTTCAAAAACAAGCAAGTAAAAGAGCAGCTCAGGATTAGACTGGAGTTTGGAGATATTTGACCTCTCTAACATGAGATACAAACATCACTAACTTCAACATTTCAGATAAAGAAGGCAAATTTTTTCAAGTGGCATAGATTTTGCAGTTTTTAGAAGGACTACATTGAATGGGAAAGAAAAGACATTTAGTGGATTTTGTTCTTCTGTCACACTCCCACATAAAACAGAAATCTGAATTATGTTTTCTAAGTATGCCTTTATTTTTGCAGTTAGACAGCTAAAAAGATAATTCATTTTGTCCTGCACATACAGAGATCTTACAACACCACCTTCTAGTTTCAAGTCTTGCTGTCAGCAAGTTAGACGCAGTCTTACAGAGTATTTTTTCTTATACAATAGATGTCTGATTCATTTATGCTTCACTAGCAATTCAGCTTTAGTTTTCTGAAACCGTGCTTTAATAGGGTAGGCAGATTGATAGGATACAAGCTATTTCAGCAAGCTGCACCATGCCGGCTCGTCTGAGTCTGAAGGCATCGCTGTAGGGTTCTCAGTACTTGACAACTAACCAGCACTCATCATACATGCAAAATGTATGGATTTCCTTTTCTTGTAAGCGGGCTGCTGCCGCGCAGATGGATGCAGTCTGCAGGACACCCCGTGGATGAAATATGCGCTTAGTCAGAATGTCATAATTTCTCCTGGGTGTGCTACTGATGATTACAATGGTATGTTCACACACTATATATCATTCAGCCACTAGTGATCAGTGTCAGTGTCAGGGCTGCAGTTTTGTTCCCATGAACGGTTTTATGACTGATTTCCAAAGAGACTGTTAGAACAATGCTAAACGCTTCTGAAAAATCCCACTGTTGAGATTTCTGTGTACTTTACTGATGTCCAGATGGGAGGTGAGTTTTTTCTGGTTTAAGGATTTGGAACTCAAGTTGTATAGAAATCTGTTTGTTTGGGTCTTATAATATGCTGTTTTCTTTTATTAGTGCATGCTGTTGAAGAAGGGCTATGAAGGTCCTTACACACGGACTGTGGTGGCTTTCCTTAGAAAGAGAATATAAACCGGGATCTGATTTTCTTGAAGGGAGGACAGATATAAACCCTATTAGTCAGCCCAATGTAGCATACATGGAAAGTGCTGGTACGAAATATGAAGTTCCAGTATGGCACAGTCTGTGCTCAAGCTGTTTTCATCCACAGATTACAGGTGAGAGATAGCTGTCAGTCTTTGCCAGAAAGATTCTTTAGCTGGAAACTCACGGTAGCCCCGAGCTTAACAAGAGCGGTCGTGTTGTGCAGTGACCAAGTGCTTGTTCCTGGTACCTCCTCAGGCTGGTGGGACATTTCTGAGGACCAAGAATTTTGCTTCCAGGAGGGTTGAGCTCTCCCCTCAGCTCCTGCATCAGGAATGCCAGTTATCCCCCGGTTGCTGAGCCCTGTAAATGTCACTGGCAGCACCAGCTTCCCTTTTACGGAGCAGCAGCAGCAGCTTTCCTAAAGCACAATTGCGCTGGAACGCAAATGCCTTCCTGTTGGAATCGCTACTATTTGTCCGTAAATAAAGCCAAGATTTTTTTTTTTTTTAATGTGTTTTTAAGTTGGGTGTGTAAATCTATATTTAGGAACCCAACTGAGTGGCCTTTCTTTGTAAGTGGCTACTGACCGCTTAGGTGTGCTTTTTTTTCAGCCGTCTTTCTATCAGTAAGTTCTACTCCCTACTGAACTTGAGGTATCTAAGGGGCCCAGAGCCAGCAGGCTCTTTCCAGGTCCTTGGGGCTAGCATTTCTAGTTGCCTACTGCAGACTTTCAGAGACCCTTGAATAACAGGACATCTGCATGAACGACGACTGACATTGGATTTAGACTAAGTCTGGACTTGTGTCAGCTAATGGGTTTGTTTCAGCAGCTGGTGACAGCCTGAGCACAGGGCTGCCCCTGCCAGACTCTTCCCCATCCTTTTGGTGGAGGCCAGGCAGGTACATGATGTAGGACCACGGCAGATGCTGCACCACAAGCACTCTGCAGGGGGATTCTGCAGACGCGGCAGCAGCACAAGGATGATCGTGCAGTGTCAGACGAGACCTGAAGGTTCAATGAAATTCTTTCCATGTGTGTAAGAGAGAGCAGAATTAGATCTGTTGTATTGTTTTCACTGCCTTGATTTGGAAAAATATTTGATCAACATTTTGTATAATTAAATGGAGACTTGGAGATTTGTATTCTCGGAGAAGCAAAGTTAGATTAAAAGGGGGGAAACATTTAACGCAGGTATCAACCCATTCCAGCAAACCAATCCTTTTCAAGAGGATCCAAAATTGTGTACCAGCTGAACGCACTGTGCTGCTGAGCAAAGGAAACACTTGCATAGAAGTGTCACTTACGAGGGCTTACAATCTTTATTTCTAGATGCAAATGAGAATACTGCAACTTTTTTTTTTACATAAACATGTCAACATGTATATTTACACATATACAAAAAACCCCCATCATGTTGACTTCATGGAAGCTCACCCGCTGATCCTTGGGGTAGGAGGTAATCACACATTGGCCTGCTAAGACATCGTAATTGCACATCAAGTAATTGCATTTGGAAGCTTCTGCTGCAATTTAACAGTCATTAGATTTTTTTTTTAGAGGGTTTGTGAGCTAAAATTGTTATAAATGGCAACCAGCCCAGTGGCTCAGCAGCAAAACAAGGTTCTGTCATGCTAGAGACCCCAGTTCAAGGACAGACAAAGTGTCTTGGGCAGTGAGCCAAAGCACACGAGCTGTGCTCCAGCAATGGCCGGGCAGCTTTTTGTGAGGAGAAAGGGCCAGTGAGTAATTCCAATCACTGAGCTGAAATGTGATGCTACCAGATGTAAAGGCCACCACAGCCTGAACCCTGGCCTCACAGCCACAAAGAAAGGATATTAAATACATACCAATGGGGAGGAAGAGCCATGAAAATGTGGAGGAAAAATGTGTAGTAAAATCTTTCCTGCACTCTAATTGCAACTTTGGCATTCTCTGAAGGGTACGTGACTAAAAGAGCAAATCCACCATTATATTTGCAGGCACTTCAGTTAACTGATCTGATTGTTAGCTGAACCCTAGGAAGAGAGCAGTCAGGGGTTAGCATGGTCTCTGCATGGGACTGATTTAAAAATGCAAGAGGAATGTCTCATGTGGACACAAGGAACTTATCTTGAACAAATATTATCTTGAACAAAAAAAAAATATCTTGAACAAATTATCTTGAAAAATTATGTGGAACAAAGCCATATTTTGAATATACCCCAACAAAAGGCAGATGAGAATCTGTCCCATGTACTTGCAAAGGGGGTGAGGGGGTGACCATATAAAGCTGAAACTGTGTGTTGTTTCATAGACTCAAGCAAGTGAAAAAGCTACGAGTGAAAACATTGTGCTCTTAATGACAAAGTGCAACTTATCTCTTCAGAATCATTGATGGACTGTATTTAAGACTAATGGTATGAATGTTGAGGGAAATTAATTTTTTTTATGCTTTTGTTTTGTACAAGATTTGATATCGATGCAAAATACACTTGCACTGAAAACAAAAAAGTATAGAACCGACAGGTGCAGTTATACTACTTAGAAGTCAGACCAGCCACATTTATTGGTATCTAAAGAATTGTTTATAAAAACACTGAGCTGCTTTTAATTATTTTCCTCTGTTTGTCTTAGGTCTCCAAGATGCAGACACTTCCATATGGAGTACTAGAACTACATCCCCCCCTTCAAACGCTGTTACCTCTAGGCCTGAAAATATGCTGAAGAGTAGCACAGAGATGTTCATCAGAAATGTGACTGAACACTTCAGTAAAAACCTCATTGAAAGCCCCTACTTTGACTTGAAATCTTCAGGAACAGAGAAACCCTGGGTTCCAACAACTACTCTTCAATACTCCAGCACTACAAAAGAGGTAAGGCAGGGGAATTATTGATTTTTATTAAGCCTGCTCCACTCTGTGGAGCCTGATAGCTATTACAGGTGGATGTTTGGTGAACTGAAAAAAAACAGCTAGAGGACTAAGCTTTGTTCTTTATTTTGATGAGATGCTTTGCTCATGCTGATCATGCCCTTTGCTAGAAGCACAGCTGCAGAAAAAATGCTGCCTTTTCTGGACAGCACAATCCTGGTGTGCACAATGTGTTGGTAAAATCTCTAAGCTCCAGGGAAACGCTCAGGATATGTGAGGAGCAATGGAAAGCTCATGGATGTGGCAGGAGACACGGGAGCCTGGGTATCTGCTCTCAGTGACTCAGGCTCTGCCATTGGCTTGCTGTACAACATGAGGGTCTAGCTCGAATTACACTCGAAGAATCACATGTTTTATCACATACCTTAGGATAATTGAGTCCTAAAATTACATACGTGTTTTACAGATCAAAGCGAGTGAAATCCAAATGCTTTAACTTGCCTTACAAGGAACCCTGTCCCTGACCCTGGTCAGCTTGTCTACTGACCACTGGGCAGCGTGGAGACACGGCTGCTTCTTGATCCCTGCTCTGTCAGACCACAAACACAGCTAACAGACCACAGACCACAGCCGCAGCTAACAGTGGGCATTCGGTACCTCTGCATCAGTTTCCAGTCTTCTCTTTTTGTGTGTGTGGGCAAGGCATAGCTAAGTAATTTCAGAACAAACCTGGAGTCATCATTGGCAAAATGTGCACAAGCTAAAGCAGGATATTTTTGGTGACTGCATTAATAACAGTGATTTAGAACTGAAAACCCCTAAATTCCCTGTGCCTTCTCATCCGGGAGACCAGACTGCACTCAGTAGATTTGGGCAGGCAAACATATTGTTTCAGTTATTACTTTGGGTGTCATTGTTACTGTGGAAGAGACTAAGAAATGTGTTTTGTGTTTGGGAGGGCTGTGGACAGAGTAATCTGTACAATCTGGTATGAACACCACCACTAGAGACAGGGAGAAAGGAGCAGCGTCGCTCAGGACTGTGTTGATCCAAATAACCAACTCGAAGGTTTATGGATCCTGTCACTGCTGTTGTAGTGCTGATGAGGGGAAGGGACTGAGATGATGATGGATGCACTGCATCCCATTCCATAGATGATGGAGACGGTTCTTTTAAAATATTATTATTCTGCCTCGGTGCGGGCAGGCTGAGTAATTTCCCCATGCCCTCTGCCCATAGGCACACCTCCTGCACTGAATTGCAGTCCAAATGGAAATGTCCTATATAATACAGTATTATCAAAACTGCCTCCAGCACTCCTAGTAAATAATTGCACCAGTGCTAGAGAAATGGCACACTTAGAACTGAAGCTGCCACCTCCTGTGTTCCTACCCCAGTTGAGCTCCTGAGTCTCTTGATTTGCACTGAGCAAGTTGCTTAGGTCAAAGCTTTCAAACCAGAATCCCGATGATAAGCACTCTAATCATACCCATGTAAAAAAAATAATATCTGTCCAGCCTCCAGCCAGGTCTGGACCTTTGAATCTAGACACACCAATTTAAACACACAGACTTAAAATCTTTGGCCTACATCTCTCAGTTTCCTTTAGAGTGGAATTAAAAACATTTTTGTCAAACTAGAAAGGACTTTTAAAGGATTAACCAGGTTTAACAGGATACTTTTAAAACACACAGACTAAGTAAGCCCAGAGTATTGTTGTTAGGAGGACAATACCTTCTATGAGCTGCAGTCACCCGGACTAGGTCCTTTTATTTGTAGAAGCAAAGCCTTGATTTGGCTGTGAGTGTACCCACTTTGGGGTGGGGGGGAGGGAGGGGAAATGGTGACACTTCAATTGAACAAACAGTTTGGTTTAGAGCAGCCTTGGATTTCAAGTAAAACTGCAGCTTGCACTTTCAAACCATGGCAAAAGCTATGAAAAGCCCATTTCCTCTTGATTAGAGAGACAGAGGGGTTGGTGTCAAAAAAAAAAAAAAAGTCAGGAAGCCTTGGGAAAGTGTCTGAAAGGGACTTTGGAGCCTGCTGTTAGAGACATGTCCGGCCACTCCCAAACTCACTTCCAGTTCTTTTTTTATTATTTTTTAATTTTTTAATTAGTTTCTTGGCTTGCCACACAGGTCAGTAAGTGTTAAAGGCTGTGTGACTGCTGATTTGCTAAAAGCCCATTTATTCAATTTATTCAGTCTGGAAATAATTACTCATATTATCTTGGCTATTCTATATAAATATGTTGCCGTCAGTAAACTGTGGATCCCTCCTGTTTTATTCCATTGCTGACACAGGCATCTGTGGTAGACCTTACCCTTACAGCAGCTTTGTGCTCAATAAGGTACTAAAAGAAGTCTCAAAACCCTTAATAAAACAGTACTTTCTTACTACTATAGCAGAGTAGTTTTAAAGATTTTACAATAGCAAGAATAAGAGTAATAAAGTAGGAACTTCTAAATTATGGGCAAAGTTGAGAAGCAGCAAGATTCCTTTTCTCCGCATGTTATCTTACAGCAGCTTGGAGAGACAGACATTTTCAAGGTCTTTAAATTTCACTTGTGGTAGTGTCAGTTTCTTTCCTGACATTTATATTTGCACTGATTTTTTTTTTAATTATTTTTACCTTCCTATATAATGTCTGCTTAACTGATTTACACCTACATATCTAAATTACATCTTCCTTGCAAATTCAGATTATGGATGCTTTCAAAAATCCCTACAATGTGAGCTCCACTTTCCAAGAAAAGGCAAGTTACTCCAAATATTCTCATTTTTCAAAGAGGGGTTTGAAGTAACCCAAACATCCCAATAAGCTGGAAAAAATACTGGTGTGCTTTATGCCATTAGATCCCAAAAGAACAATAATCTAAAGATGAATGTATGCTGTAAGAAATCTCTCGCTATGA
The DNA here is from genome assembly GCA_013399365.1 of Pampusana beccarii. NCBI lineage: Eukaryota > Metazoa > Chordata > Aves > Columbiformes > Columbidae > Pampusana > Pampusana beccarii. Next base: position 568,592 of record VWYH01004713.1, on the reverse strand, counting down.
ACTGATTACAAGATAGCTATGTCGTTTTAGTGCCAGTTTAGGTCTAATACACACACCTCGTGTCTTTCATCAGTGGTTTGTTTATGGCTGTAGTAGCTCCTTGGGGCAGGGTCCCTCATTTTGTCAGAAGTACATAAAACATCCCTTCCAAGGGAGATCTTGTTCTGCAACAGGCTTGAGAATGGCATAATAACCAACATATATTTTATCTTCACTTAGGGTGGTGTTCATAAAGTTATTAATCATCTCAAGCTTGCCCAACAGTTTAAGTGTCATGTCCCTAGGACCAGAAATACAGCTCCACTGGGACAGGTGAAGTTTTCCACAGGTGCAGGTACCACCCATGAGTGCTCAGACCTTCGGTTTCTGAATGGAAGAATGAGAGAGAATGTTTTTCAGACATTTATACCGTGCTGACAGGTTGATGCCCAGAAAAATCCTGCAGTAATATCTCCCTTAAAAGGCAGACTGACGTTTGTAAATGCAGGCACCTTTATCTCCCTAAAATGGGGCAAAAGTGAATTTGATGGTGAATTTGCTCGAGGTGCTGCTTTTAAAAGTTTATGCTTTTAAAAATCTCACATCCATCACACAGTACAGAATGCAGAAAAGTGCCATTCCCATTGAAGGAATGTCAAATTTATCCCCCTTAATGAAATCTCAAATTTCCCCCATGGCTACTAGATTATTGTCTGAGTAGCTGAAGGTCCAAAACCCTTCCAGCTGTGATTTTTCCCCCTTATCACACCCTGCATACACATATACCTGAGTTTTAAGAGGCTGAAACCTAAACAAGAAGGAAATGGGCACGCATGGCAGAAATGGAGAGCTGTGCTGCCACTGCAACCTAATTCAGAGTTGTGCACAGCTTGTTTGGTGCAGTCTGAAAACAGGGAGAGTTTCTTGCTTTCTGTGGAGTGTGTCATTTTAGCTTGGAAGGTATTCAGGGGATGTGGGAAGGAATTGTTTCAAGGACACAAGCTGATGCGGAACAAACCAAAAAACTGAGATAACTTGGCTGCTGACACAAGGGCTGCTCCTCTGCCTCTGGACGTGGTGCTGCGGGGCCGGAGAGAGGATGGAGGCCTCGGTGGTCAGTGGCTAACCCTTAAGAACATCCATGTTTGGGACGTGAGAGCTGGAATGGTGGTTTAGTGATGGCTGAGGCCCAGAGGAGGGTGGGCCAGGAAAGGGGGCAGGTGTGAGAGGTGGCAGGCAGGAGGAGAAGGGGGCATGCAAGGAGAGGTGGCCATGAGGGGTGGCAGGCCTGAGAACGGGGCGCACAAGTCAAAGCGACCATGAGGTGAGTGAGTCAAGGGAAGGTGGCGGTGAGATAAGGTGAGACGCAAGAGAAGGTAGCCGTGAGGTGATGCAGGCACAAGGGAAGGTGGCCATGAGATTAGGCAGTCGCAAGGCGAGGTGGCCATGAGGTGATGCAGCCATGAGACGAGGCTTCGAGCCCTGATGGGTGTCAAGCAAGGAGCAGCCGGCTTGAGGCGGGAGTGCTGCTGCCCCCTCCAACAACGGCACCGCCGGAGGGGGCGAGAGGCCCCCAAGAGCCAGGGGGAGACCGGGGAGAGAAGGCCCAGGGGAGAGCCGCCATCGGGAGGAAGGAAGGGAGGTGTGGTGGAACAGGAGCCGGGAGGAAGCCGGGACCCACAAGGAGCGAGGGGCGGCACCCCGGGGCCCGCAGGTCGGGGGGCGCGGGGCACGGGCGGCGGGTCCCGGGTCCGGGGGGGGCGCGGGGGCGACGAGTGCCGGGTCGCGGCGCTTCGCCCCCCGCAGCGAGACGCGAGGAAACCGCCTCTTGATTGCGGAAGTCGGCGGGAAGGGCTCCGGCAGAGTCAGCCCGGGTCAGAATGGCAGCGTGGGAAGCGGCGGCCGCCTCCCCCGCCTCCTCCGCTCCTCCTCAGCCGCGGGCGGGCGGGCTGCGGGCAGCCCCCCCACCCCACCCCGGTGGCAGGGAGGCGGCGAGGCGGCCGGGGCAGCCCCGAGCGCATGCAGCANGGCGGGGAGCGGGGGGCCCCCGGGGCCCCGCCGCGGCCACTTCGCTGCTTCGGACCCCCCCACCCGTCCCCGCTGCCTCCCTTCCCCTCTCGCCCTCCCCGCGGGGGTTATCGGGGTTAAAAGCTGTCGGCGATGCTGAGCTATGGAGCGGGATTTGCCCTGTGGACGGCGCTGGCCCTGACCAAGGTGAGCGGAGGGGTGGGGGGCTGTGCGGGGCCGGCCCTCTCAGGTCCCAGCCGAAGCCGGAGGGCACAGCACACAGCGGGAACGGGGTTGGAAGTGAAACGAGGGAGGGCTCCGGCGGCTGGCGGAGCCCGGCGGGTCCCTCGAGAGGTTTTTTCCCCTTCTCCCCGCAGGCCGCGCCGGCGGAGGCTGCGGGATGCAGCGCCAACCTGACGGAGCGGCGCGTCGCCGGGCAGAGCGTGCGGCTGCGCTGGGGCGCCGCCGGCCGCGCCTGCAACTTCAGCCTGAGCGGGCGCTCCGAGGCCGGGGAGGCGGCCGGCTGCCAGCCCGCCCCCGCGGGCAACGGCTCCTACGGCTGCAGCCTGCGGGGCCTGGAGGCCGGGACCTGGTACCACCTCCGCATCGAGCCGCTCGGCGGCGGGGAGGCTGTCAACGTCTCCGTGCAGACAGGTACGGGCGGAGCGGGGCACGGCAGGTGCTCGGGGGCAGGGGGGGACGCCAGGCTTTTCCTTCCCGTCGCTTTGCTCCGGCCGGGTGTAAGAGGAGGAGAGTGGTGCGTTTACAGCTACTGTAAATCTGCGGTGTTTGCGGCACGTCGCTGTCCCGCGCTTGAGGTCTCTTACCCCGCTGCCAGGAATAACTACTGCTTAAAGTTAATCCTGCGGGCCTGACAGGAGAAGGTGCTGTGCAGAGACTAGGTCTAGTGTGAGAGAAGGTTTCTGCCACTCCTCGACCCCTTAAGTTGCCATCCAGCACAATGCTTTAAGAAGTAGTAGCCTGTACCATCATTTGCACTCATGCAGACGCAGTTGGCTTTGTAGTTCCTCAGGTGACGGCTTATTTGCTGTGCTTAAAATACAGTTTATTTCATGGCAGGTAGATCCTGTTCAAGGATAGCATACCGTTTCATCCCATTTCTAGGCTTTTATTCTGCCTAACCAGAGCCTGAAAGTCAGAAAGTGAAGCTCAAACTTCTTCCTTGAATACAGCCAGTGAGGTGTTATGATGTACAGTTGTGTGCAGAGCACTTGGAGTGTCACATCCATGACTGGTTGTAAAAATGTTTCAGTGGCCTGCCAGAATGCTGCCAAGGAAAGCCGCGTTTTTGCATGTGTGTTTGCATGTGCGTGTGAACAACTCAGCTGTGAAACAATGAATGACACAGAGCCACAAGCTGCAGTGACAGAACTGGGCTCTTTCTACCTGTGTTAGTGATGAAGATTAAAGATGATGAAATATTTTCCAGCCTCTGACTGGTGGTAACGCAAGCCTCCAACCAGAGATGTCTTAAATGAGGTCCATCATTAAGTGTGTCTCTGATTTGCTCCTGAAGTCTTTGCTTCGGAGAGGTATTTTGCAGTATTAGTGTTGAAGATTACAGCAGCCAAATACTTGACAATTACCAGATCAGAGACATCATTTACTGTTAGACTCTTTTCCCTGTACTAACCGTACAGATGCATAAAATACCCCCCATTAATTTGCTTTGGTAACTCAAGGTAAAAAGTCTAGCGACAAGTCTGCTGATGCGATAGCTATACGACAAGCACAAGTCATGTCACTTGGTAAAAATGAGTAATGGGTTATATGCAGACAGTGATTTATATCAGTGTCATGCATCATGAAAACTGTTTTTAATATTGATGACTTGTAATTTGAAAATTGAAAGAATAAATCAACTGTTATCAGAATGATAGGTATAAATCACCGTCGCTGAATAGTAGAGATCTATTACTGAACACTTGCGTAAAAGTAGAGAAAAAGGCACCGCTTTAGACCGCATTTTGATTAATGTATAATAATTTAGAGAGTAACTTGTACATCCCATTTATTACTTTTTTTAATCAGTAAACAGATTTTACAAGACTGTAAGATGATAAAAGTTACTGGAAGCAACTGCTGATTATAGTCATATTATGTAGCTGGTGTCAGAGTGAGAAGACTGATTGAAGTTTAAGTTGAAATACTGGAGATTAGTGGACTTGAGGTGATGTGAGGTTGATGTTTGGATTTTGGATATTAGAGATCAGTCGAAAGCATGAAATAAGAATAGAGGAACCATGGAGGTTTTGTGCAAAGACAGCTAGTGGGATTGCTCTGTGGTTCCTAGCTTCCCCTGATGCAATTACATCTGCTGCATTGCTTGATCATGTGTAAAATACATAATTAGCTCCGAAGTTTGTCTATTTATTTTTTTCTAAAGAATATATAGGGTTCTTTATGTCTGTCAACAACTCATGTTGTACTGTCAGTACTATGAATTGCAAGGGAGAATGTTTCCTCTAGGGGCAGCATTTTAAACCAGTTTTCTGGAAGCTCTTTTTCACCTGTTCCTTTGTGACTTGATGTCAGTAGTTTTATTTTACGATCTACTGAACCTGAATGTCCATAGGAATTTGTTCCTGGAAACTATCCTGTGAATATGGAAGTATGAGCAATTTTTTCAGCCATAGTGTAAGCAAAATTCCCGCTGATTTGAATGTTAGCGGAACTAAGCTATCATGAACCGTCTAAAAATATGATGTCTGACCTTGGTACTCATTGAGGTTCCCTTCCTGAGCTCTTTGTCTAAGAAATATGGGGTAAGCTGTCCTCTGGAGGTGCCCAGCTTTCTCCGTGGACTATAGAAAGAGCCGAGGTTAAACCGGGCACCTGGAGTTTAGGTGGTTGAAGTTAGGGGAGAGGAATCCAATCCCATGTGTTTACTTTTGCAAAACGAGGTTTTCAACATCTTTATCGTCTTGATACAATAAATGTACATGGAGAAAGTAGCTGATCCGTTTGTATACCTAGTTCAGAACCTTTAACTTATATTCAATCCTGTTAAAATTTTCATGTACTTGTTCCTGTTATGAATTCACTTTTCATCATGTTTCTTATACAAAGTGCTGGAATAGCTAAGCCCATAAAATCCAAAATATTTTGTTATATTTTGAGTGTGATCTGTTCTGATTAAGGACTTAAGGTGAAAGTGATGAATAATGTGTACTGTAGTTGCAGTTGTAATGTGAAGGCTCAGAGAGGACCCAATCCCTAACTGAATTCAGCTTTTTGAGTATTTAATTTCACAATAAAATCACAGTTATGACAATGAGTTGTCTATGTTGTTTGCAAGTTTGATATTTCAATAGAGTAAATACGCACCTCTGCATAAACTCTCAACACCGGACCCTTTGTGAATCTTTGAGTAGAGAAGCAGCTTCTATTTCACTTGTGGATGCATAGATCTGAAATCTAACAATGTATGGAATACTAGTACGGTAGTGCAGGCTAGTCCACTAAGGTGGACTCTGTTATGTCTCTTTACTCAAGAGATTTTGATCTCTGGGTTATCAACTTAAAATGCCAAGTTTTTAATACTCTAGAGCAGAAATGAAATAGGTCCTGCAAAACGACAGAAAATGCAATCACATATGCACTATGTAAGCCAGGTATGCACAGGCGTGCAAACACACACGCTGTTGGAAGTTGTGCTATTTTGGTAGGATAGGAAATGAAAAACCAGCTGATAACACAATTTATCAGCTCTGAGCTGCAGATAAATTTTCCACTTCAAACTTGAGATTACAGATGTCGGTAGGCACAAGTCTCCTTATTTATTCCTGATTAATATTTACCATTTGTTATGTTTTTTAATATTTATGCATAAACCAGCACACAAAAACATGCAGCTAGTCAGTGTGCTTGACATTGTAAAGCTGGGACAACATATGCACCTGTTGGTCCTTTCGTGTTATCTTTATTGTTGTCAGTAAAACTATTTCTGTGACTGAGAGCTTTTTTGATTTCAGATAAAATTCTCAGTTCAAATATATCTTCTAAAATAGGCCTATAAATGCAATTTTCAGCATTGTTTTCTACAAAAAATATTGCAGTGATATATTTTGTTACTGCCTAATCGAAGCCACCTGTAGTGAGAGAACCAACAGGTAAATAATTTTTTGTCAGAAAAATGCTAAATATTTGAATGAAAAGAGGTTAAAGTAAAACTTCTACCTTCTAAGACACAGTCTGGTAGAGTATTTTTCCAATGTAGCTCTGTAAATGCCAGAAGCATGGCTTGGCCATGTGTTCAGTCCTGTAAATTTCAAATTATTTGGGACAAATCTGATTTATTAGCCATCTGTAGGAAAAACTACTGTGACATGGCTCTGACTATACACTGTATAATCCTATAATCCATAATCATGTAATTGTTATGATCATTATCTCGAAAGGCAGAATACAAAAAGAATATAAATAACCATGTAACCCATTCTAAAGATTTTCTAGGTTGTATATCATCCCAAAGAAATGAATATTTGTACTTAATGAGAACAATGAACTCAACCCTCTTTATTTAATCTTCAGAAAAGTCCTTGTAAAATAGGTTGCTGTTTTATGAAAAGAGAAGAACATGAAAAAAATGGATGATTTAGTAGAAAGATGGCTGAGTCTGAAGTCAGGAATTCCCCGTTACTCAGTCCTGGGCTCATATCTCTCCGTTTTTTGTTGCTTTTTTTTTTTCCTGCGTAAGGCAGGGGTGTTTCTGTGCTTGCAGGCTGTATTTGGGACTCATGTCATTGGGGTTGGACATAACCATATCTATCATTTATGTGAAATGTATCTATAGCAGCTACGCGCACAAAAGTGAAAATGGCAGTGCAATATAATTCAAACAACATCAAGTCTTCTGGAAGACTCCTTTGTAGACTAGGAGGCCTTAATTTGTATAGTATCAAATGGTATAAAAATATCCTTGTGAAAATCCGTTACTTCTGTGACATATCAGAGTTGTATCGTTGCCAGCAGAGACTTGTATAACAATGAAAATGGCTTTTTAAGTGTTTGTTTCCATCCAGGGCCCTTTCAGCCCAGGCACTTCCCAATCTCATTGTTCCTTTGTTCTAGCGGATGTACAAAGCACTGAGTGTTTTGTTTTCTGGACCAGATAGATTAGATAAAGTCTGAATTTCTGAACTTCACCTTCTAGGCACGCAACTCTTTTCTTTACTAAAGTATCTTAGAAGACAGATTGCCCAGGACACCGTAAACCCTTCTGAAAATGTAGGAGGTGTCTTCTTTTGTGGAGTTTGTTCAATAATGCGGATTACAATGTTAATTACTTTTGCAGGACTAGCAAGCAGTCAAGCTTGTCCTAACTGTCAGAGAGAGAGAGTTAAACTTCTTGACAGCTATCGTGACCGTTCTCTTGATATCAGTCAAATTTAAACTTTTTCAGCTGTCTGTGCATCTGACCATATATAGTGCTGGAATTTCTTTGACTCCCAAAGTTTGACCTTTCTGATTAGAACAATTGCCTTCAAGGAACAAGTTTATACCCTGACTATTCGCTTTTGCCAGCATAATAGTCTTTAGTGGCTTAGTGTGTATTATAGGTGGAGCTGGTAGTCAAGCCTATTGTTAAGATTTCCTGACACTTTTCATTAAAACCTCCTGTCTCAATTGCTGTAACTAGGTGAAGATTTAACTATTTGGCCTGAAGTTTGATGTGCTTGGTCTTTGATTTGAGGTTTTGGTTGGTTTTTGTTTTGCTTTGTTTTCTTTTGTCTTTCTGTTTTAAGCAGAGTTAGTTTAGCCTTAATGAAAGAGGTCAAGAAAATAAGATAGTTATTTTTGTTGATTGATTTTGTTAATTTAATTTTCGTCTCTTTTTTTCTGAGGAGCACTAGCTTCTCCATGGTCCAAAGTGGTAATCTGAATTGAAGCAGAGACCTGGGTTCGAAGGGACACAGTGTTTTTCACATAGTTACAGAGTCACAGACTGGTTAAGGTTGGAAGGGTCCTCTGGAGATCAACTGGTCCAACCCCCCTGCCCGAGCAGGTCCACCTACAGCTGGTTGCCCAGGACCGTGTCCAGACAGCGCTTTAATGTCTCCAAGGAGGGAGATATTCCCTTGAAATTCCTGATATATTTGATTGACAGAGCATACCACCAAAACCTGGCACCAATCTGTTCTCAGCAGAGCTTTTTAAGAGTCAGTTAAACCCTCTGCACCGTCCAGGCTTTGAAGAAGATGCAGCTTAAAGACCATTAGCCCCATGAAACTCCTACCACTGTATTTGTAGGGCGGGGGTAGGTTTGACTTTGTCCTTTCAGCCTTTGGGGTGAGGTTTTTAATTATGCGATCTCACACACTTTCATCTGCCTTGTTTGGAGAACCAGGCAGCAATGGCTGTTGGAAAAATGGTCTTATCCTTCTGTGTTTAAGGCACTGTTGATACAGAAACCCCAATTCGTAGCGTGGATGCACCACTGGCTCCCCATCTTATGCTAGGCAAGAGTAGCACGGAGTGTACTCATGTGAAGCCGAATTTAGTTGTTAAATTGTTGGGAAAGCTTTATTCTTTAACTCCCCAACTTGTAAATCCTTTATCTTGCTGCTTTGGGTTGTTTTATGAAAGCTTTTTAATATGCAATTGTTTAACCTTATCGGGAGGCATAAGTGTCAAAACTTAGTACATCAACATGTAATATATTTCTTTTGATTTGCATGAAGTCTTGTGAGTGATGAAATACACCTGGTGAATACAAGCAGCCAGAGTCTTTTGTTTTGGCCATCCCTTTAGAGTTATCATATTTTATAGGCAATTTTACTTGAGAAATCTTTAATAAACAACATATTGAACACTGAGAGTTTCTCAGATAAATAGTCCCAATTGAAAATAGTTCCTGAAAGTTTATCCAATGTACTGTTTGGGTTTTTTTAAATTTATAAGAACAATACTACAGCAGAGCAGAAGCATATTCAATGAGAATCTGTTTGAAGTGTTTGAAGTTATACCAAAACCAAAGGATTGTTGCTCTTAAAATTTTATAAATGTTTATGCCCATTAGTGATAAAGTGTTTAACATGAGTGCTAGGAAGTGAAAGCCACTTGGTACCATTGTATCTATAAAGCTCCATTACACTGCAGCATTGTGTCTAATTTGCTGGATTTTCGTGTTAGCTGTTTTTTATTAAAGTTGTTACAATTTTACTATCAGCAGATTTCCAAGCTTGTTATATACATCCACAGCTGGAAGTGTTTTTCTACGTGTGTGTGTGTGTGTGTGTGTGTGTGTGTGTGTGAGTGTGTACATATATACACAAGTAACATTTCTGAATTTTGCAGGACTCTTTTAGGCGGATTTCAGTGATATGTTTATAAATGCAAAGAAAAAGACTTTTTGAAAAGCACTGGCAGCGTGATAAAGGGAGAGTTTTGAAAGGTTTTTTGTTCTCCTGTGTAAAACTTCAGACATCCCAATGCAAGAAATACTAGTTTATGGGTTTTGTTTGTTTGTTTGTTTGTTTTTAACTACAGATCCCTTACCACCACCTCATTTTGAAATTAATAAGGAGAAAACTACCCTCACAAGCTTACAGGTTCAGTGGGATCCTTCCTCAGGAAAGGTAGACTTGTATAACCTAGTGTTATTTGACCATGATAATAAAAGGATACAAGAAGTCTCCATACCAGGAAGAATTTCAAAAATGGAAAACACTTTTTCCAATCTCATCCCTGGGAATAAATACAACATCGTTCTCAGTGCAGTTGCTGGAAATAAAAGTACCCCGGAACTTCACATAAGTGGATCTACTGGTAGGACTTGTTTTACTGTAGTTCATCTAAATAAAACCACTTACAGTATTTTGCAGTTCTGCATTTTGAAATTAACAAATATATACCATTCTTCTGTCTGACAAGATATATATATATATATAAGTATCCATTGATTATACACAGAAATAAACAAACCATGAATCTCTGACTAAGAGCAGGAGTTGTTTGCTAAGAATGGAGGCATGTTGTTATGATTGTGTTTAAACATAAATTTCGGGCTGTGTTTTCACTAACCCTAAAGAAACTCAACATGTTGCAAAAGTAAATCCGTTCGAAAGTACTGAAATTGTGGAGATAACCATTAGGCCTTAAGCATGTGTTTTTTATTCCAACAGTGCCATCCCCTGTGAAAAATATTCAGGTCAGTGTCAGGACAGACACAATCCATGCCTCATGGTCTCCTGGTTCTGGGCACGTAGATCGCTACAGGCTGGTGTTACTGGATAATCATGTCCCAGTTCATGAGATTCACCAAGAAGATCCTCTGACCTCCTACACTTTTTCAGGCCTTACAGCGGGCCACCTGTACAACCTCTCTATCATAACCCAGGCCGCAGGATTGGAGAGCAGCAGTTTTCAAAGTGTCAGGACAGGTATGATTTCAGAATTCATTGCAACAGAATAAGAAGCTAAGGCCATAATCTAATAATATTGCAGGACATATTTCAGAATAATAAATGGTTCGTGTTCCAAATGTATATGCCCAGACTTGAGTGGCTCAATTACCCTTGGCAGGTGTTTCTCTCCAAAGGCTATAGAGGGAGTTAGCAACACCATTAGCTTATTTAGTTCCCTAAGTTGCCATTACAGCAGAGCTAGCAGCTAAATTGGCTGCACTGCTTAATGTAGGGAGCTCCATTAAACATGCAGAGTTAGATGTTAACAGTCTGAGCCCAAGTGCACAGGTTTCACCTCGTACCTGTGAAAAAGGTTCGTCTGACTTCTTCAGTGAACTGGGGCAGTGTGTAGTCCAGTTGTTTCACAGTATTGAAGACAGTTTAACTCCATGATTCTTACTTAGCTGCATGAGAGGTGTAGAGCTTGTGAGTTTTGAAAAAAAAAAAATACTTTTTGTGTCTTTTTTCCTCTGGATTGCAGAATCACTGACCTTCTGAAAAGGAAGTGAAAAAAATGTAGAGGGTTAAGAACTTTAATGATGTGGTGGTTGGTTGTTTGTTTTCCCCCAAAGAAATAGTGATTCACAGAACCAGAGTTTTAGAGTTGAAGTCTTTTCTTCAGGAAGGTTTTTCAGAATAGAGTTCTGTGGTCATAGAAAGATGACATCCTACTGGAGCCTAGTAGTTAAAACACTCACTTAAGGAAGAACAAGGTCATACCTTTGTTTTCCTTAATTCCTGACAAACATAAGGTGCAGTTTCTCCTACAGAAATCTGATCATGTAAACATAATTTAATATAAAGCAAACAATATTATGATGCCTAGGGCACACAGATGAGTGCTGTTGTTGCCTAGCACTGGCTGTTCTGGGGATTATGCTCGTTTAATTTTATTTCTTCAGAATTTTTTGTTTCTTCCTGTTGTGGGGTGCAAAAATTTTAAATCTCACAGGTTTTCTCAGTACATAAAAGCACTTCATCTAGTTTGCAGCGTGGCCCTCCATTTCAGTACGTCGTGTGTCCCAAGCCTGAGAAATTAAGATACTGGAGGTGGCTATGTTTTTCTTTTGGTGGAGCATTTGAATAAATGAGTTTGATTCCAATCCCATCTACGCTGGTGTAAATCAGGCATAGCTCCAATGGTGCTGTGGTGTTTATCCTACCGAAATTTACACAGGCACCTCTGTTCTTAGGAGAATGTGTCTGGTCTATTTTATAGTCAAAATGACTAGTGTGAGTGCAGACATGGCTAACAGGTTTTCTGTTCAGTGAAACGAGAGAGGTCGTTGTAAGAGGTGTCACTCTGAGCAGCAGAATGTCTTAAACAGGGCTGGGTTCAGGGCTGGTTTTCACTGTGAACAGGCTTTGCCCTTTCACTGTTCAGGCACATTCATTCATACTTTTCTCAAATAACCATTTAAAAGCAAAACTTAACTATTGCAGTTTGGAGGCAGCAGGTCTTATGTGTTCTGTGGTCAAAGTATTTTATTCTCTTATTTTTATTTTTTAGCCCCAGCTGAAGTCTTAGATTTGACGGTGACTAATGATGACAGCATAGATGCTTTGAAAGTTAAGTGGAGAAGACCTTCAGGAAACCTCGATTTCTATAATATCACTCTGTCTCATCTTGGATCAGTTAAAGAAGTCAAAACTCTACAGCCACCAGTCACAGAGACTCACTTTGACAAGCTGACTCCAGGACGTCTTTATCAGGTTACTGCTCGCACAATCAGTGGTGAACTGTTTACTGATCGGATGGCAACTGGCAGGACATGTAAGTCTTCTCCTTCAGTAAGAACTTTGTAACCAATGCTATTTTTGCCTATACAGGCCTTGTAAAAAATCATTGTAGGAGACAAAATGATTTGGATTCCAGGCAAAATAAGATAAAGAGCACAATATTGTTCCTGGAATACCCCTTCCCGACTCTCTGGCAACAGTCAATCTGGCAACCAAAAGCAGCTACAGTGTAGCTTGGGAGGAGGAAACAATAGTGTGTTTTGGACCTTATAGTTGGGTGAGTCTGTTACAAAACTGTTCCACGCTACTTCACTGCTGACCAACTTCATTATCTTGAATTCAACTCAGCACAGTATATAAAATGAGTTACATTATGGCAGAGTCTGCATGTAGTCAAATTGTTAGCAGATTTTTAAGCAATTTTGCTCACGTTGAGCTTCTCATCAACCAACACCCCCAAGTCTTTCTCCTCAGGGCTGCTCTCAAGCCATTCCCTGCCCAGGCTGTGTTTGTGCTTGGGATTGCCCCGACCCATGTGCAGGACCTTGCAGTTGGTCAGGCAGGAACTAGGAGAATGAAGAACCATCCACTGTAGGAGAAGATCAGGTTTGAGACCATCTAAAGAACCTGAAGGTGCACAAGTCCATGGGATGTGATGAGATGCATCAGCGGGTCCTGAGGGAACTGGCAGATGAAGTTGCTAAGCCACTCTCCATCATATTTAGGAAGTCGTGTCACTCCAGTGAAGTTCCCACTGACTGGAAAAGGGAAACTTAAACCTCATTTTTAAAAAGGTTGCCAATCTTTTTGACAAGATACCTCATGTTGCTCTAACTGACCCAAATGCTTCTGCAATAGCTGTGCTGCAAGATGGGTTTTGCCAGTGTGCAGTTATGGCTTACCAGAAACAACCCGCTTCAGAATTACTCTCTCAAATCTCTGCATTTCAGTTCCCCAGAAGGTGTCGGAGCTGAAGGCCGGCGGTGGTGGCTGGCTGAGGTCTCTGCGAGTGAGCTGGCTGCCCCCTGCGGGAGACTGGCAGAGGTACCACCTGCTCCTCTGGAACCGCTCGGCCCTGCTGCTCAACGCCACCCTGGAGAAGGACACCACGGAGTACCTGGTCCACGACATGGGGCTCATCCCAGGGAGGCAGTACGACGTGGATGTCATTGTGGAGAGCGGCAACTTGCAGAGCAAGTCCAGCTGCACGGGGAGAACAGGTCAGCGTGCTCCTCTGGAAGTGTAAACGTGCAAAACATTCAGCTGGGCTCTGTGGGCAATCAGAGGCAGTTCTTGGGAATCTGCAGATACATTTCACTATTAATACAGTAAAAAAGAGCTGCCATGTAAACAACAGAAATAATTATTTTTAGCAGTTCTGTGAAAACTTTCGGAGTTACTTCTGCGGTAAATGTTTTGCTAGTGAAAGTTTGGGGAATTCTATCATCATTCTGTCACAACTGAGGCATTACACTACATGCATAGCATTTCGCTGTTCTCTTTTGTAGATGATTCTAGGCACCCTATATAGTTCTTAAAAAGAGCGATATAGATGTTCCTGTATTGTTCATCAGTATTTTCAGTGGCAAACTGGTTTCTTTGCCACCTTGTATAAAGAATATCAATGGTCCAAGGTGTATGTTAGTGTGGCTGTTCCATTACATCCCATTTCTTGTTCTGTGCTCCCGAAAGAAAATGAGGTTAGTCTGTTCAAGTCAGCCTTTCCAAAGGAAATCCATATACAGTGCAGGAATTCTTTTGCAGCATGTTAGTGAAAGCTACATCTGATTGCTTCAAACTTAAAAAATAATTGTTAATGGTTCTGCTCTGTGAATTCAAAATAAGTGCAATTCAGAGGAAAAGAAGACTTGGAGGAATATCAGTCAAGTCTCTGTCTCACTGGAGAAGGTGAGATAAGATAGGGCCACCCCTCTTTATCCTCACCCTTCCTTGTGCCCGCCTTTCCTGCTACACCCTTACCTGTCATTCCATGAAGGCTTCATTTTGTTAGTTTTGCACAATGGCAAGAGCACTAGAAGCAATAGAACTGAAGCTTTCTCTGATTTCTTGCCAACTTGATCAAAGCAAGGCGTATTCTCATCTTGCTTACTCTGATATGCATTACAAATAACTTGAGTTTCTGATGTCACTTTTAATTGACACAGCTAAGTGATTAGAAAATGGTCCAATAAATAATATCCAGTAGTGAGTGTGTCACTATGGTGTTTGACCCACAGGCAGGTACCTAATGTACCTGTTATGAAGCGTAGGTATTAGGCCCTATTCTGATTTAATTTTCTCCTACATAAACCCACAGACTTGGAAAGTGAATTGTATTTTAACATTACAGGGACAAAATCAGATCAGGGGACTATGTTAGGTAGGAGGTGCCCTCTGTGTATGCACGCACACTCACACATGAACACACAGAGAAATTCTTTCTTTTATACCACTGTAAGATTGTAGTGTCTCCCAACTTGACTGAGATATGAACCAGTGTAAAATCAATGTCACTTTGATCGTATCATTTGCATCCGTGTTTGTTACAGCTAAGTTGGTGTAGATCTGTTTTATGGTACAAATGCTTTATATCCATGTCTAGCACCTGCAGTTCAAGAGGAAGTTCACTGACTTCACTGCATTTCCATTAACACTAAGATATGTATCCTGACCTAAGTTTAAACTGAAACTTTACAGCCATAATGCATTGCTGAAGTCAGCCCTACACTGGAAGAGTAGCACAAATACTAGATTTGTAAGACTGGCTTCCTAGAAAAAGGAAAAGAATCTCCTCTTCATTACAAATACTCTGTTGCTTTCACATTTCTGTCTTACATAACAGATTGCTTACAGCAGCTTGAGATGTGGCGTGTATGTTCACTACAAAGTCCTGTTCTCATTGTAATCTTTGTGTACTTTCACAGCTCCAGAGCCTGTTCTCCAGCTCCGTGTGAAGCACGCTAATGAATCTTCGCTTAGTGTCATGTGGTTGACCCCTGTTGCGGAGTGGGACAGCTATGTGGTTTCACTGGGAGACAGGGATCTTACTGTCATAAAAAAAGGGCTTGCAAAAGAAGCTAAGGAATTCACTTTCACTGACTTGGTACCTGGAAGA
Organism: Pampusana beccarii; assembly: GCA_013399365.1. NCBI lineage: Eukaryota > Metazoa > Chordata > Aves > Columbiformes > Columbidae > Pampusana > Pampusana beccarii. The sequence goes on along the minus strand of VWYH01004713.1, from coordinate 553,322 downwards.
AAATATACAGCTACCATCACTACCATTAGTGGGATTTTAAGCAACTGGACTTCAGTGGAAGGAAGAACAGGTATCACCCTGTAAAATTATTTTGATCTTTATTTTTATTAACCAGTAACAACTTTATTTGCTTTGTTGTGAACTGAATCAACTCAGCGTCTAAATCTCAAAAGTGTTGTATTTACGTTTGTTTCCTCAATAGAAAAGTTATGCTCCTGAGTCTCTCATTTCTGACTCAGTTATCTTGCAATATTTATTTAAGGTTTTGAGGAAATGGATATGTAATTACTGGCAAAACAGTTTTCTGAAATAGTATGTCATGTCTGATCAATCTACATTAGCACAAGATTCCATATAAGAACAACAATTTTCACTGAGTATCTTCAGGAAGGTCACTTCCTTGATTCAAAGCATTCATCGTCTGGAAAAAAAAACCACCACCACCATACAGGAAAATGTTGCTTTAGGGGGAACATTCCAAGGCTGACAAACACAAAACATATGTGACCTTGAAAGTGTATTTTGAATCCCTCTGCTCTTCTGATTCCAGAATCTGTACGTTACTTAGAATGGTGACTGTGACACAAGGAAGATCCCATTCCTACCCCCTGCAGGGTGCTAATTTTGTGCACGTGTGCAAGTTCTAAACCACGTGTGTTGCTTTTTATTCTGCTTGACTTACGCATTCTCCAATGCAAGCAAGGACTTAAAATGTAGCTCTGGTCTGGCACAGCACAGGAGAAAAAGAACTGCTAGGGCATGAATCAAATAATGCCTATAGCTTGATAGTGGTCTTTACTTAAATGTTGTAACTCCTTCCAAGGCCTGAAAAATTTGACTTACATTTTTGCTTCTCTGTTATGTGATTAGATAGCTGGGATTTCACTTCCTTCTGCCTTACGCCCCTTTAAGAGGCCTGTTCAGGCATAAAGGTTGCAGTGTCCCACTTCACTAGTATGAATCAATGCTTGAAAACACATCAAGCAGGGGCAGTGTGTCAGCATTACATTCGAAGTGATAAAGAACAAACATCAGTGAATTTGAGTGCAGGTCTTAATAAGCATTCCAAACTTCTGAACCTTCTTTGTAGTAGGACAGCTTACTAGGCTTGCAAAATATTGCTGTAAATGTGACAGAAATAGGTCTTACATGCATCCCAGATTGGTCAGCTTGTAGTGAAGCCTGAGGTATCACTAAAAGTGCCTTTAGCACAGAAATGTGTCGCTTTAGTGTCTTGTTGGAGCTTACTATGTTATGACATTATAAAATGGTGAGATTTTTGATTCATTTTTTAGCAGCATTAGATTTTTTTCAGCTGTGTGCCTGATTTTCTAACGTTTGGTATTGATTGCTTATCCAGTACTATGTGTGCAAAAAGGCTGATGTAAAGCAAGAGATGAAGCTTGCAATCATATTTTGTAAACTTGGAGTGTTCTTTATTTCAGTTGTGCTTGATCATGTAAGCAGAAATACATAGAAAGAAGTAACTGTATATCCTTACTTTGACCAAATATTGTAAAATTAAAAAAGAATATGTTTTGTGTAAAATTTGTGCTAGGTATTCCATTCCTTTCTGTTATTTCTTTTTCCTTTTTGGTCTGCCTAAATTCGGCAGCTTAGATAGAAGTCATGTAAGTTTAACAATTTATTCGTCTTTTGATGCTAGAAAAGTTAATATCCTCCAGATCTTCTGACATAAAAAACAAAACCAAAACCATCCATCTCAGTTAACCCCAAAATTAAAGGGTCTGACACTTTTCTGGGGTGTAGATGACTGTGCCTCAGGTATTCATCAAACTAGTTTGCCATTTTAGAAAAATGAAAGATGGGGAACAGGAGAGGAAAGGGAGAATGAAAGACACAGACTGTGTTTGAAACAGTCATCATAAGACCAAGTAATTTCCTACATCGATGGCTTCTATTTAATGGTATCTATAAAATGTCATCTCTTCCCATTCCCTGATCTTGAATGATTTTGGTCTGACTGAGAAAAGCTGTGCTAAAGCCTGCAAGACCTTTCAGTGCCTTAGATAGTTTCCCATAGACAGCGTCCCATCAGACAGGAAGCAGTCCACAGATTATTTTTAGTCCTGTTGAGTCTGGCTGCAAGTTGGAATGTTCTTTTGATGCACTTCCTCAATGTGACTAAATTTGGGTTATTTGGGGGATTTTGTTTTGTTTTATTTTGTTTCTTCTCAGTAACATTGTGACAATCTTCTTTGCAGTGCCAGCCCAAGTGACTGGTCTGACTGTGGCAAATCAGGGATCAACCAACAGCTTGTTCACAAACTGGACAAGAGCACTGGGAGATGTAGACTCATACCAAGTGCTACTGATTCACGAGAATGTGGTCATTAAAAATGAGACCGTTCCCAGTGAAACCAACAGATACCACTTCTCTCCCCTGAAACCTGGAGGACTCTATTCAGTAGTTGTCACCACTGTCAGCGGGGGAATATCTTCGAGGCAAACGATCGCAGAGGGGCGGACAGGTGAGAACAAAAATACACCAGCATGTCTTTTGTCAGTTCCCAAGTTTATTAAAGAGAATGGTCTTGTGATTAAGCCACTGCACTGAGAATTCAGAAATACAGGAGTTTCAGCCATACAATTCCTGCGTGTGACCTCAGGCACACTGCGGGTCCAGATTCGTGCTAACGTAGCTTTAGGGAGCTAACTGCTCTGCCTACAACAGGAGCACTATACAGCAGGATCACTCTGTAGCAAAGACAAAAATAGGCCCTGAGAGTGACGTACAGCTGTGGTGGGTGAATCACTCCTTGGAAGGGACTTTATTGTTCCTTTGACTAGATGGCAGTGTAGGGTTATTACTCCTTACTTAGGTGTGCAAATTAGCTGCCTAAAGGTGGGGTGATGAATTTGTGTCTCAGTCTTTCATGACCCATTATTTTTCTCCAACCCAACATTAAAGGATGTCCACCAGGGTTAATTATTCTTTATGAGGCCCTTCTGTACTGCATAGGACAGGACTTACTGTTGCCTCAAATACTGTAAGTTTAGTGACTCATGGAATGTAACACCAGCCCTTCGGATATTTAGACAGAGGGAAAAATTGACAGCACAGTGCAATTTCACCCTTGATGTGAATTTGGAAAAGGCAGGCATTCTGCAGTGTCCTCCGATGTTCAGTTTGAAAACAATTATTTTCAGAATTAAGGAAAACAAACAAACAATTGGAGAAGATTAAGGTCTGTGCCAGCAATTAGCCTGATAGTTTGGTACCTGAGTGATAGTAGTTCTGGCAGCGTGGAGCCTTTGAGCTCACCTTGCTGGCTTGAAAAACAAATTGCGTTCATGTTTTGGCCACTAGGTGTCAGAGAACTCATTGTAAATGTTCATTGTATAAACTCATTGTAAATGTTAAAACACATTCTGCTATGGGCCTCAGCTTCACACGAGCCTCAGTAGTTATTGCTATTACTGATGAATGGCAGTTTGAGAGGATAACTCATCTTCTGGGATTTAAGAAGTGCTGGGATTGTGCCGCCAAAGACAATTTCCTTCACTGTCTTCAAAGAAGCAAATGAATGCTGCTGAATGGGAGTCAGAGCAGAGCTTCTCAGCAATCCCAGACTGCTCATTTTGCAGGGTGGAATTCCAGGCGTTCTCAAAACAATAGGAATTGGCTAGTTAAAGCTCATCTGTTTTTTTTCTTTCTTGCACAGTTCCTTCCAGCGTGACTGGAGTAACAGTGAATAACTCAGGTCGCAGCGACTACCTCAGTGTTTCTTGGCTGCCAGCTTCTGGAGATGTAGACAGTTATTTGGTAACACTCTCTCACGATGACCAGATTGTTCAGACTCTCACCATTTCCAAATTCCTCAGTGAATGCTCCTTCAGCAGCCTTACTCCTGGGACGCTTTACAATGTGATGATAACAACGAAGAGTGGGAAGTATGAAAATCATTCCTTCAGCCAGGAACGAACAGGTAAAGAGAGCCTGTGAGCAAATCTAGTCACAGTAACTACTTTGCATAGCCATTATCAATGATCTATCAATATCTGACCAAACGTGGATGGGTGAGTAGGGGTTGGAGGGTCAAATCATAACATTACAACTTTACAGGCTTAGTTTTTTTCTTATGCCCTTACTGCTGCCTTATGCCATAAAAAAATTACTTTAGCATGAGTAAAAGCCATGTGTCAGTCCCCAAGAGTGAGCAGAAACCATGTATCAGTTTTGACTTAAAGGCATTTTCCTGCTCTTAACCCGTCTGCTTGGCTCTTCAAGTATACCCTGCAGAGCATCTTTAGAAGAAGTTACTCAAAGACAGCAAGAATGGGTAGGAGCTAACTACTAAAATACTAGTAAGGTGTCACATAAATGAATAAAAGCCACATCTGTTGTTTCTGGTCATGCAGTGTTCAAGGAGATTATAACAAGAATAGAGACATTTCAGAAAAGGTTGGCAATAATGATGGAAAACTTTTTTAAGCTTCCTCAGAAGTTGAAAAGACTGAGACTTCGTAAACCAGTAGAATAGAAGAAAGATGGTAAAGGGTGTTAAAACTACAAAGAGTATCAAGCTAGTGCAGTTTTAGTCTTCTCGTGATGCAAGACTGACCAAGTTCAAAAAAATACCCCAAAATCGGAAAGGCAAACTATTGTCATATGACACAAAGCAGCCTGGAAACTGCAGAGGTACTATTTTAGAGGGCAGGGTATTTCTTAAATTGACGTTGTGGTCTTTTTGCAATTTCCTCAGAAAAGTCTAGTAATTACCACAAATATAGCCTCCTGTTATTTCAGGAAGTTATTGCTTTCTGAATCTTTGTGTTTTTTCTTTCAGTCCCTTCAAGTGTTCAGGGACTTACTGTCAGCAATTCAGCCAGAAGTGACTACTTGAAGGTGTCCTGGTTACATGCCTCTGGATATTTTGATAACTATGAAGTGACCATCAAGAACAACAATGACTTCATCCAAACAAAAAGTGTCCCAAAGGATGAAAATGAATGTGTATTCACTAATCTGGTCCCAGGGAGGCAGTACAGTGTCACAGTCAGCACCAGGAGTGGGAAATACGAAACTAGTGAAAGGGTCTATGGCAGAACAAGTAAGTAAATACTCCAGAAACGTCCTGAGACACTCCAGGATTTTCTTCTGTTTACCGTAGCTGGGCTTAAAAATCTCATTTGATTTTAATATAAAATGATTTTTTTCTATTTACCATAGCTGAGCTCAAGAATCTCATATGATTTTAACAGGATGTTGACTGTAACTCTCTGAATGTAACTCCAAATATGGAAAACAGAACTTAGTTTATGACCAATGTTTAAGCTACAGACATATAGAAAGTGAAAGAAGAGACCTGTACTATGAGCTTGGAATGCAAATCTTGAAACAAGGAAAACGAAAAAGCAGTTGTACAGATTTTTACATAAACCTACTATTTATGCTTAAACTATGCCAGAATATACAAGATTTGGTTTTTTTCTGGTAATGGAAATGCATAAGGAAGAAGATAGGCTAGACCTCACTCTACTCACAGTTGGCTGTGCAAACTCCTTGCAGGCTCTGTTATTATTTATTATTTTAATGCTGATAGATTGTGGTGTCCCTGTCCTGAAATGGGACCTTCCAGTGTTAGATATGATGCAAACCACAAAGAGCAACCCTTGTAAATTAATGTGATCTACTGCTTTTCCTAGGGAACTGAATGAAAAGCTTTAGCTCAGGAGCATGGCTTCAGAGCTGTTACCTTTTTGCTATGGTCTGGTAATAAGTACTGCGAATTTTCCTGTCTTTCTTCTCACCTCTTTAGTGCCGGAGTCAGTGAAGGAGCTGACTCTTAGTAACAGGAGCACAGAAGATCTGCAGGTAACTTGGTCGAAAGCCGAGGGGGATGTTGATAAATATGAGATTCAGCTCCTCTTCAATGATATGAAGATCTTCCCACCCATTTTCCTTGGGAACACCATTGAGGAGTATTGGTTCACAGCTCTGACTCCGGGACGTCTGTACAAAATTCTTGTCTTGACAATCAGTGGAGATGCACAACGTGCTACTTTCATAGAAGGCCTGACAAGTAAGAAACAATATGGTACTTAAAATGTGTTCAGGCTTCTTTAAGGGAAAGAAAGAGGCATAGAAAATCAAGGGAGAACCATCTTATTTGAGCTCCTGTAGCACTAGCACAAAGACAGCCGATCTCATTGAAAATCGCAAGTAGCACTTTCAGCCAACTTGATCTGTGCTTGCTAAACAAATGTCACAGGCACCAATATTTGATTATTGGCAGATAATTTGATTTGTTGCATAGGAATGGCGTTCAGATGTCAGTGTTTGGGATACTGTTTTTCCCATGCGTGCCAGTTGTTTGCTCAGTATCTCTAGCTAAATCATTTAAGCTATCTTCTACCTCTGCTTATCCACCTAAAATGAATGGGTGAGATTATAACTGCAAAATGCCTACTAAGTGTACATAAAGAGCTTTGATTTTCTGAGATGTTTCTAAAGCATCACTTGGAGAAGAGGGAGGTTATTCAGATAAAAGAACATACAAACTTTTTTTCTGTTTAACTTACATTTTATTTACTTTTTTTTCCTGTAAACACATAGAATTGCTTTTCTAAAATGGCACAATCGTGCACAAATGTCTGCAGCTTTACATGTGTTTACCCATGAGTGAAATTACTTGTACCTACAAATACTCTTTGTCTTTTGAATCATTTGCTACGGCCATGAAGAAGTAGGCATTAAAAAGTCTGAATCAAACAGGAAATTTGTGAGAAGATGCCTCTATGTTCCTTTTTTTTTCCAGTTCCAAGTGTGGTCAGAAACATTCATGTGTCACCTAATGGCCTGACAAACAGCCTGAAAGTGAGCTGGACTCCTGGAGGTGGAGATGTTGATTCCTACACGGTCACTATATTTCAGCAGAATCGTCAGCTTGATTCCCAGAGTGTCTCCAAGCACGTCTCTGAGCACACATTTCACAAGTTGGAAGCTGGGGAGCAGTACCGGGTGGTGGTGCAATCTAACAGTGGCACCTTGCACAACAGCTTAGCAGCTTTTGGGAGAACAAGTACGTTTCTTTTGAGACAAGGAGCAAGTTGCATTATGTCTTCCCAGGAGCTGACCCTTATTTAATAATGTTCATGAATGTACCACTGGGTGTGGAGAGACCCAGACTCACGAGAAGTTTTTATCTCAAAGAGCGTTGAGTCCTCACTCTTGCAAACACTTAGGCAGTCACTCCATTAATACCAGTGAGATGTACCACATGAGTGGCTTTACCTGGGTAAATGTGTGTGGAATTCAGGTCCGCAGCCCAAAGCGTGCCTTCACAGGATGAACGCAGTTTCAGCTCTCCCCAGTCCTGTGCCTGTACCCATCCAACACATACATCTGCAGGGCACCACGCAGTCAAATGCTGTGTTCTAGCAGAGCCCGTTGTATGGTCAAGGCTTGTTAGTCAATGACTTGCCCCAATATACTGCAGGACACACAAGCAGTGGAACACCTTGTTTTTCATCCGTCCTCTCTCTTTGGCACCTGCATGTGTTTGCTGTGGCCTTGACTTTTGTGCAAGAGCTGCTGGCTAACACATTCTATTCTGTGCCGCTGTTTTGCACCAATTAACCACTTCTTTATTTTTCAGTTCTTTTTCATGTGCCTTTCTTAACTGCTTCAGTCAGTTCATCTCACTCTCCTTACCCCTCTTTTCATGATAATTTATGTACTTCTCTTGCTTCTCTATAGAATCATAGAATAGTTTGGGTTGGAAGGGACCTTCGAAGGTCACCTAATCCAACCACCCTGCAATGAGCAGGAACATCTTCAGCTAGATCAGGTTGCTCAGAAACCTACCTAACCTGGTCTGGAATGTCTCCATACCCAGTTCATGTGTCCATGATGCTCTGTAACATCATCTGACTGTATTTGTGTCTAGAAATTATTTGCTTGTGCAAACACGTGCACAGATATCCCTTTCCAACAAGTGAACATGCAAATGTGTGAATATATTCTCTATTAATTACCCTGTTCACAGTTCTGTATTGGATGCTCTGTGTTTCACCTGGTAATGTGCTGCCTTTAATTGTTGCTTTCAGTTCCAGCCTCTGTCCAGGAATTATTAGCCCATCATGCTTACAGCAGTCATTCCTTGTTAGTAACCTGGCAGAAAGCTCCTGGTGTAGCTGAAAGATATGACATTCTGCTCTTGAATGAGCAAGGAATCCTCCTGAGCAACAAATCAGAGCCACCTACTGCCAAACAGCACAAATTTGAAGATTTATTAGCCGGCAAGAAGTATAAAATACAAGTTTTGACAGTCAGTGGCGGGCTCTTCAGTAAAAGAGCAGAAACTGTTGGTCGAACAGGTAATTAGAACATCTCAGTTTATTTATAGCTCCCTCAGTCAAATATGATTAAATACATGAATCATCTGTATATCCTGATTCTGGAAGGATTCCAGTAGGAACAGACTCCAGATATTTATGCATCGTTTTTCCTGATATGTGCTTGGTATCTGAATCTGAAATTTGTTAGCATAATAATGTGGCCATAGTTCATAATAAGGATATTGAACCAAAGTGCTGAATGCTCCCCCAGTCTATCTGTTACGGAACTACCTGAATGCTTTATTGTCGTCAAGCTTTTAATTGACAATCTCAAGGCTCTTAGTGCAGGGTTTGATGTTAATACACACCTCTAAACTTAGAGCCAAGTCTTGCAGTCTTAATTAAACCTTTTTGTAGAAATTAATGAACAGTTCTGTGTGAGCACAGGCTGGAGAACCAGGCCTACTAAGAAATACAAACCTTGTATTGGAGAGACTCAGCGGCACCTCATAAATGCTTTCCCCTTGCTTCAGAAAGTTGATGTTGACATTACTTAGCTGCTTGTGACTTAGCTGAAATGTATTCCAGCCATGAGTTGTTACTTTATTAAAGGTTCAGCTTAGTCGCTAGACACTTTGATATTTACTCTTGCATTTGTCCTTCTTTTCAGTTCCAGCAGCTGTCACAAATCTGAAGGTCACAGAGAACACCACTGACCGACTGTCCTTCAGCTGGAACACCTCACAAGGGGAGTTTGATTCATATGACATCTTCCTATATAACCCAGACAAGTCCCTTCATGACAGGACTTCAGGAGAGCAGCACCTTCAGAACTGTTCATTCCCGAACTTGCGGCAAGGCAGGATGTATCGAATGGTGATTGTGACCCGCAGCGGAGACCTCATTAACGAGTCTTCTGTCTTTGGAAGAACAGGCAAGAGCATCTAAGAAAATAATTGTCTCCAATGTGATGCTAAGGAAGGATACCAGTGAGCTGGTCTGAGTCTGGTGTTCATGCTAGATTAAGTCAGCTGTTGGAAATATCAAAATTGGCTCTTATACATGAAAAGCATTAGATAAAGAAGAAGGTACATTCTGAATGATGTAGTTACAAGAGGAAAAATGAAGCAATAGTTCCCAGGTACTACTCAGGTCAAGAGAAGGACATCCCGACGTATGCTGCATAAGACTTAAAGGGAAACAGCTGTCTCCCATCCTAAAAGCGACATTGGTCTGTGAGTGGAAAAGACAAAAGGCAAAGCAAGTAGGGTTAATGGGGTAGACAATCTACCAGTGAAGTAAAACTTGTTTCCTGTGGGGAGCTCTGGCTGCAGCTCCATGTTTGTTGAGCCACACGTGGGAAGCAGAGTTTCCTAAGCAGCTCTGGGAGTCCTGACACACTGTGAAACCTTTATCCTCTGAGGCACCATCTAGTAACCGCCGTGTACTGCTGCCTCTGTGCTTTCTTCAGCTGCCTCGGAATTGGGTGTTTCCAGGCACTGACAGGGAAAAAGCAGCTTAACATTTGCAAAACTATCTGTTAGAAACATTTCAGCCTCTTCTGGGGACATTGGCCATTCAAAATAAGAAAATAAGCTATTGAGATATACTTCTTGATGCTTCCTGGCTTTTTGGCCAGCTGTGGTGGCTGTCTAGTTTATTTACATGCCTAATGTTACAGGAGAAGTGTAACATCTGCCTGACCTTTTTTCTTCTCTTCACCCTAAGGATGTTCTACATAAAGTAACATTTATCCTCTTTTTTTTCAGTACCAGCCCCTGTTGTTGGTCTCAAGGCATCCAACCGAAACATGACAGACAGTCTGTGGTTCACCTGGGGTCCAGCAGCAGGAGATGTTGACTTCTATGAGCTGAATCTTTACAACCCAAATGGGACCCAGAAAGAAACATGGCACAGGAAAGACCTGAAGGAGTGGCTTTTCCAGGGGCTCATTCCTGGCAGGAAGTACAATCTGGTTGTGGTGACTCACAGTGGTGACCTGACCAACACAGCGAATGCTGAAGGAAGAACAGGTAAAAGACAAAAGCTCTGAGATTTTTGCTTAGTCCCATCTGTCAGAATTCATGTTAGTTCACAAGTGTGCAACAGACTTATTCTAAGGGAGGATCTGTTAAGAGAGTCACTGAAGGTGTAAGGATAAAGGATATCCTTAAATGTATTAAACCCATGGAGTGTGATTTTGTTCAGCAGTGGTTTTCTTTCGAAGGCTCAGGAATATGTAATGTCTGTGAAAGTCACCACCATCAGCACAGATGAAGTAACTGGCTCTGTACATGGGATAATACAAACCACTTTGTGTTTCATGAAGAAAATAATACGTATTTCATCTTGCTTGTCTTCTGTAAAAATTTAAGAATCTATTTTTTTCCTTTTTTTCTCCCCTTTCTGTGTAGCACCCAGTCCTCCCAACACTGTGTCATTTACTGATGTGGCAAACACCTCTTTATCAATCACTTGGCTGGGTCCCCCAGACTGGACAGACTATGATGATTTTGAGTTGCGGTGGCTGCCAAAGGATCCCCTCACAGTATTCAATCCCTACAGCAGCAGCAAATCCAAAGTACGCATCATCCATGGCCTGCGACCAGGCAGACTCTACGAGTTCAGTGTCAGAACTGTCAGTGGTGACAGCTGGAAAACGTACAGTCAGCCACAGTCTGCAAGTGTAAGAACGAGTAAGTAACAATTTCCATTGCACTCTTAACACTCAGCTGGAAAAGAGTCAAAGCTGTTAAATCTTACAAATTAATTTTTCACTCCGTAATTCCCATTAATAAATTCATGAATGACTGGCAATTCAGCTAGACTCTAAGCCCTTACTGTGTGCAAGGTCGACTGTTTAAAGGTAGAAAATGGACATACATTTGCAATCTTCACATCCGGAATGGGGCTGTTTGGTTGCAGAGCCTGAAACAATCCGTTTCAGGCATAAAATAAGACTGAATGTCCAAATGTCTCTGACAGTAGGATACTGAAATAATCAAAATGTTTCTGAACAATCAGACAGGAAGGATGAATGAAACCCTGCTGTACTAGATTTGAAACTGTAATCAAAGTGTTTCAGTGCTCTGGGTTTCTGCCTTGTGTCTGTGGCTCCACATCATCTCTAGCTGTCTCGAGCAACCTCAGTAGCAGAGTGATTTGAGAAAGTGACCTGAATTGTAAAAATAACTGAGCCTCGGCAAACCCTCATGTCACTTGGGTGGGATTCAGCTCCAAATTGATATCTATGTTTAGTAAGCTGAATACTTCTCCAGACTTCATTCAGCATATTAATTAAAACAAGAGCATAGCGGCCTCTTTCACCAGTATTTAACCCCTTAAATGTGGATGTCTGCAATCTGAAAGTGAAATCCCATCCTTGTTACTTGTTGTATATTATAAACGATGCTCCAGTATTACGTGGATAAAGCATACTTCTGTGGTGTGCTTTAGTAGTATGGGCACACCACATACTACCCAGGAAACCAGACCAGTCATGAGATGACAGTATCAGTATTGGCTGATACTGTTGACCGCATGTAACCTGCAAATAAGTTGTAACAGGGTTCTAGAAATCCATTGCTTTCCAGTGTTGCTGTTCTTGTTAAGACTTCAGCAAGTAGTTTGGGTTTTTTTTACCATTAGTTACTGGAGCTTCTCCAACCTGATGAGGCTGGTGTCACTAGATCCAACTTCAGTTTGCTAAAATGAGTTAGACAGCCTTGCCTAATAATCAGTCAGTGCACATTGGCAGGAAAGGAGGGAATTTTGGCTCCCAGCCTTCTACCCTGACCAAATGGTTGATGCAGAATCTAGGGGCCAGAGGGCGAGCAGAGACTGTGTGATGCCTGTCACTTTTCCAACTGAGCTTCAACTTCTCAACATTCCTCTAGAACCAGACAAGATACAAAGTCTTCACTGTCGGCCCCAGACCTCTACTGCCATTGCGTGTTCCTGGACTCCCCCTGATTCAGACTTTGATGGATATAGTGTCGAGTGCAAAAAAATGGATACTCGCGAAGTGGAATTTTCTAAAAGGATAGAAAAAGACAAAGCTCTTCTTAATATCATGACCCTCGTTCCCCACAAGCGATACCTGGTGTCCATCAAGGTGCATTCTGCAGACATGACGAGTGAAGTAGTTGAAGACAGCACCATCACCATGATCGACCGTAAGTGGAATGCGGAGTTGCCATGAAGGGAGGCTGTGAGCAGCAATAAGCAATTGCTTGTGTTGGTTAGACGGCAAAAGGAGTTCTGGACTCCACAGTTGCCAATGTGTGGCACTTGTAATCTGGTGGCCAAAATAGAGTGAACCTGTCCTTTGGTCCCCGTTGTGACAGACAATGGAGGATTTTAGCTATATTGCTTCTTATTACAGTGCCACACCTGCATATTTGGCTCATTCACAAATTATAGTGAGAAACATGAAAAATTATCCTGTCACTGTGATGTTTAGTATCAAAGATGTCATCATCGTCACACACCTTTAGTTGTCTTCATGGTTCCTGCTTGGCTTCCTGTGCCTGACTGTTTCCCCTCACAGATGGTAGCCAAATATTCTGCACAAATTCTTCTGCACAAATATCCGTCAGTAAGAATATTGGGTTGTGGCACCGGGTCTTCTTTGGGGTCTCTATACACTCTTCTGAGGTGCTACCTGACCCAGTCACCGGTAGGAGTTATACTTGAGGGAGGATCACAGATTTCCATAGCGTGTGCTTGGAAACAGCTTCTTCAGTTTCTCCACCCGTAGGCTCTGTGTGAAAGGTAGCGGTAGCATCTGCTGATGCCTCTCACTGCCAGGCATGGCCGTGGTCAGCGGCCTGCCATTGCCGGCCCTAGAGTTGCTCCAGTTCTTGCAGGACCTCTGGATTCAGTGGCGAAGCACAATGCAGAGGCCTGAACCACTGCGGGGCTCAATTTCTCAAAAATGACAGGGTGGTCAGGAGGCTTATATTCAAGGATGCCTCTGTAGCTGCTTATTAAAACCACATTTGTGTGAAATGCTAGATCAGAAAAATTGTGTTTGGTTTGGGAGCTAGTGAGCTAAGCCGCAGAGTTCAGTCACCAACCCACCTTATCCCTTCCCCCATCTATTGCCTTTTAATTGCAAACAAACCATCTCCTTCCTCTACCACAAAGGATGCTACACATTCAGATGTTGTGAGAACTAGCTACTTGTGTCAGAAGAAATTAGACCAAGTCCTATTTGAGGGTTAGCTGTTTCGCGTTTGTTCTTTCTTGTTTTGAACACTGCTGCTCTCCTGGTTCTGATTAATACTGAAGGCCCTACCTCAAGGGACCACAAAAAATTGCAGCTAAGCTTTGTAGATCTAAGAGGTTTAGCTGAACAACATACAAATGTGTGAATTATTGGTTCATTTTGAAATTTGAAACCTTTTAAAGTTTAGCCACCTGCTTATGTATTTGATATGTTTCCCATACATGTAATATAGTTTCAGTAATACAGATTTTTAAAATATGCAGCAATGTAGATCCTTAAAATCCCCATTTTTGCTGCACTGATCTTCTGAAGGTATTTCCCTACATACCTTCTGGTTTACTTCTGCTGTATCGCTGTTCAAGTTACAGCTTTCTATTGTACAAAGAATATTTCCTATGGAAATTCTGCAGTCAGTCTGGAAAATGGTATTCTGTAGTTGAATACTGTGAACACTGCTGCTCTCCTGGTTCGTCTGGAAAAGGAAACAGAAATTTAGATGCTTAAAGTAGGTGACTTCCTGCAGTGAGTGTGTTAAGTGGCCTCCAAATACCTGGCTTAAACCTGTGTCATTTTTAGCAGCTACAATTTCTGATTTCATAGATTTAGCAAGACTTTAATGCATTTCCATGTGGGCTTCTGGAGGAATTCCTACTCAGGAGCTGCCACTGTTATTATAGTTAACTCACTGCTGGCGTGTTTCATCCTTCGGCAGTTTCCCTGTGGGAGGTGAAGACACTTTCCTGATTGCAAAGAGAATAGGATCAGACACTTGGGTCCAGCCAGCTGAGCTTTATTACAAATTGCATTTCCTTTATTAGGCCTAGCTCATAGCAAATACGTAGATAATGCTTTCTCTCTTTTTTTCTCTTTTTTATTTTTTTTTAATTACTCAGGTCCCCCTCAGCCACCTCCAGACATACGAGTGAACAAAAAAGAGGTGCTGATCACCAAATCCTCCATCAACTTTACTTTTAATTGCAGCTGGTTTAGTGATACTAATGGAGCTGTGAAGTACTTCACTGTGGTTGTCAGAGAGGCTGATGGTAAGTGTCACAATTTAATACAATTCTCTCTGTAGCCTGGAGGAGTTACATGGGGAGGTACGCACCCATCACTACACAGCAAAGGGGCTTCTCCTTTCATAAAGGTTTTGGATCTATACCTGCTCCCTACCCTAGGGACTTAGGAACTCCTTCTCCTATGATGGTCAGTAGCAACCACAGAGCTCAGCCAGAAGCATTAATTAGCTTCTGTACACTAGATTACACTCTCATGTATGTTCAGGAAATTTCCACAGGAGGAGACGTGTTGGATGCCGTTGGCAGTGAACATAGAAGAAACTGCCTTGCTGTGCACAGGTCTCCAGAGGTAGTTTAAACGTTAGGTGGGAACACAAAGACAACTCTTTTGCAGAGCCTCAGTAAGCCATGCTGAGAAGGCAAAAGGTAGCATCTCCCAGGTCATGTTTGCTCGCTGAGGAAAATGACTTTGCATGCAGCACTGTAAAACAGAACATAAATTGCCCTCGTAGCATGCATGTAAACCTCCTTTTCTGCAGTTGACCTATATGTGACAGAACAGATAGATGTCTCAACAATTAATACCTTGTTTTTAGAAGTGGCTTCATTTACTGGCATGCCAGGACATATTTTGTGACCCATGAGAAAGTTTCTTAGTCTCTCCATCCATCAGCCCCCAGGAAAAAAAGCAGAGATAATATTTCCACTGTCTACTCTGTCATGTTTGTGCAGCTCATTTGGAAAGGGACTACTCATTGCCATGGCTTTGCTACCTGAGTGTTTTACACATTATCGTGTGGATTTTGTTGTCAGTGTGTGGGGGTTTTTTTTACTTGCTTTTTGAAAGAGCTGGTGGTAGGATCCAGGATTCTGGATGACAGAGATTCCCACCAACAGCACAGGAAGAACTGTCATAGCATTGAATTTGACCTGCATTGTATCTGGAAAAGTTACAATGAGGTCTTGTGAGGAAATCTGTCAGAATTTCCCCAGAAAAATAATAGCAAGATTGGTACTAGAAACAAGGTACCCTAGCCACGGTATCTTGGTATTCACAAGGTAGCCTATGCAGCCCCCAACAATGCTAGAAGCTTGTATAGGAATGTGTCTGTTAACAGTTCGTGTCTATAAACTGTGTCACATTAATGACTGTGGTATGTAAACCTTCTGTCTTTCTCTGAACATGATGTAGGTAGTGAAGGACCAAAGCCTGATGAGCAGCACCCATTACCTTCCTACCTGGAGTACAAACACAATGACTCTATACGCATCTACCAGACAAATTATTTTGCCAGCAGATGTGCTGAAAACCCTGACAGTGACTATAAAAGCTTTGACATAAAGCTTGGAGGAGAAATGGAAAATTTGGGAGGAAGGTGTGATCCAGATCAGCAAAAATTCTGCGATGGACCTCTAAAGCCTCGGACTGCTTATAGGTTAGATTTATGTTGGTAGTTGTGCTCTGTCACATTATTAGGCACGATGCTGTCTGTGGTCATTGGAAAGGTTTTAGTTATCTCTGAGGGGCAAATGAGTTCTTATTTTTCTGCTGTTGGTTCTGAACACCTGATGAGCCCTAACTATAATGGTACTGGTTTTTTAGGATCAGCATACGGGCTTTTACCCAGCTCTTCAGTGAAGACCCAAAGGAACTCCCTACACCACTCTTTGCAGACACCTTCTTCTCTTTACCGATCACTACAGAGGCAGGTTCGTTTCAGGCTTGTTTGTCAATGACTGTAGCATGTGATTGCATATTGTGGCTCAGAACACTCTGGTATCTAGAACTATTTGCAAGGAATGGAAGAAAAACAGATTGTTGTGCACATCCTGAAGGCTGCTCTGAAATGAAGCTGGAGCTGTGGCTTATCCAGCCTTAGCTTGAAAATTCAGAGGACTGCTTGATGGAGCTGCTGACCGGAGAGGAAGGGGTGAATGCTCAGTGAAGCTGTCACCAAGAAAGCTTCAATGTGCAAGAGAACCAATCTCCCATATTATGGGGCTGTGCTTTCTTCTATTGTGGTTGGGAATGAAAGATTTTGTGCAATGTTTGGAAAATATAAGGACACAAAATCATGGCCAGGTTTTAGCTAAGTGTTTAAATTACTTACATTTCCTTGTATTTAACTGTTTTCACGAGCTGATAATAACATATGCCTTGAAAGTTTTTGATTCTTTGATTCTTCATGTATTTTCCTCACATTATATTAATACACGGTTTGTTTCTAGAGCCTCTGTTTGGAGTTATTGAAGGTGTGAGTGCTGGCTTGTTTCTGATTCTGATGTTAGTGGCTGTTACTGCCTTATTTGTCTGCAGACAAAAAGTTAGGTAAGTTGAGTCCCTTTATCAGTGTCTGTGATTGAAGTCAGGTCCAATTATATTCATTTAAGCAATACAATATTTAAAGTGTAACTGTAAAATTGGAGGAATGCACTGAACTATTCAACAGATGAAATTTATGCCCCCCACATCTGTGCACACTAAGTGTAGAACTAATGACTTAGATATTTAGAGATCTATATATTCTTGATTCAAATACCTACTGATGTCAGTCAGAATTATCTCACAGAAGATCCATGTAACTTTAGTTTTCAGTAGGAGTCTGAACATTCCTGAAAAAAACAGTTTGTCATTCAAAATCAATGTCTTTTGTCAAAAACTATATGTTTCGGATTAATTTCGCCTGCATTGTAGATGGGAAGCTCTTAAAACTGTTTACGTTTATACTTAATCATTTCAGTTCAAAATTCTTAACATGTGGCATTACTTCAGTGTCCAAAAGATTAGTTCAAACTTTACTTCTCATTTTTTTGTCAATTATAGTTGTATAGTTCGTGTTATAGATGAATCTTAAATAGTGAATTTTAGATATTTTTTTTTTAATTGAAATACGCTATCTCAATTTTGAAAAAAGCTTTATCCATTTAAACCATTTTGCGTGACTGAAAGGGATATGACATTATTGATGTGAAATTCCGTGTGGTTTGTGAAAGGAAAAATTCAACATATCCGTTACATGGGAAACTCTGAAAATTTGAAATTCAGTTCTTTTGCTGATACAAGATTAGGTCTATTTTAGTTTGAATTTCCTTTTCAGATGCCAGAATTTCACACTGAAAAAAAAATGTTTTCTGACTAGTTGTAGCTTTTAGACAGAATGGATTTACCCTTTAGCAATGCTATTCTTATGCTGTATGAACAAATTCAGTGTATTCCTCTACATGCCATCCAAAAAAAAGAGGCATAAATCATTAGCAACAACAAATAAAGTTTGCTTTTGCATATATAGACTCGTGCACTCCAAATCATCTCAGTACATAGTGACATATAGAGCATGACTGATGTGTTTTCTACCTTGCACATCTCGTTGTATTTTTTTAGTGTAGATAAACTTCAGATTAGAGTGTGGTTTCATGTTCTGTGTTATATAGCCAGCAGGACTACAAGTATACTGGTGTGGTTTTCTGAGCCGCAAATCAAAACGGGCTTTTTTAAATTCCTTTTTTTCTAACTTCACAACTTTTTTCCAATGTTAGTGATGTTATCAGCAGCTCTTACCAGCATCAGAACATAACGGTAAAACAGAATACCTTTTTCTTTTATTCCAGCAATGGCCACGAGAGACCTACAGCAAGGCTGAGCATTCGCAGGGACAGGCCACTGTCAGTCCATCTGAACTTGGGACAAAAAGGGTAACATCAAAAGTTTTGTTTCTAAGAGCACTTCTAATATGTCATCATGGATGAGCAGTCCCATTTGGTCACTCACTGATGAAGTGTTTCTTTTTCTTTTGAAATTGTCTCTAGGAGCCGGAAAACTTCCAGGTAAAAAGAAAATATTAATACCTAAAAAAGCTTCTTGATAACCAGCTGGATAAATTATGACTGTGATTCATCCTGTGATTTTCTTCCTCCTGTTGAATATTTTAGTCCGATCAAAGTCAGTCACTTTGAAGCACACTTCACCAAACTTCAAGCAGACTCCAACTACCTCCTGTCTAAGGAGTATGAGGTGGGATCCTAATGGAGGCAAAGGACTTGCTTTATGAAGGGGTGGGCTGACTGAAACAATGGGGTGATGCATTAGAAAGGCCTGCATTTGTTTATTGTATTCACACTAATCCAAATAAGTTTGAGAGTCTCTCCTGAAATCCACTTGTTCTAGTGCAGAAACCAGTTCTGCATTTGGCATAGCATCTTCTGATTGACAGCCTCTGCCTGATACTTCTCTGGCTGAGGTGGGGAGCATTTGTGTGGCACATCTGTGTGACAAAGCATGGAAAGCACCTGCCAGCTGTGCACTTGCTTTAAAACAGTATGATTAGATACTAAACTTCAGTTTGTTTTTTTATTTTTTAAACAACAACAACAACAAACAACCTAGGGGGCGGGAAAAAAATTATCCATGCCCTGTGTCCCCCTGTTCTGTTACATCCTTTAACTTTTTTTCCCTCACATTTTATCCCTATTTTTTTGCAGGACTTGAAAGATGTGGGTCGAAACCAGACATGTGACATAGCACTTCTGCCAGAGAACAGAGGGAAAAATCGATACAACAACATATTGCCCTGTGAGTTTTAAGTTTGGTTGTGTAATATTACATCACACCAGCTATTTTTCACATTTTTTAGCAAGCCTACTGGAACAGAGAGCGCAATCAGTCCCCTCCTTCCTGTCAGACGTTAAATACCTCTGTCAGCTCAGGTTCTGGGTGCTTGGAGGTAGGCGATGTATGACACTGAATGGTTTCATGCAGACCAGTAATTTCATTTCACACTAGAGGTGTAATGACTAGCATCCAGAGAGAAAAAGCTCCAGATATTATGGGCATTCAGTCACTGATGATAACAAGCATAGTAGAAATAACAGTAGGGTTGTTTACATATGGGGTATCATCCGTTCAGTGCTTTTTGGCAGCCTTGCCAAATCTTTCTTCTTCAGAGGACACAGCAAACCTGCTATACAGTGTAAAGCTACTGTGGTTCTGCATGGTAAGACACATAGAATCATAGAATGTCTTGAGTTGGAAGGGACCCACAAGAATCATCAAGTCCAGCTCCTGTCCCTGCATAGGACAACCCCAAAATTCACACCATGTGTCTGAGGGCGTTATCTGGTCTCTTCTTGAACACTGTCAGGCTTGGGGCCATGATTGCCTCCCTGTTCCACCACCCTCTAGGGGAAGAACCTTTTCCTAATGTCCAACCTAAACTTTGCCTGGCACATCTTCCTGACATTCCCTCAGGTTCTGTCATTGGTCACTAATGAGAAGAGATCCACACCTGCCCTTCTTCCTCCCCTTGTGAAGAAGCTGTAGACCGTGATGAGGTCTCCCCTCAGTCTCCTCCAGGCTGAACAAACTCAGTGGCTCTAGCTGCTCCTCATACAGCTTCCCCTCTAAACCCTTCACCAACTTTGTGGCCCTCTTCTGGACACTCTCCATGTGTGAGGTTAGCCCTGTTCTCCTGAGGCAAGCCTTGTCATTGAGAGTTTCTTCCTTTAATCCGCTATCTGACAGTTTTGGAGGTAACCCATGCTGTGCATCGAGGAAAAACACCACATGACTCGCTGCTCCATGTGCTGCCTTGCCGCGGAGTCTGGTATGTGCTTGGAGCACAACCTCACAGCATCTCCTGTGTTCTGCCTGTTGTGCCAAGCTGGGGAGCATGCCCATAATGTGCAAGAAATGACACCTGACTGAGATCAAACATGGCATTGTCTCACAAATCAGTGACCTGGTGTCTTAGGCATCTGTCATACTGGAGATACCACTTCTCCAGGGAAAACTGGTGGCCTGCTCGCGTGTGTCAGGGAGCTGTGCAGATCACTGAAGCACTACAGCGCTGGGCACTGCTCTCCAGTGTAGCACACTGCTGTCAGCAACAAAGGGGGATGCTGTTGTGACTCTTTCATTGCCATAACAAATCCTATGCAACTCAGCAGAAGACTTTTTGGATATTCACTGCTTCCTTCTCACCCATCCATCTCTCCTAGTCTTTGGAACACTCCACAGCACTCGCGGGTGAAAGAGGCAGTGCAAATATAAAGAGTTATCCCTCTAAATTAGCCTTCCATATAAAATCCTTGTAATAATTCCACCAGTCCTTTTGCAAATGCATTCCTGTAAATGGGAGAGGGACTGAAAATCAAGACCTAGCCATAAGCCTCTTGTAATCAATTTCTTCCTAGATGATACATCAAGAGTGAAGC
Source organism: Pampusana beccarii (assembly GCA_013399365.1). Lineage (NCBI taxonomy): Eukaryota > Metazoa > Chordata > Aves > Columbiformes > Columbidae > Pampusana > Pampusana beccarii. Next base: position 532,559 of record VWYH01004713.1, on the reverse strand, counting down.
TTTCCAATGTGGATGATGACCCTTGCTCAGACTACATTAATGCAAGCTACATACCAGTAAGTGACTCAAGGATGGTATTTTATAGTCTTCGTCCAGTGTAATTTGTCCTTCATCTAAAACTGAATATAAAGCTGGATGCTTAAGGCTCCCCTCCCCCTTCATTTATTCGCTGGAGCTGAAAGTCTGAGGACTCATTTTGTGGGTGTGCTGAAAGGCTGTCTCTGACTGCCATTAAGTTAACTGTGAGTGATTTACCCAGCACTTAAAGACACTTTCTTAGATTGCTATAGTTATGGAAGATAGCAGGTCTAATTGGCCAAGGACACATTTTAAAGGTCACTGATTTTATAGTGTCCACAACAACTGTAGCTATCGCTGCAGGTGGCACCCTCATTGTGGAACCATAGCTCATCCTGACAGTGTTGGCACCTTGTAGGATGTTAAAACTGGCTGAGATGATTAAAATAATGCCCTTTGCCAAAGCGTTGTGATTGATAATAGCAGTGGCTTTAGCAATCTGGATTTCAAGCCAGAACTCAGCTAATTTATTAAAAGCAGTAAATAAAACAAAAACCCCTAGTAGTTCCAAAATGGCTTGAGACTGTGCTGAACATAATTGAACTATGAAAAGCTTTCACTGCCACAAAAGGAACAGTATTTAGATACACTGCTGCAGTCTCTTCCTTCTCTCTGCTCCAACCAGCCTTCTGTTTCCAGGTTCAGGGCAACAATTTAGCTCCCCAGACCATTGTCCCAGGCAGGGAATTGTTGCTGCAGAGCCCTGGCTGGAACTTTGTGCCTTGCTTGGTTGCTAAATCTTATTTTTCTGCCTTTATGGAAACTAATGGAGTTCTCTTTATTTGTAGGGCAATAACTTCCGCAGGGAGTACATAGCAACTCAGGGCCCTTTGCCTGGCACCAAGGATGAGTTCTGGAAGATGGCATGGGAACAAAATGTTCACAATATTGTCATGGTAACCCAGTGTGTTGAGAAGGGCCGGGTGAGCAATGACTCTTCTTTATTATTAATGACTATTTTCACATCTATTAAAAGTTTATGCTTATTATTTACATCACACTAATGCCAAAGGTGCCAGTCATGGAGATATAGAGTAAGAGATAAGAGATGTAATCTACAGACTGGAGACAGATTAAGGCTGTGAAGTGAGTAGTGACCATCCCCAAATGGTAGTGACCATTCCCAAATCACGCAGCAAGTGAAGACTAGGGTTAGGAATGGAGCTCAGTGCTTCTGGTCTCTAATCAAGCACTTTGCTCACTAGTACTAATGTAATCCCCTTAAGTACGCAGCAGGACAACCACCAGCAAAAAATACCTGCTTATCACATCGACTCCAATCAGCTAGTACTTTAAATAGAAGCTCTAGAAAGCAAGTGTTGATCATGAAATACATGGAATTCTCTCTGATGTATAAACCTTGGTGTAGTAAGCCAAGAGACCACTCACACACTTAACAGTCTTACTGAGTGCAAGTGTAGGTAAGTTATTTAGCTCTCTCAGCAGTCCACCTCCCCAGGTATGACCACATCCTGCACCCTTTGCAAGACAGGGACTAGATTTATTAAAAAAAAAAAAACAAACTTGAAGTGGCACATAGGGGGATATTTCCTTACAGTTTACAATTTTTTTCTTGAGAGGGCAAAAGCAGATGCATATGTCTCCTACCCCTCACTGACTCTAAGTGGGGACCATACCATCAAGTCTCAGCATGCACTGGAGGCCTAGCTCTCATCCAGGCAGAGCTCTGATAAGAGCTGGTGCAGAGAATGTTGTGGTATCCAGAAGAGAGCATCAGCGAAGTGCTTACCATTGCCCCCATCACAAACATCCGCGTTGAGAACTTCTACTTCCCAGCCTAATCCTAGCCCATTCCCATCCTAGGCCCTGTTTGTTGAGCTGACGTGGCAGGGGATTATGTCTCTCTGAATCCAGCTACTGCCTTTCTTCCTTCATCTTCAGGCACAGGATGTCTGAAACCTACTTCTTCCAGTGCTGAATGGAGGCATTGTTTACAGCTGTTACTGACACTAAATCTTTTCCTGTATCCCTGCAGGTGAAGTGTGATCACTACTGGCCTCTTGACCAGGATTCCTTGTACTATGGAGACCTGATTGTTGAGATGCTGTCTGAATCAGTGCTCCCAGAATGGACAATACGAGAGTTTAAAATCTGCAGTGTATGTCTGTGTTCATAATTTTTTTTAATCAATTGTCTTTAAAAGGCCTGCAAAGCTAAATTAGGAAGGTCTCTTCTTTTGTAGCACAGTTGCATCATGCCCAGCTCACCTCTGGTGGCAGCTGTAGCACTTGCTCTGAAGGTGCATGTTGTGTGTGTCCCCTCCTCTCTCCTTTGTTCTGATGACCCACACTTTTATATTCCAACAGGAAGAACAGCTTGACTCAACAAGGCTCATTCGTCACTTCCATTACACTGTCTGGCCAGATCATGGTGTGCCAGAGACCACTCAGTCCCTGATCCAGTTTGTCAGAACTGTAAGGGATTATATCAACAGGACCCCAGACACAGGACCCACTATTGTGCACTGCAGGTATGTGCAGCAGCAAAAGGTCCGTGGCACAGAGCCTTTGTGCGTACCCCGGGAAGATCCCAAATATTCATCCCTGTTAGCCCATGGGCAGCCACAGAACCTGAGAGATAGCTGATGGGGCTTTTTACAAGGGCATGTAGTGATAGGGCAAGGGTTAATGTCTTTAAACTGAAAGAGTGTCAATTTAGATTAGATAGAAGGAAGAAATTCTTCACTATGAGGATGCCAGGTTGGACAGGGCTTTGAGCAACGTGGTCTAGTGAGAGGTGTCCAACCCAAGCCGTTCCATGATTCTAAGTCTCCAAATACATCCAAACAACATTCCCAAGGCACATGCAATCACTCACAGCCTCATCCTGGAGATGCCCCAAAAATGATTCTCAGGGAATCACTGTGTCTCTGTGGGACCACTGGAGAGCACTAAAGGTGTCACAGCTGCCACTGCTCATAAGCTTTGCATTCTTAAATTGCCCATGCACTGCTGTTGCGGCCCAAGATCTGAATCGCAAAGGAGTGTTCTGAAAAGGTAAGATATACCCGGAGTGAATCTGACTAGGTATGGATGTTGAGACTAGCTGGAAGATCCATCCTTTCCCCCATTCTGACTTAGACTCTCTCTCTTTACTGCCTTCTCATGCTCTTCTGCTGCTGTGCCATCTCTGACAGCCATAGGGCTGCAGATTTTGCTCTGCTCTGTGATCCACTCCTACACACATATACAAAAAAGGCAAAACCAGACTGCTTGATCCGTGATCCACTGGCCAGCTGCAGCAGAATATAGGGTTATAGAGTGAGAGAGCACAGTGTGGTGCTGTGTATATCTTCTGATAAAGCCAAATGCTCACTGATACTACCTGAATGTAGTATCTGACCCCTCCACCCATGACATGGGCTGAGGTATGTATCTCTTACATGACCCCACCTGTGTCTGCCTGTACATCACGTGCTGCAACATGTCAGATGTCTGTGGTATCACTGGCAGGTCAGTTTTCGTCTTCCCTGCCTCCTGTTTCTAAATGCCACTTCCCAGCATGTCAGCTACTGGGGACTCTGGGATACTTTGTCTTACTCTGCCCTTCCATAAAGCACAAGCCAATTTATCTTTTAGAATAAAGCCTACTGGTTCATCCCTGGGAGAGAAGAGGTTTAAAAGTTACAGTCTCTCAGTGTATCTCAATGACTGAGTTAATACAAAGCAGAAAGCAATACAGGCAGTAGCAAAGATGACTCTACTATCGCCATCTTTTTCTCCTTTCTAAACAAATTCCACTACAAAGGGTTTGAAGTTTGAACATTTGAACAATTGAACAATAAGCTTCTCGCCCTGGAGATCTGAACTTCACAAAAATATCTCATGAAGATAGTGTATGCTTCGATTGACTGATCTTTTAAATCGTTTGGGCTGTGTTCTTTTCCAGTGCTGGTGTTGGCAGGACTGGCACATTCATTGCACTGGACCGAATTCTGCAGCAGCTGGATTCAAAGGACACCGTCGATATTTATGCAGCAGTACATGATCTAAGGCTTCACCGGGTTCACATGGTTCAGACAGAGGTAAGTTTTGGATAGCTCTGCAACACAGCAAAAACAGCTGCACTATATAATAATCATCCCATCTCATCTTAAAGGCTCTCAAAGCACTTCACAGTTACTCCACTGTGAAATACTGGTTAGATGTATTTTAGCTCTCTGAGAATTTCTGGTTCAGGATTGTTTCCATTGGCTCTCCTACAGCAAGTCCAAACCATAACAAGTGGTATCTCAGCTTCTTATAGATTTCTTCTGTTGGCACTGGCCCACAATCACGCCAGCAGTGTTATCCAGCTGACGCTTCACAGCACATCGTTGTGTTAGTGCGGTGTCCAGTAAATGAGCTTTGAGCATGGCTAGGTCCTTCAGGGATGCGTTTGGAAGACAAGCCTAAACCAGACAGAGAGGTCAACATAATAGGGAAAAGGAATGGAGGGCAGAGAAAATTAAATGTGCATAATTTTAAAACTCTAGGCACTGTGGCCTTGTGGCATTGCAGTTCATTTTTTATTGAGCTGCTCTGTCATTTTCATTAATGGTATTGGGAAGTCGATCAGCATTCCCCTAACATACTATGCAAAAGCAAGTACCTTTATTCTCAAAGTGCAGAAAAAGTACATGTTTGGGATTTCTTTCTGTGCTTTTAAAACTGCAAGAAAATCACTTTACACTAATAACAGCTAAACACTCAGGAGCTGATTTAATAAAAGCGAGTTGTGGAGGCAGCCTTTACATTTTCCCTGTGAACTGTTAATAGAGGAATCAGAACAAGTTTGATGGGTCTGCCTGTAGCTTGATACTAATGGAGCTTTTTGTTGCAATTTGGAAACTAAAACATCAGTGACAGTGCTTCCTGACAGATGTAAAAGTCACACATGGGTATAAAGAGAGGCTCAAATGGGAATGCAAAAGAGAGATTTCCTGGAATTATCTTAATCAGAGGAGACCTCCTGTTGGAGGGGAGACAGATTCTCAGCTTGGTCTGGGCATCCTCCTTGACAGATCCATTTCACCTTCTACTCACCCATCAGCCGTAGTCATCAAAGGCAGACAGGCGTCTAAGGAGGGAGGCTCTTTTTCCCTGCCTGGAAAAAGAAGCAACTACCTCAAGAGCCTAAATTTGACACCAGGCCTATAGGCAACTAAAATTATTTGGTATGAAGCCTGTCTTTAGCATGAGCTTGACATGACGTCTAAGTCAAAAGGTAGCCAGACCCAAATGAAATATCTATAGCAGCAGTGAGTAGCGCCCCACTATGCCACTTACTAGCACTACATGCACTTCTACTACAAACCAGCAGTGGCTCGAGTCTTACCCAGCTCCCTGTTGTAACCAGTCCTGCCCCTGGAAGGATTCACAGGCAGTATGCCAGCAATGGGGTCACAGAAAGCTTTTGCAGCTCACAGGTACTCACCCCACTTGACCTGTAGCATGCTTGTAGATTGACCATGCAGCTGTGTCAGTGCACAGCCACTGAGCTGCTATATTTTGGGCAAGTCATTAATCTGAACTGTCGGTTGCATCTGTATATGGTTTCTGATTTGGAATTGTCTTTCGTCGAGGTAGCTTGGAGCCAAGCAATACAACCTCTCATCCTTCTGCAGGAAAATAAAGTAAATTTATCCTGGAGTTTTATGATGATTCAAAGTTTGCAATGAGCAGTAAATTATGAAGTAATTCTTACACATATCTTAAGAAAAAGTAAAGTGGTTGGGGAGAGGGAGAAGAAAAGATCTACTCCACAAACTTCATCTGAAGTGTGTGGAGACCCTAGTTCCTGGTCTTGGCTTCCACAATCTGTTTAGGAGTTGAGATGGCAGAAGCCAAATCCCAGTGAGGAGCACAAGGCAGCAGATAGGACTGTTTGCAGTGAGATGCTCCAGCCAAAGGTCACAGCACCATTGTGCTTGACATTATGCAGTCAGAGCAAAACAGCAGCAACAAAACAGTGCCCCTGCTTCAGACTTGGCTGAAAGCTGCTTAAGACAAGAGACCGCAGCTGGAGGCATGCGGGGGAGTAACAGCGAACTCCATCCATCAGCTCAAAAGCAGTGAGCTCAGCACAGCAGCTGTAACAGGCAGAGAAGTCCACCATTTCACTCCCAAGTGATTTCTGCCAAAGGAAGTCTCCATGTCCTGGCCAACTTCCCACTAAATGGGTGGGTGAGGTGCAGGATTCTGCTCCACGGAGACAGCAGCCGTAAGTGCGTAACAGCAGGTATCCCCGCTCTCCCGGAGCACTGAGGAAAATGCACAGAGCAGTAGCTCTTGTGAAAAAGAAGTAGAAGATGTGTGGGGACAAAATACACATGCTATGGGAGGAGTTATCTCTTCAAGCTAAAGTAATGTTAAAAAGGTACACCTTGATATATAAAAAGGCTCAGCCTGATTTGGGGGTACTATGCTACACTAATCCAAAAACCAAGAATCATCCATGTCATAAACCACAAAGAGCAGCAAACCTTGGGGACTTAATGATCTGTTCTACCAAGGTAGTTCGATAAATAGTCATTAACATGCTGACCCTTCTGACTTTGGTTGTTAATATTATCTTAGCTCCCTTCTATGAAAGGCACTCTTCAGAAAAGACAGTCTGTCCTTTGCTGCATAGTCAGAAGTAATCTTGTATTGGATCAAAAAATTCTGCTTTGCCAGAAAATTTGGGTTCATCAAAATTCAATGAAATATTAATATGTTGTCATAAAATTCTGTGGAAAATATTTATTTTCAGAACAAAAAATCAGGAAATTGTCTCTTCTGCATGCTTCCCTGTACAAATTAATTCTGGTACACATACTTTATAATAAAGCATTCAGAAGTAGTAGCAATCCAACACAGCATCATGTCAAATTATGCCTTACAGTTGATAGACCTTTCACTCATGACATGATCTGTCAAAACATACTATGTTCATTTATGTTTTACTGGTAACATTTCTAAAACTGAGTGATCACAAAAGTTTACTGTATTACTAGTGCGAAAACGAGAATAATTTTAGAAGTATATTTTCATTTTTAACACCATCCTTTGTTGTGTGTAGAGAAGTTAGCCTGTAATGATTTTTCACATTACAGAAAACTAAGTTACAAAATATCCCAGAGTGACTTGAAAAAAAAAAATATTTTGCAGTGTCAGTATGTGTATCTACATCAATGTGTGAGAGATGTGTTAAGAGCCAGAAAACTTCGCAGTGAACAGGAAAATCCCTTGTTTCCAATATATGAAAATGTGAATCCAGAGTATCACAGAGGTAAGTGCAAGTTTATCTAATTGTAAAGTATTTCAAATGTAATAGCTCATTGACAATGCAATTGAGGGGGCAAATTGTGCTATTCTTTGCCATCGGTATTTTTTCTCTTCCTGGATCTCCATTTCTTCATTGCTCTGGTCCTGTCACTCTCACAATTGCATCTTTATTTCCTCCATTAGTAGTCATGATAACGTCTCTTGCTGCTCGTACCTTACCTTCATGCTCACCCTGTCTCACACGTCATGATTCCTGTGCTGTAGGGGGATCTGAACCTCTTCCCTGTCATGATATTGGCTTCCTCCTGTACCTCACCAGTGTTTACATCATCCACTTTTAAGCACGCTGAGGCCACTGGCTGGGTTCTCTGCTCTCTGTCATTGACGTTGTTCGATTTCTGTCCTGAATCTCCCTCATTTTCTGTTGACTGTATAGACAGCCTTAGGAGACTTCCCATCTGCCTTGACTGGCTGATGTAGGTGTCCAAGGCTGTGCTCTTTCCTTCTCCTCCAACTCTCCCTCCTTACAGGCCCTTGTCCCCAGCCTGTACCCAGTCCCCTGGGAATAGGAACAGCAGACTAGCAAACCTGGCACAAGCACTGCCCTTCACCTCCTGTTCTCATGGCTGGAGGACCAGTCTGGAGGAGCTGTAAGCAGAGGTGGCCTGCGTGTCCTCATAGAGCTCGTTCCTGAAGGCTGTGGAAGTTTTCAGAGTCAGACAGCGGGACCTCGGTAGCTCCTCAAATTTGGGCGCTGGGGATTGCGATTATAGGATGAGAGATCAAAATAATTTTCTTGACCAAGCCCTTAGAAATCTGGGTTGTCATCAACAGGTAGAGCAGGATTGGAGGAGGCCAAGGACTGAAATGTTATAACTGGGTCCCACAAGCTGGGGGTGCTAGCAAAAGCAGGGGTGGGATCTGCTCTTCAGCTGTCACATCAGTCACCAGCCAGCGCGGCTGTCACACAGCCACCTTTCAGAGCTCTGTAGTGAAGAACTGAATGTGAAGCCACCAGGATTGTTTTATTTTTTCTAATCTCAGTTTTCCTTGCTTTCAGATGCTGTTTATTCAAGGCACTAAGAATGTTACAGACAACTGCTTTTGTGACCGCATTTGTTAACTAGGGGTTTTGTTTGGGTTTTTTTAATGTATGTATTTCATGCACTAGAAAGGTGCCAGACCTTTCTGTTGAGACTGTGTATAATTTATTGGTCTGGTGATTTTTTTAAAAGATATATAATTTAAGTGTAACAGATATTAATGTATATAATTGTATTTTGGCATTATGTAAATATGTATTTTTTCTATATTGTTTATATTAATATTAAGCTTCAGATAATACTATTTTTTCTTATCACAGTTTTTGTGAACTATTCTACATAAACTATTTTAATTTGTATGGCTAACAGGACTGCTGCATTTGGGGCAGGTTATGTATTGGCATGTAACACACAGGAAAATTCCTATAAGGAGAACCTCATTTTTTTTAAACTAGTTTTTTTAACTAGTTCAGTGTTTGTGAGATGAAATAAGCTACTATGAAGCGAGTGAACAGTAGTCCTGTATAGGAATTACAATGCTACTCTAAACTTACTGCTTGTGATCTGATGAAAATGGGTGTAGCCCATAACACAATGACATACCTTTTACAGAACTCATTAACAGCCAGCCAAAACAGGGTCCACCTCACTAGAAGCAACTGTTTCAGTCTCATGGGACGTAGCAGAAAAATATCAAACAACACACGCTGCTGTGAAGTCTAGCAGACCTTTGCCCCACACGCATGGCTTTGAGGGGAGACAGGTCACGTTCTGGTTCCTTTGCACTGGTTTGAGAGAGCAGGATCAGACCAGGGGTTGTGTCTGTGCAGTTTCACATACAATTACAATAAGAAAGGTGTTCAAGGAAACGCCTCGGACATTCATGTTAACAGACCTGCAAGGATATGAAGTCTGGAAACTTCTATAGCTCATTAAAAACCACGCTGCATCATGATAGCTAAAAAAATTGAGAAATAAAGACGTATGAAGTTATATATATCCCACAGTTCACACTTAAGGCTTCAGCCTTAAGCTGCTTGCAACAGAGCTGCCTTGGCCCAAGCTTTGCTCTTCATGGAATGCCACTTGCTTTCACAAAGGAAAAGCACAGCCCCAGCATGTCCATGTGGAAAGACTCCTCCACTTCGTTGCTGCCTGATGTCACCACCACAAGGGCAGCTGGAACAGGAGAAGGCTGGGGATGTTGGCTGGCAGGGCTGTGCTAATCATCGGATTACTCTAAGCATTTAGTGGTTAGCAAGACGTACAGTCGAAAAACACTCACCTGGTACCTTGTCCAGCCAAGCCAATTAGGCACATCCTCTCTCCTTTGCAAAGAGGTTCCTTATTCAAGGGACTGATTTGAACACTCGGTTCAGCTTTTCTTTGTCTTTATAAAGTGCTGTTCACGCAAATAGAGAAGAGGCGGTGCGCAGGTCTTCTCCAACACAAAAAGAAGGAAGGGCTTGATAGATCTCCTTTTATATATCTAACCATACTTTACCTAGAAAAAACAGCCTGCTGCTGAAGACAAGTGCCTAAATTCCACTTTTATTTTGGAGACAAATATTTCTGAAGGCCTTCAGAGAACTAGCCAATACCCCTAAGTGCCTAAGTGAGGACCTGCTATGGCCCTGGGCCAAGACTACTGTGATTTCACCATGGCTTACTGGAGCCACGCTCTCCTTGTGGCAGGAACACCTGCCTGAAGATGGGCGAAGAAATCTGCAAGGTAGCTCTGACGTAGTTTTCTTAAATCATTCCAAAGCACAACTAGTGGGACATCTGTGTCACTCAGGTTTTCCTAGGGAGAAGAAAACAGCCTGATAATCCCTTTTCCTTCCTACTCCATCTGGAGTCTCATCCTTTCTTGACTCAGTATCCTCACGTGCCTCTGAAGCCACCCTTTATATCAGCTTTCACGTCTGCTCAGAACATGTAAGCCTGGTTAATGTTTTAGGTATCTCTGTGTGAAAATACTGCTCATTCCTCTTGTACATCCTCTTTGGCCCTGGATGAACCCCAAAATTCTCTGCCCTCAGTGGCAGCTGAGGAAGGGAACTAGCATTATAGTGGAAGGCATTTGCACAGAGGGAAAGCTAAGCCAAACCACAAAGAAATGTGCAAATTTTCTGCAGGCCCCTTTTTTCTCTGTTTCCTTTGCTAGATAGATTGTAGGTTAGCAAGCAAGGACAACCAAGCACAGCAGCTTTAGATCAATCATTGACCTTGCTAATAGCCACTGAAATTAGGGCATCATGAAAATTGTGACTGTGTTACGTGCGCTGCATTTAGTCCTTTCTTTTTGCAGCGGGAGCTGAGGAATGAAGATCACCATGTTAGTTACCGGCAGTACAATTACACTGTGAAGACGTACCAAATGTACCCTATAAATTATCTCACTCTATGTATTACTGTGTCGTTTTTTATGCTGAGGAAAATGGAACTCAGTAATATATAATCTGAGGGCAAAAGTCTGATTGTATACTATGTATGCACGATGTTCGTTATTTTCAAGACAGACACACATCGTTCTGCTCTTTCTTTTGACATTGTTTCTCAGCTCTGTCCTCCGCACCTACAGAATTCACAAATCTGCACCCGAAATGATGGTGTTGTAGCAGACAGCTGTTTTGATCTTTTCTCTCAGCTGATAATGGACACAGTTCATAAGCTTCTTCCTCCTCATCACTTAATAACATGACAGATGACCTTAAACACGCTGGCACAATGCTCTTGAGCACCTTTACATTTCTGCCTGGCCAGGTCACGCGTGAGACTGTACACACACGTTATTGTTCTGGTTCTGCTTTCCAGACAATTCTGGTCATATGAAACCAGTGTAAATCCGCTGAGAACAGGTAAAAAGTATCTATGTAGCATTTTGTTAATATAAGACACCTACTTATCAGTATAATTAATCAGTATCTATTTACTGTGCCTCTAAGCTGAATAACAGGACCGATGGGAAATTGTTAATGTAACAAAAATGAACTTGAAGGAGCCCGTGTACTGAACAAAGAGAGCTCTTAAGGAAAAAGACACCCTCCGCTGCAGAGGATGTTTCTCTTTTGAATGTCCACGAATGATGTTCAGAATTGCCTTCTTAATGTTTCCCAATAATAATGTTATAAAGCAAGGCTAGTGTCGTTGCTGATCCATAAGCTAAGATTTGCACACTTGGAGCCCAGTCCTGTGAATCTCTTCGTTGTCCACAAAGCTACCTTAGTACTTTTGTGAAAGTCAACTGGAATACTTGCCTGAAGAATGTCATTCCACTTCTGAAGCACTTGCAGGGTTGGGCTTTTAGGTTAGTTCAAATTTTTGTATTGAAAGTTATTTAATAATGAAAAAATTGTAATAAATGGTTTTTTTAATCTGTGCAATACAAGGTCCACTACCGATTGTAGGAAAAAAAAAAAAAAAAGATTTTGCATAGCTGGAGTTGATAAATGATATTTTTTGTTACTAGTGGAACACAAAAGTGGGTGAGAGAAATAGGCATACTGTGAAGATGTCATAAAAGTGCAACTTTATACATTTTTCTCTGCTGCTATAATTATTTATACAGCTTATATACGTGCCTAAAATTGCCAGAAATATTATTTTATACCATGGTATACTATGAATTTCCTTTCAGTTGTAGAACAGAGAAAAGAAAATGTGTAAGCTTTCAGTTTATATTATGTATCATATATGTTTATTTACGCTTTGACTTTGAAAGCAAAAAGTTGAATACTAGATGGATAGGAATACGTGAGCACTTAGCCGTGCTCCTCAGCCTGGGAGTTCCTGTATACAATATATATGAAGAACAATAACCATCTAATCGCTATATCAGCGTATCCCCCCAGGGCCACAGATGGGAGAAACACGCCTGACATTCAAAGATAGAACCTCCCACAGCCGCAGCTTCGCTACCAAGGAGTGGCACGGCAGGTGCATTACGTTTTATTCTGGTTTCTTTCCATACTTCAGACATACGGTCTGTGTGAACAAAGCGCCATATAAAACGACAACCCCTTCCCTGGTGGCCCTGTCACAGACACTCAGGCTGTGGAGCTGTGGGTGCTGGGACCTCTAGTCCCAAAAGGCTCCGGCTTTGAGTAGAAGGTGGGTGCGCACCCCAAACCTGGGCAGCTCATCGGGCCCTCGGCTCTTCCTCGCAGGCTGACAAAGTCAAAACTCCCGACCACTATGGCCAGAGCAAACTGGTCCATTACCAGTGGCCTCGCAGATCAGCAGCTGGTTCAGGCTGGGATTTGGTTTTTAAGACTGGTGGGAAATACTGGACACTAGGGTTAACAATTGGACTCGGTGATCTTGAGGGTCTCTTCCAGCCAAAATGATTCTATGGCTAGCTCAGTTTAGCAAATACTGTGGAATTTGGGCACGTTCAGTGTCAGTGATGCTGGTGGATGTGCACGATGATTTGGTTAATTCTTGGTTTATTTGAAAGCTACCAAAATACCATAAGTAATGTCAAGTAGCTAAATGTGTATTGCTCTACTGCAGGGCAGTATCTTACAGCGAAAACCCACAATTTTGAAGTGTCGCTAGCCATAAATTCTTTGCCAGTGCCTGGAGTAAAGTGTCTGAAAAACATCTTCAGCACATATTCCTTTCTCATATGCTATATAATTACTCATATTTGTGTTCCTAACAAACACTGGGTGAACACGGAATTGCGCCACTATTGTCAATTTAATTTATGCATTTAAGTATATTTTTATATTTTTAGCTACAGTCAACAAATCAAATATACTTGAGCGTATTTTACACATTTTTCTAAATAGTTCATGAATAAAACATTAATTTTAAAAGAAATCACATCCTCGTCTTCTGTTTGACTGCCCTCGCGTTATGTATTTGCTTGTCCTGCTGCTCAGAGAAAAGGTCACAAGTGAGTTTGATTTCAAGTGAGACCGTCTTCAGAGATCATTAGATTCATCGGAAGCCTCAGCCTGTTGGGGAAAGGGGCTCTGCTGTTGCCCGCTGGCCGAATTAGTGCCCGGGCGGAAAGATACGGCTGTTCCCTCTGCCTCCCCCATTCTCTGCCCTTCTCCGTTAATTACCCAAATATCGCCTGGCTTACACAATGGGTATTTGGAACAACAGTGCCTCTTGAACTTGGGTGCCTGTTATTTTAGAGACGTTTGGCCAGGCAGTCGTACAAATTAACACCGCACTGGGGCTCCTGCCGCCCAGGGATCCAAAATGTGCTTTTTAGCGAAAATATTTCTTCTCTTCCCGCTCTCCACAATGCTTAAACAGCATTAGCATTCTTGTGGGTTCAGGGTGCTTGGCAGCAGCACGCTTATTGCCAGCGCTCTGTGTCTCAGTTATTCCTTATTTGTCATCAGAAGTGTTTAGGACAAGTTAATTCTGTTTATGTAAAAGGAAGAATGGTTTGTTAGCTTCTATTTTGTACTGTGAGCTGTTTGCTAAGGAGCTGTGTATTGAAGGCTGAAGGAGTTGTTAGATTTTTCTCTTTGTGATATAAAAGCTTATCTCTGAGCCGTGCTCTGTCTTGAGGCCAACGGAGGCACAAAAGAGCAGTAATAAAGTTAAAAGCATGTACAGTTATTATCTCCACACAGGAGAAACATGGCCAGCATTGCAGACAAGAAGAAATACAAATGTTTTTACAAGGCACAGCAAGGAAACCGAAACACAGAGCATCTCTTCTAGTTTGGCAAGAACACAGTGGCTGGTTCCTGTTAAAACATTGCCAGAATCAGGTTTCTAAATTTGGACCTGATTTTTTACCTGGGATTTGTAGATGTGAGATGAGTGTTTTGTCTGGGAAGTCATTTTTAATCGATGATAATTTCGTTTTTCTGGCAGTCCCGATCTTCTCTATCAGCTGCTTTCCTAAGCCCTAGAAATAGCAGCTGGTGTCAGACGTCTTACGGCAGGAGCGACGTGGCAGCACTGATATGTCAGCAAATACCACAAGTGAAAATTTCAAGTGTTGCTAACCAAGCCTTTGCACATCACTCAGGTACAACACTGGCCCTCACCTGCCCAAAATCTCCCAACAAAAAAAAAAAAAACAACAGAAAAGAGTGTTCCAATTAATTTGTGGGAAAATGTTGCATTTTGAGGGAGCTGCAAAAGCCAGACCCACTTCTGCTGTTCTCAGGGCCAGAGGTGTGGGACGTACATGCACCAGCTGCCAGCAGGCCGTGCATGGCCGCCCCATGGCGGGAGGGGGGCGGCAGTGACGCCGCGGTCACCGCTGCGGCGGCTGGGCTGTATCGACCACTGGGCCGCGGATGGCCGCCCCTTTGGATTCATCTGCTGGTTTTCATCATCTGGCGGCTGCGGGCGCTGCCTCTGCTCGCTGGGCACACAGCCAGGCTGGGCGGGCACGTCAGGAGCATGCGGGGCAGGGCAGGACCCAGCAGCGCTGGCAAGGGGAGGGTGTCCGGGCACAAACAGCCCCGGGACCTTCATCAGTGCTTGTAGCTGCACAGCAGGTGTGTGTGCCTCACGCTTTTTGGGGGTCTGGCTCCTGCAGGTGTCTGACATCCTCTGTATACCCAAGTTAAATGCGAACTGTCATTTGCATGGTGCGAAAGCGCTCCACAACAGGCAGGTTTGCTTGGGACAAGGCATGGTCCCTGCTCCTGGAGGCCTGGAGTAGTCAGCAGCACCAGGCAGGTGTGGAGGCACCAAGGTCCAAGAGGACAATTTTTGCAGACCTCAAAGTCTTTAAGTCTCCAGGAAAAATATTACTTTAGCACCTACAGCTTTGATGTTGCAGGAGTCCTGGGGTCCCTAAAAGAGACCAAAGTCTCCCTGAGGACTGCCACTGAGGCAGGGTCCCCACCATCAGCACTGAGAGGGTCCATGCCTAGCCTAGCTGCAGGCTACCTTCCCCACTCCTCCTGACCCAAATTCCCAGCTGGAAAGGGTGCCAGGAGCATGTCCCAGCCCCCAGAGATGCTCCAGATGGGCCCGCACAGCTTCCGGAGTCAAAGAGAGATGGAACTGTGAGGAAGCCCAGCTGGGGCTCAGCACCACTGCAATCCTTCCCTCCATGCTGAAGCCTTCCATCACTGAGCTATGGGGCCATGGCACATGGGGGTGACTGCAGAGGTGCACGGCGGGGCCTCGCTGGCTCTGCCTCCTTTCCAACCAGAGCTCCCCAGCCGAGCTCACTGCTCCACCAAGTGCCTCCATTCCCAGGCTCCACGGCCATGAGTGCGAGGGCACTGCCAAGAGCCAGGGCGAGAGGGCGATGGCCACGGCCTCGTGCTGATTGCCGCGCACCAAGCACTGCTGGCAAGTGTGCAGCGGCTGGGCCAGACGTTTTTGTACACAGGCTTCCCCATGCTCGTGCCTAAATCCCTGCCAAGCTATATGCCACGTCCTTGCTTGTCTTTGGTGTTCAAGCACCCAAGGTTGCTGATGTGCCAAATCAACAGCAGAGAGTAGTGGGAGAAGCTGCCTCCTGTCGAGAGTGAAGGCAGAGTTGTCCTGCTGGTCCACAGCTGGTCACACAACCTGGTCGTCAGGTGCCACCTGAGACCTGCAGTTTGAGTCCTTTCAGGACAAGAAGGGGCCTAAAACCAGGTATTTCTGCCCCCACAAATTTTCACCCGTAGCTCAAAGAGAGGCATCATCCTCTCTAAAAGGCAGAGCACAGGCAGAAAGGGGTGAGCTGAGTGAGCCCTTCCTGGGACGTGTCTCATGGAAGCCCTGTTTCATGTGCCTGGCTCTAATGGATGTTTTTTCTACCTACCTGTCTTGGCTGGGCTGGTTTGCACCAGGCTTTAAAACTACACATGTCTGGCTCAGCAGTGCCCAGGTGTGCTCTCCTGCATAGGTCCAAAACCTGGACAGAAGAAAGCTGATGATTGAGCTAATCACAGATCACAGAATGTCAGGGATTGGAAGGGACCTCAAAGGATCATCTGGGCCAATCCCCCCACTGGAGCAGGAACACCCAGATGAGGTTACACAGGAAGGTGTCCAGGTGGGTTTTGAATGTCTGCAGAGAAGGAGACTCCACAACCTCCCTGGGCAGCCTGTTCCAGTGCTCTGGCACCCTCACCTCCATAAGAACTCTTTGATGGGTTATCAGAAGCATAATTTTTTCTTGGTTGGGTGCTTCCTTCTTGTAGAGAACAATATGTGTTCAATAAGTCCTTGTCCCCACTTCTAGTGGAGCCGTTACATTTCCATCAGCTCAGAAATTATTGCTTTCTCCCTTGGATGTGGCACCTAGACAGTACAGAGTTACGTGTACCATATACAGGCTGCACTCAGGAGGCACTGACCAAGCCACTGACTAACCCTGGCTTCCTCCATCTTCTTAAACCTGCTGTGCCACTCACCTCTGGCATCTCAGGTCTGAAGTACCTTCTGGAGAAGCTCACTGGCTGTGGAGAAAGAGCAAACACCAGGAGCATTTCCATCTGGTCAGGCACAAACATTTCCAGCAGAGTTATGTCTGCCTGGGGCGATCGTCCCAGACCGCCCTTATGAGTGCTTATCACCAGGCAGCCAAATGGGGTTGGAAGAACCATACCTCAGAAGTGGCTGCCTCTCATCAAAGACAAACAAAGCAGTTAGATTGACAAAGTAGTCGTCTAAACAGACATCTATAGTGCCTAATGTAGGCATCCATGGGCTAAAATTAACTGGTTACTATCCCTGTATCCTAGTCACATTTGGGGATGGACTAGGAGCTCAGCATCTTCGTGCTGCCCAATGGAGGTGGTCCTGGGACATCCTCGAGGGCTCAGGACCCTCACAGCTCTGCAGGAGCTGCTCCACATTTTCAGAATAAGGCTTTGAATATAAGCGATGCCCTTTGGAGTCACACTCAGAGGTCTGTCACTAAACTAAAACCCAAGCCCAGTTCTCACACTAGTTCAGCTTCTTCCCCAGGACTGCAGCTGGTGAGCATGAGAGATCTGCAGCTGAAGTGTCTCCACTAATCATCAGAGTAGCAAAGTGCTATGGTAAAATAGTGCCAGAGGCCTCTTCAGATTGGAAAACAACTGCACCAGGTGGCTCCACAGGACATGGCACTAGATTCCTGCATCAGCCTGCAAGCATGAAGGAATCAGCAGGGAATACGTACTCCTTCAGAAATTCTCCTCATCCTTGGCATAGGCACACACATATTTGTCAGTAGGGATGGGGATATATTTCAAATCCGTTTGTTTGCATTGCCACATGATGTAAAGTTATGAAAACAGTTTTCAGTTTGAAAACATATTATTAGAAGTTTTAAAAATTATCTCCTCCCACTATAACCCCAAGGTCTCTCCCACTCCCATTAGATACATGAGATGAACACATCTGGTTTTTGCTTGAACCAAGTTTGAGGCCGCAGCGCAGCCAGCACAGAAAGAAAGCCCTTCAATTTTGTTTTCCATCCTACATAGAGTAAAGAATCCTGAAATAAAAAAAAAAGAGACTAGTGGCATTACGCATAAGAAAGCCCAGACTTCCTGGAAAATCAAACACAGGCCAGATGGCACGTAGTAAAGCTACCCAAATAGATCTGGTATGAGCTGAGCTACAACGTAAAAACACAGAGTAAAAATAATTGGATGCAGAAAGCAAAGTGAAGGTGGTCAGAATGCTCCATGCAGCTTGGCTAGGGCAAGAAAATTTTATGCAAATAAAGGACAGCTACAGAAAGGTCCGTGTGTTAATTGGGGGCATTTCTCCTGCCTGTCAATGACTAAAGTAGCTGTAATTAAGCCAGGAGGAGAAAAAGACAGGCACTTGCAGAGGCAACAAAGAGGTATATAATATCCAAAGTATCAAACAGATCAGAAAATATATGCTGAAGACACTACAGATGATAAATGCCAGCATCCTGTTATCACTGGATCTAAAAGACATCTGGAGCCAAATTATTTGTGAGAATCCAACTTCGAGAGAATGAACTGGCAGACTAGAATTAATTAATGTCCTACAGATCTGTGCTAGAAAGGTTGGAGAGCACTAAAAATATCCGAGGAGCCTGCTTCTTACACATCATGGCAATTAGATCTGGTCAGGCTGTGACAAATTTTCTGTAAACATTCTGGTGAGCAAGCGACTCCCTCAGCCCCTCCAGCAGCTCCCAGGGTGGCTGAAATCTTGTCTTTAAGACGCCCAAAGTTTCAATGGCAAAAATGGAGGAGGCAAAAAGCAAAAGGAAGAGCTAGTGTCCGGTATGTTGTAGTTGACGAACCAGAGCAGGTAGGAAAAATTCAGATCCTTGACTTGACGACATTCTTGAGCATGTGTTTCTGTTTGCTTTGGTGGGACCAGACCTAAACTTCTTGTTGTACTGAGTCCATGAGAGGAAAAGGAGAAAAGGCAGAAAATATGGTGAGTGAACTTGTACTGGCCACATCTAGGGAAGACACATCCATTTCAATGGGGAAAAATGAACATACATCCATGCTGGGAGAAGAAGGCAGCTAGGAAGAAGGGCAAAGCCATCAAAGACCCCCACCAACTTCGTGGTGACATCTTTTATTTAATTTCCCACCTCTGCCTGACATGCCGTCAGAAACCAGATGAAGGAAAAGCCCATGAAGGACTATATCATGTAACTGGGGGGGACTGGACCCCGTTCTGCTCTGAGGGGGAGGCTGAGTCACCAAGATCACGCAGTGCAAGTGGGAACTTGTGCACCTTGCCCAGGAGGCCCTCACACCAAGGTTGGACACATCCCTGCTTCCTCACTCAGCCTCCCCAGGGAAAACCAGACTCGAATCGGCTGTGCGAGATGCTGCTTTCCCCAAAGAAGCGGCTCTCGCTCACCTCCTCCTTCCCAGCCCCACGTGTCCCCATGGCCCTCTGCTTGTTGCCACTCAGCACAACAGACTGGGGAACGATCTATGTTAAAATTAACTCGTGATCAACAAAGACAAATGGCTGTTTCTAAGCTCTCTGCTCTGTTCCAGGAGAGTGTCCGAGGTTTTTGTGCAGCCAAGGGATGGTGGGGCAGCGTTTGTCAGACATGGGCTGTTTTTGCCTCTCGGACCCTTCCCTTCTCCCTCAGCCCAGCTGCTCTGGCAGAGCCTGACCTGCCCCTCACAAGTCTCACCAGGCTGCCCTCAGAAAATGAGACTCCAACCCAGCTTGGTCCCCAGCCTGCCACCTACTTCTGTGAGCAACAGGAATGATGGGTTTGAAAAAAGTGGGTCTAAAGCTGATTTTCCCATAGGTGCAAGTATGACTGATGGCTGGGAACCAGCCTCAAAGAAGAGGGGACCAAAGAAAGGCAAAGAAAAGCTCTGGACAGCAGGAAGGAGGATGGATTTTGGCTCATGCCTTGTGTTATGCCAAGCAGATGAAAGCTCGGCCTGGTGGGATTTTGTTCCCTGCATAGACCTCCTCCAGGTCAATGGGAAAGCTAAGCATCTTGTTAGTGTGAGCAGGTCCTGTTTCCTCCTGAAATTACGCTTTGTCTTCTGGTACTCACACACTGAAAGGGAGAATTGGGTGCAGAGACTGCATAAACAAATTTCCCTTACCTACATCTCCGTATCCTCCCCCCTCTAGTTCTTATCTCAGTAATTAAATTATGCAGCTGAGGAAAGTGATTTGGAAAACAGATGGTATGCAAGATGCTATAGAAAACAGTGGTGCATTTTAAACCTTACAGCAGAGACACAGATAGATATGGGTAGTATATGGGCCTTGAAATCATTGAACTTCAAAGCTGCTTGAGCAATGGCCTTTAACCAGAAGAAATGAATGTCCCTCTAGCTTCTAACTTGATATTCATAATTAAGTATTTAAATCAAGCTTTTCCCCAAATATTGTGACTGGTCTAATTTGCCGCAGAAGCTGGTGTGACCTAACCGTGGTTCCTGGAAAATGTCAATGGTAGGAAATACAGGGTTCAGACAAGACAGGATCTTGAAGCAAGCGGTTTATCCTAGCACTAGTCTGAAAAGTGAGGGAGAATGACACAAAAAGAGCAGTTCACTAGTTATCTGTGTGAGGCTCTAAGCCCGTTATCCCACTGTACTCCTTACATTTAAGACTACGGCATGAACTCACCAGAGCAGGTCTGGGCAAGGACCAAGGACCAGGTGCCACAGCTGCTGGCTGCATGAATGCCAAATCCCCTGATCTGCTGGAGAAGCCCCACATGGTGGGAGCCCACAGCTGCCTCCCAGCCGCTGGATGCCCAGGAGAAAAGGGGAAGGGGAGAACTTTTGCCAGCGTATCCAAGGAAAGGAGTTTGCCAATGGCATCTGCCTCTGGATCAGCATTAAAAATGTCTTCACTCAAAACATAGATGTCAAAACAGATTGTGCTGGCTTGTGTCGGGTGGTGCTGCCGCCTCTTTCCAGGAAAAATGGTGCAGTCATCAAATCCCACCCTCTGAAACGGTGCTGGAGATCGTCTTGTCATAATGAAAACCATCACAAGAGGATCCAGGGGAGCCATGTGGCTGGCAGCTGTTTCCACCGCTGGGTGTATTTCCACACAAAGCTGGAGGTAATTCTCAGAGAGACTAATAAATTGAACATAAAGAGTTTAAACCATCCGGATAAATAATGGCATATGTTTAAGGAAGGAATAACACACAAAAGTATGAGTTATGTAGTGCCTGCAGTTCAAAGAAAATTAGTTCAAACTGTGAGGGCATTGTTCAGAGGAACAGTAAGGGGTGAAGCGACTGGGGGAGGCAGGAAGCGGGGGAAAAGCTGTCTTCCTTCCCTCAGATGCCTGAGAACCGTCCGCAGCCAGCATGGCGAAGCACCACTTCATCACCAAACCAGCATCCAGCGCTCGGGGTGGAAGCCGAAGCGAGCGCCGCCACTTGCAATAGCATATCCCAGCCTGCAGAGCACTGCGAGCATTTTTCGGGGCCTCTGACGTGCGGAAACACTGAATCCTAATGCAAAATCTGCATCTTGTTGTGGATGTTTACAGCAAAGGACAGGGAACGGGGTGAGCGGCTGGGATGGGGAGTGAGGAACCAGGATCTCTGCATTTCACCTCTGTCTCTGTTTCACTGACCGACCTTGTGCATAACACCTAACCTCTGCAGGCAGCCGTTCAGCTGCTTGTAAAAGAAATTCTCACTTCCCAGGGATGTCAGGAGAACTACAGTCCAATTAAAATCCTTGTATGAAAGACTCTTAAAAATAACTGTGCTGCCAGCCCTCCTCTTCCTCACCCAATGATGGAGCAGATTTTAATATGGTACATTTGCCAGAAATGTACTCTTTTGAAAGGGGAAACAAATCCTTAATTGTCAGAAAAGCTACAGCACTTCTTACTTTTTTTTTTTTTCCAGATTGCATAGGGGATAATAGGTAGTGTTTAAATGGATAGGGCCAAATTATCAGAACGTTTTTGAGCTATGTAATGAGTATTGCTAATAGGAATGCTTGACTTGGTAACACAGTCTTCAAGGTTATTTAGCAAAGCACAGAATGTACATTAAAAAAAAGTTAATTTTAATGTCTTTGTAAAATAAATATAAAACTAATCAATTTGGCTTTTCACTTTTACTTTGCCTTTTTGTTTTAGCTATCAATAAAAGCAACCTTGAAAATGCATTATAAGCAGTGTTAGACAAGAGTGATAGAGGAAGAATAAAACGAGGAGGGATCCAAGCTGGTACAGAATGTCTTCAATCATTATAAAGCTAATTATTGAGAGAGATGGCTCAGTGTGCGTGAATACAGAACAATGATGAGTTTGGTAAACCTTTACCACACAGTACATATGCATTTGTATGCTCAGAGAAAGAGTGCTTAAGAAGAAAGCAACAGAGTGAAATAAAAAAGTATGTACGTCACTCTAATAGCAGGACTGAAGGAAGGAACAAGTCCCAATCCATCTTACTTGAAGACATAGTTAACGCTGCAATGAGCTTGCACTATGCAGCCATACATGAGCTGCCCTGTTTCCACAAAACGGGCTATCAATCTGTACAGGTATTATGGCCAAAAATAAATAATTCCCACAATGTTTCAATACAGGTCAAGACAAAACTTAAACAGTAGGTCATTTAAAACTGACTTGAAATACGGAGTTTTGCCCAAACCTTCTTTAATTTTGCTCACTTTGCACAGGGGGATCTCCTTGGGCACGTGTGCATGTCCTGTAAGCAAGAAAAACAGTTTACTGTCAAATAGCTGCTGTGCATAACTGTATGTTCTACGTCCAAAATATCTCTGGAGGAGAAAACAACCCAGCCCCAAACCTGTTGACATTGACACCAGTGAATTTTGAGATGTTCAGCTCCAGCAATGTCCTGTGTGCTGCCCCCAGTTGTGCACTCTCCTTTCCCTGAGGGAGAGTTTACGCAGGGTTTCTGCACCTGTGCATGGAATTGCAGTAGAAACGTTGCTTTGTGGAAAGAAAAATCAGTGTGGCAGTCCTGAGGCTGCAATGACAGAGGTCGAAGCTGGGAGAGCCCGGCAGTGATGGGTCCATCCTCTCTGGGTCAGGGAAGGCAGCATAGCTGCTTTAAGTTACCTTACAAGTAAGGTAATGTTTGACACTGCGTTAGTTCCTGAAATTAAATTACAGGCAGATTGCCTTTTTTGTTGTTGTTGTTGTACTTTTTTTAATGCAATATCAAAGGTGAGTTAAGTAACTTACATAACCCAGAGAGGATGGGGCAGTCACGATTGGGCTCCGCCAGCTTCAGCTCCGTTCCCATCATGCTGTCCCCAATATGCAGACTCATGCACCAGAAACTGCCCGAATTACTGCAAAAAAACCCCATGCAACACTGCTCTAAACTTCCCAGCAATTTCAATGTAAAAAGAATGGGAAATACAGTTCGCTCTGAGCAAAACAGGTTACAAAAAAATAGATTGAAACCGGTTAAAAAAAAATCAAAACAAATAATGTGGTACCTCCAAGAAGTCACTACCTGACAGCTACTGGAGAAAAGGCTACAGTTTCAGGCCGAGACACCAGCTAATTCAACCAAAGCCAGAGTTAGCTGGCAGTGATCACACCAGCATGGTATCTAGCATCTATCCAAAGGCTTTACAGTCACATTCTTTCTTGCCAAAATATTTCCTTCCACCAAACATTATATTTGCTCTGTCCCTCACATCTTCATTTATTACTTTGTATTTTTCAGGAACAGAAAGTACATTTTATTCTTCTGCTAATGTTCTTAGCTCCTCATATTTGCTGTTGAATCACCTGCCCATCAAACTGGAGCTTGCAACCCTCCTGATCTGTCATATTTTAAAAGATTCAATTAATTTGCCCTTTATCTTGCCATTTCATATCATGAATAAAGCTACCAAGACACCTCACCCCACACCTGCGCTCAGTATCTTGCTGTTCGTTATTGCTTTGTGTTGACAGATCTGCAGCCCATTTTCAATCTCCCCTCATTTGTTTCTAGTCTGATCTAAACCAGTTTTTAAAATAAGATCTCGGGACATTATTTAAAATGCTCCCTACGGTGTATTGCTTCCTGTATGTATCTCCATTAGTCTCCAGTTTGGATTCAAAAAAGCAGCAAAGTTTGAGGGACGTTATTTGTTTTTGATACAATAGAACCACTGACTGCCTGCGACTCACTTGTCTGGGCGCTTGTAGATTCATAGCATACACTTTGTATTTTCAGTAAGGATTGAAAATTAATCTATCAAAAGCAAGGAAAGCTAGCTAACTCCAGAATTTCCATATTATTTTTTTCCTTTGGTATTAGACCATTTTTTCCCAATTTTTCAGGAAAAAAGAAAGATGTTTAGGATCTAGACAATTCCTCACAGTTTCACAGCTAATTTTTAATAATTTCAAACATTATTCTTCAGAGGAGTAGTGCAGTAAAAGACAGTTCAGTCCTTTTAATTGAAAGGAGGGAGAGGGGTGGCAGAGGAGCTGCTCTCCTGCCAAAATAAAAAGGGCTGTGACTCTGCTCAAAGCATCTCACCTGCAAAATTCGGGTTGCAGTTCCGCAAACCTTTTGTGTAGGAGCCTGTGTTTCTTGCATTGAAATTGCATTCTTCCATTGAAATACATCAAACTGAAATGCAGCCGTGTGCGTATATTGAAAAGACACAGACTTCAATACTGGCATGTGCTCTGTTAGGTATGATCAGAAATTGCTCCTCATATGGAGTCTAGATTTGTCCTAGTCCTACAGTGAGGGAACAGAAATAGCCTCAAAGTTGGCTCTTTGAGGCTTTTGAAACAAAACTTTAGCTGCTCACATCCCTTTTTGAATTGATCCTGCTGTGTGGGATCCAAATAGTTAAAGAATTTTGCCCAGAAACCACGAGTTGCTGTCACTTTCTGAACAAGCGATTATATGAAAGAGCTTAGTAGTTGATTTTTTCCAACTGCTTTTAGGAAATGGCAATTGGCATGCAAATAAATAGAGATAAACCTTATGTTAGCTGAAAAGTTGTGAGAAAGTTGCCTTATGTAAGGTAATGCCTGACACTGCATTAGCTCATTAAATTAAATTACAGGCAGATTGCTTTTTTTAATGCAATATCAAAGGTGATTTAAATAACTCACTGCATTTCTGGCAGTTATTTCAGCTTGATTGCTGTATGTGCTGTGCGGAAATTGTTTGTGTATTGTAGGGTTGTACATAATTTTACAGCTATGCCAACGTATTATATAATAAAATTTCACATCCAAATTGCGGCTATATAATTTAATGGGCTATTCTTTTTCTTCTATCGCATCTCTAGCCATGCATCCAACGTGTGCAAAGCGATTTTTTTAGCTTACAAGACTTAAAACCATTAGACCACCAAAGAGCTGTGAATTAACCACTGTACAAGTAATGACGGCACCCGTGCTACCATATCAAACCAGAAAGAAAATTGCACAGCTTCTCAAATATCAAACTTTGGAGTTGATTCATTCAGTGGGTCTGCGACCTGACAAGGCAGTATGATTAATTGCACACATATTCCCTCAGAGGTTTTCTCACTCCTGCTTTCTGCAGCAAAGATTGTTAGCTTGACAGATCAGCGTAGCAACCTCTTAAGATGCCAGAAAGGGAAGGGGTTGGTTTCTGATTGCAAGTTAATGGAGGAATAGCAGCCGCTCCATGATGAGGGGAAAAAACACAAACAAACAAACAAACAAACAAACAAGCCAGCTTTTGATTCTCAGAGAAATCACAAACAGAAATAAGCTGATTTTTCGATAACTCTGGCTATAGGATTTCTGTCAGGGACTGCAAGAAAACATTCACATCATACAATAAGGCTCATAATTAGGAATTCTGCTGTGCCTCCTTTCATCTGATTACCCAAATATAAGCTATGGCCTAAGTTGTTTTTTTTTTTTTCTTTTCTTATTAAACACCGTTCTAGGTGTCTCCTCTTTCATGTGTCTATTCTTTGTGTAAGATACTTTCGGCCATTTAGGCTAAAGTTTGCAGGAACACAGATTTGGCAGGCAGCTCCCGTATTTGCAAAGCTGAGCAAAGATGCTTGCACGGCACGCTCCTTCTGTCTAACCAGCAACTCACACTGCCCTGCTATTGTACCAGACCCACACGGGTGTTGACTGCCCACTTTAAAACAGTTTTAATTTTTAAAGTAAGGCGTAAACACCCAGCAACCTGCATCAGACACTTCTCAAGGTTACTTAATCCCTACACATTATCTATGTAAAGACTTTAAACATTAACCAGTCTTTCCCCTTTCACATTTCCCAGCTGGACTCTGACAGGATAACACATGCTGGATGGATCCTTTCCCCCAAAACACACCTGGAAGCGCGAGTTTGGAAGCGGAGACCTGCGTTATGTCTCCATCGCACCTCGCAGCTTGCATTCTGCAGCACTTACTGAAGAGCCCAGCTGGTAAAAGCCCTTCAAATCCAGCAGACTGTGCTGGACCCCATCAAAGGGCCACATTTACACCAGAAACACCAGGTAATAATCTTTAAAAATGTCCCTGGATACCCCCATGACATTCTTCATCTGGTCCAAGTGCTGAATTAAGCTCCCCTGATTCAGTAGCTAAATTTTCTAACGTGTTGTGAAATCTCATCTTTTGCTGGCAACACGGAAACACACAAAGGAGGAAAAATGCAGCAAAAAATGCTCCTGTTACTTCAGCTTTTGAAATGAGCCTAAGAAGCTGACAGAGAAAGATACTGTATAAACAAAATTATTTAATTGCACTACATGAAAGAAAAGGCAGGTCTTACTGAAGCAGAGCGACAGCATGACAGAACAAAATTCCTCAAAGCAGTGATTTATAAATATTGAATAAAATGCAAAAGTAAACTCTGCAGATTGCTCTGGGGAAAAAAACAACAACAACAACAACAACAACAACAACAACAACAACAAACCAACAAAAACAAACAGCCACCCTGGCTGCAAATATGTTTTAGAGAATATGCTGAAAAAAATTGAAATACAAAAAGCCAAGGGAGAAATCAGTGAATAATCCACTAGAAGGAAATATCCAGCTTCCATAATAGAGTATGGGGATTAGAAAGACACCTCTAAATCAACAAGGTGCAGGCTGGAACAGAAGAGTAAATTTTAGGATTTTTTTTCCCCTTGGCATCACATGTTGCCAAGCAGGGTGATACTTGCTGCCTGTATTTGCACGCCAATTTAGATGTTTAATTTGAGATGTTAATCTCTCTGCAAAATGATTTAATACCATCCTTGTAACCACTGCTTTCTTCCAGAGGCCTTTGCAAATGGCATTTCTAGCAGATTTAAAGACACGATTGTCGATCAAGCAAGCTGCATCAACTTAACTCGCTTCTTGCCCTTTGCTTGGTGAATCAGCTGCACAATTCAGTCACAAAAGCTTCTGGAGCAAAGCTAGAGAGGATTTTGTTAATCTGGATTTGTGAGCCCCAAGCTACTGGCTTAAAATCCATGATGAATCTGTGTCACGGCATATTTCCTTCTCCCTTGGGAAAACAAAGAAAGTGTATCTGCAGGGTTATTCCTCTTACCTGTAAGAAGTTACCAAGAGCAAATGGAGGAGGGGAGCTTGCCACCACCTTACCCAGATAACCAAGCCACCCCACAGCAGCAGCTTTCTATGGTTTGCAGAACATGAAAAAATTTTATATATATGTGTATATATATATATATATATCTCACCAAAAGCAGACACACATGTGCAACGTTTCTGCAGGTCGTGAGGCATGAGAATTGCAGAGAAGTGAGGCCACAGCAGTGGGACATGAATGAAAGAAAACGTCCTTCGCAGGACAGCACTTCCAGAAGTCAGCAGGCTTTCATCTGACAGGCTGAGCGCTCACAACCTCTCTTCATTCAGCATACCCAGCGTTATCCTCTTTGGCAGGCTGAGACAGAGAGTAGCTTTGTGAGCCTCACCACAGGCACCTCCAAAGTTTCTCTTCCCAGAGAAACTGGGAAATTCTCACACAAGCAGTATTTTTGATTCACAGAACTCGAAGTGCTTGAACATGTGCAGCCAACACTAATTGGATCTTTCATACAGAGTAATTAGCCAAGAATCGTAGAATCATAGAACAGTTTGGGTTGGAAGGGACATTCAAAGCTCATCTAGTCCAACCCCCTGCTGTGAGCAGGGACATCTTCAACTAGATCAGGTTGCTCAGAGCCCCGTCCAGCCTGGCCTGGAATGTCTCCAGGGATGGGGCATCTACCACCTTTCTGGGCAACCTGGGCCAGTGTTCCACCACCCTCAGTGTAAAAGATTTCTTCCTCACATCTCACCTGAATCTTCCCTTCTTCAGTTTAAAACCATTACCCCTTGCCCTTTTGTATCAAGTTCCCAAGTATCAAGCATCAGGTTCCCACCTCCACAAACGTATCTCCTTAACTTTGTTTGAAGAAACAGCTATCCTGGAGTGCACTGGGACCAGAAGACTCTCCGAAGTTATACAGCAAGTAAGCAGGGGAGTTGTGAATGTCCTCCAGCTGTCCTGCTGCCCTCATCACTGGGCACCACGATGCCCACAACATCTACAAGTTTATAAAATAAGAAGTTGTACAGAAATCAATTCTTAAATGCACAGTATAATTAATCTGAAATGGAGACTGGGCAATACAAGCAGGTTTGTCACCATGCCTTGTGCCAACAAAGCTTTCAGGCTTTCAAATCTTGCACTTTCCTCAGCATCAGGAAATACCTCTCCTATGTGTCAAAAGCACAACAAAACACAAGGTATTCAAACATAATGCTAAGAATATCAGAGATTAGTACAATGAACAGTATGGTTAGAATTGCAGAGTTGTTCGGGTAGATTAAAATGCGTTGTTACCGTGTGCCAGCGTTCCCTGCAAAGCCATTCAGCTGGTCCCAGGGGCGCACAGCCCTGCAGGGGCAAGGATGGCTGCCATAAAGCTGTGCTGGTGTCAGTGTCAGACTACAGCATGGACTCGATGTTCTTGGTGAAACTGCCAGAAACACAGAAATCTCTGCCCTGACCAAGGAGGCTAAGGCTGTGTTCCCATTGTACACAGTGAGGAGCTGGGACGAGCAGAGAAGGCCAACCCAGCAAGATGCCGTGCCCAGCCTGCCTCGCGTTTGCTGAAGCGTCCCCTGGGAGGGACCCATCATGGAGTTGAAGTGACTAGGAGAGGCAATTCAGCAGCAAATGCCCACAGCTCTGCAAAGAGTTGATGTCCTTCTCCGGCCATCCCTGGAGCCTGGTGACTTATGTGACACCACAGCTCCCAGGGTCCCCTCAGCAAGCACTCAGGCACTCCACTATTTGGGGAAATCGCTGCTAAAATGTATTCATGTAAAACCATTCCAAATCCCTGCTCCTTACAGCCCCGGAGCATTTTGGTGAAGAGGGTAACTGAGAAGGGAAAAGAAAAACTGTGGGGACTGACAACCACCAAGGCGATAAAATTAGGTCCAGTATTTAATCACCATTTCCAATAATTGCTTCATTTTTTTGAAGAAGTGTTTCTGAGAGGTTTCTACATTTCTTCACAATAAACAGATCATGATGAAAGATTTCACCTAGACAGAGGTTAAAGTTAGAATTCTAAAATGAAGTTCTACACAGNAAAAAAAGTTTAAAAAACCCCCGAACAATCAACCTTTATTATTTTGGAAATACAGTCTATCATAAATTAATATTTTAAATATTTAATATTAAACAGTAGTAAAGATCACTTTGAGGAGATGAAATGAGCAACACCAGGGTGTTTTATAAACTGGCTCTCAATACCACTAGGACCTGGGTAGCTGCTGTTCAGGACTAACAGCGCACAGCGTATTTGGTGCAATGTAGATTTTTTTTTTGGTACAATATACTTATTTACTGTCATAGCAGAAGAAGCGATTAGCTGACATTTCATGGGGCAGTCTCCCAAGAATAATCCTGAGGCAAAAGCAACTCCACCCTCAGATGAGGCAGTGGAAAGAGGTGCAGCTGGGTGCCCCGCAGGCCTGAAGTGTGTCGAGTTGCCCCACATGAGACCTTCTTGCATCTTTTTTTTCCCATCAGCAGCTTTGATGTTTATAAATGCTTCTTCTTTTTTATTGCCTCTGCCCTGACAGCCAAGCTCTTGGCGCAGATGGTCAAGACCACAATGAGGACTCCGACCAGGAACGTAACCACAGGCCAGAGGAAGCAGTGCAAGAGGACAGTCTCGTCATGGGTGCGCTTCAGCATCACATCATCTGGTCTGCGAAGAGGAGAAACAGAGGAGAGAGAAAATATAAACCAACTCGACATCACCAATTCATCATAAGTGGAAAGCATCTGCCGTGGAAACCATATAGGTGTTTTATTTGCAATAGTGTTGGAAAATGATTAAGTAGACCATTTCATTCACTGCTTTCGTTAGCCCATTTATCACTGGCACTCATGGCAGGCCATGAGGGCCTTCCACTTGCAGTGTTTACAGGCTAACAAGTTCATTCAGATAAAAAAATTTTAAAAGCATTGGTACTTTAGGTCTTCCAGGAGTCACGGTCATCACAAAGAGCTGTGAGAGATACAGTATCACACTGTGGACTGAAAAACCACTCCAGAAAAAACATTATACCAAACAGCAGCTATAGATATCTGCCTCAAATGGCATCAGACACCGTGCAATGAGCTTAAAGTGCAATTAAAGCTTCCCTTTTAGCTTTGAGCTCCAACACATCCATGGGGCTATCTGGAGGCTCCTTCCAAAGCCTTTGCTGTGGTTTGGGCCTGGATGGCGAGCCAGTCCCTATCCTCAGCACTGCACTGCTGGTGGCCCAGGCTAGCCCAGCCATACCAGCAGACAGGGGTCTGCACAAAATCTACCCCCCAAGAGGACTCCTGCCCAGCCCCAGAGTGCCAGAGGATCCCAACTCAGCTCCTTCCCAGCTGAGGCTACTTCAGCAATAAGCTGTGATCTAGTACTACAAACACCAGCTGCTCAAGGGATTTGAGTACGCTCCTACAGGGATGCTTTGGGGAGCCTCCCCTGAAGATCTGAACCCCTGTGCCTCTGCCAGCAACATCTAATACACAGTCCCGGTTGGATCTGTGACAGATTTATGCATTTCGAAAGGGAAATGGGGGGAGGAGGAGAATAGAAAGGAAGGGGCATCTCAAGAAGTTTGGAAATTCAGCTTTGCCACATGTCTGGAAGATCAGGTGTCAATCTAACTCTTCTAAGTCTGGGAGGTTGTCTGGGAAATCTACTGGCAGGTTTCTCTGAGCTCTGGCTCTTTCTGCTCTCCCTGCAGTTTAACAGAGTTATTATACCAGTCTTGTGGCGTTTGCACTTTGCTGCTGCTTTCCTACCTACAGACAGAGACACGCAGTCTGCTGAAAAACTGTCTGCCACGGAGGGAAACAGAACTTTTGCTAATTAGGAAAATATATATATCCTCTTGGCTCCTCACTTACATTGAACACTCCCAGCCCGTGTTGCTTTGTCAACACTACCCAGTGCTCCCTGGAGCAACACAGCTCACAGCCTAAAATCCTGGCAGCCCAGGCTCATCCAGCCAGGTCCTGGGAATTAGGTTGTCCTAACACAGGGGCACCTGGGAGTCAGATACCTGCGCAATGACTGTGCTGCCTCTTCCCCAACAGCTTCCTCCTGATCAGAAAGCAGCACTAAGAAAACATTCCCTGTAGGGGAAACAAGAAGAAACCTTGTTTCCTTCACAGAAAAGTTAGTTAATGGAGGTGCCTGAAAATCTACAGGGCATTATCTGTCCTTAATGTGTTGGTGGAGTCAGACCACAAGGCTACACTTGATCCCTGATTTAATTGCACCCGCATTTGCATTTTGGGGTCTCTCCCCGAGAATTGTTTTGTGGAGATTCCTCCTCCCTATGCCAGCCTGCAAGTCCCCAAGGCTGGCACCTTGTGTCTCTATTTGTGTAGTAAGGAGCAGAATAAGACTCTGGTTACGAGCAGCTCAACTGTATAAAAATTGAAACTTGGCAAGACAAAAAATGGTCAAAAGGAACCCAGGTGTATTCAATAGTGTAATACATGAAGTCTGCTCAACCGAAATCCTCCAGACACATAATCAGGCACATGTGGAGACCACAAATTGAACAAAATCATACTAACTTTATGGGCACAAACTCACCAGCCCATGCCATATAAATGACAGCACTCAAGCAGAAAGATCCTTTCACAGGAGGTATAATACTGCTTCCCTCAGATTTACTGTATCATCATCTCTGAATAGCAGAATGTTAATTGGCAAAGAGGCCATAAGTAGGCAGCATTCAATTCTCACAGCTCTCACCTTAGAAGTGATATTTAATTTTAGGTATTTAAGTGGATACAAATTAAAGAGTTCAAAAATAAGGGGCAAGCAAACAAACTAGAAAACTGGATTCAGTTAAAGAGAGTGTCATTGGGGAGAGCAAGATATCCTTTTGACTGAACCTTAGATATTTTTGAAAACATCTGCACCAAAGGTAGCAGCAATAGGTGCCAAACACACATTATAGGTGTGACTGTAACTCTTGCAACATAGTAATTTAAAAGATTTTCCATTTTGGAAAAGAGTCAAAGACTTACAGAGACCTTTAATGAAGCCTCAGGATGACATTCGGGTTCAGATGTACATTATTGCTATTCTTAGCTACAGCAGGAGTCCTTTTGCAATTCCTCCATGGCAATTTACTGTCAACTGCTCACAGCATCTCTTCAGACAATGCATCAGATCATGATTGGGTCGCCCCAAAAATACGTCATTAAATGACTAGTAGCACCACATTTAAGATATTAAACGCCCTTCTTTAGCCAAGAGGAGGGAGAAGCACTCCTAGAGGGTGACCCAGCACACAGGAGAGCTCAGGGACCCTTGGGAAGGTAGCTTCTCGGTACTGACTGTCGATGCCAAAAAATGGTGGGACAAATCTCAGCCCTGCTCCTACTCGGTTTGGTCTGTGTGGTTATTCTCAAAGAACTACTGTGCTTTCAGCTGCTCTTTGTTTTATCCCAAATTAACTTTCCAGTGCAGATAAGCACTGCTGGACACCATGAGCGAATGAGAATAGCTAATAAAGGCAGACAGCGCTGTCGGCAGATAGACCACATGCTCCTGGATAGCAATGCCCTGGTTACCTGCCTATAACAGCCCATGGAATCTTATCAAGATCAACTTTGGCAGTGCATAATGCCATTTCCCTGCATTCATACGATTCCTGCCCCGGCGTGTCAGGACCACCTCCTCATTCCTGCATTTGCTGGCCGGCACAGAGAAGTTGCAGGGTGTAGGGGAGAGCATTGGAGAGTGTTGGGGCGGTAGGAGGAGGAAGTGGAAGATGGGAGCATGGGCTTGGTGGTGCCCAGTTGAGGAGCCATTCCCTGCAGATCCATCACCAGAGCTGACAGCAGTTACGGACAGTGCTCTGGAAAACAGCTCAGAGGGTATAACAGCAGCAGAGGGTCCCACTGAGACACAGCTTTTACAGCAGGGGGAAATACTTGAAGAAGGGTTATTGAAAAAGAAAATGTTTACTATTTTCATTTACAAGATAACTCCTTTTACCTCTGCTTTTTGCTGCTGAGATTGTAAACAACAACTTCCAAAGCAAAGAGGTAAAATCAGCCCTGCTGCAGCCTCATGACATGCCGCATGAGACCCTGAGCCCACCGCACCGCTGCCATAGCCCAGCCCCAGTGCTGGCCATGTGGCCAAACTGGCCAGCGCAACCTGAGAATGACGATTCAGGCAGAGGAAAACATCCCTGACCAGCAAAAACCCCCCAGTGGCACATGGGTTATACTGGACTTGCACATCCACAGCGAGAGCAGCCCAAGTAGGGGAAACTGGGCAGCCAGACATCCCCTGCAGCAGGAATGCTGCAGCCCCAGGAGCTCTGCAGAAGATGTGCAGAGGTGACCACAGGGGCCTGGGAGCTCATCGTGGCTCCATGTGCCATGTCCTGCAAGTGAGGTAACTGGGCTGGTGCGCAGGTTTTCAACTGCTCCTTGGAAAGAGGGGTAGGGAGGCATAGGGTGGGAGGCTTGCAAGCCAGATTTGCAGGTCCTGGCAGGAGCCAGGGACTGGCATGCTGAGAAGTGTGAGAGAGGGCCTAGGAGGCTGCCTGGCTAAAAAAACTGAATAATAAACATGTTTGCATTTGTTTTCAGGTGATCCATGCCAGGCTAAAAACTACAGGTATTTCGTGGGAGATCCGTAAGTTCCACAACAAAAGACTGGGAAAAATTAGGATAAACAGCAAGTCACTAGTGATTAATTAACAGGGTAGTCTGCAGAGGCTTGATTTCACTTCTTCCAGGCTGTTTGTGACCCTCACACGATGGCATCAGTTTAGGGGAAGAGCTATCCTCCACCTCCTGGAGAACGAATTACCACACAGAGCAGAACGGCCACCACCACCCACTGAGCCTTCGAAGGAACCGGCGAGGTTTGCAGAGCAGCTGTCCTCTGACATCTGAGGCTGCAGAGTGCTTGTGGACATCCCCGGGACAACTCCTAAGCAATCCTGCAGTGAAGCCCTGCCCGTGGGACACCATCATGCTGCTGGGCACCTCGCTGCAGCATCCTGCTCTGGGATGAGGTCCTTACCAGGTGCTGCACCAGCTGCTCCTTGGGGATCAACAAGAGCTGGATCTGTCCTGCCATACTGGTACAAAAAACTTTGGCTTTGACTCCAGGGTTTATACAGTGATTGATATAGGAGAGCTGCCCTGCATGTTTTTGAATCAGAACTATGCACACAGAGATACTTGTCTTGCCAAGCACTGATGGAGAACATCACCAAGAGGGCCAAGTCACTAATGGTGAGCCGTGAGGCTTATGTGGCCCATCACAGTTAACTTCTGAGCCCTGAGATAATCACGACAGCTGACCTGTGAGGTGAGTGAAGCCAGAGCTGGGCTGTGCTGACAGAGGCCAGACCCCCAGTGTGGTGCTGCACCATGATGGAGAAGACCAGGAGTTTAGAAACCAAAGACACCTTATAGGGCCTTCAGGAGAACGAGCCTTCGAGTGTTTATGGTCTGCCCATGAAACAGAAGTACTCAGCAACAGGAAAACACTGCAGGCACCCAAGAACACTAGATACGGGCAAGAGGACCTGAAAATTTTACCTGAAATCTCTGGATTCCACCTCTAAAACTACAACTGTTATCAAAAGCAGAAGCAAGGAGAGCAGGAGCCTGGAAAGGAGCCGTGGAGCTGCCATGGGAATGGCAGGAGCGGCAGAAGGAGCTAGCAGGGCTGGGCAGAGAAAGCAAGGGGATGGTGGCAGGGGCAAGGGAGAAAGATGTATTTAAGGGGAGCAGCAAAAAGAAGAGAGCTGTACTTCCACAGCAAATAATGCCCTTCCTTGGGAAGAAAAATAAATAACTAGGACATCCCAAACACAGTAACATAACTGTTTTGGTCTTGCATGGCAAGGTCAGCATGTATTGAAGCTGTGGGTTTGACTTTTTCTTGCTACTTTTGTAGAGGTGACTTGCATGTTCCCAGAGATTGAAGACTTGTTGTTTGTCTTGGCGACAGAAAAGGGAAAGTGCCCCCTTGCCAGAGGAAGCCCCCTGACAACAGATAAGGACAGGGCTTTGCTGGAAGCCCCCACAGCATCACTCCCTTGGTGCTGAGGCAGTGATGCCAAACCCAAAGGAGTTATGTCATGCCTGGAAATCTGTTTCTTTTATCTGTGAAAATCAGCAGATACAATTAAAGACATTACCTTGTTCCTGAAAGTATAGTGCATTTAATAAACCCATTTTTGTTCTGTGACTTCCACACAATACTTCAGTTCAAAGATGTTGGCAAGACGGGTTGCACATATTCCCCCTAAGCTTGGTAGTGGACCGTCTCTTGTTT
The DNA here is from genome assembly GCA_013399365.1 of Pampusana beccarii. NCBI lineage: Eukaryota > Metazoa > Chordata > Aves > Columbiformes > Columbidae > Pampusana > Pampusana beccarii. Next base: position 496,950 of record VWYH01004713.1, on the reverse strand, counting down.
GAGCTCTCCAGTGAAGGCAAAGCCTTTTCAGGGGATGCACCCAAACTCCTAATACCAGTTATCAGTACATAACACAGTGTCAGGGGCAAGAGAAAGACCTAGTAGGGCAAAAGTGGGGAAAACCACTGAATGCTTTCAAGCCCTGCTCAGGCACTGAGACACGGTTCTGCTGCAAATGGTGATGGCCACTGTGCAGCACCACTGCTGCTGCCCAGCAGCAGCCCCAGGGTGAAAGAAGAATCAACAAAATTTTTTAAGAAGCCCTAAAGAAGTCTGTACCTTAACTCTGAAAACACACCTTTCCCTTTCACTGGGCAGACAAGGAGGGAGGAATCTCGTTTCCATTGCTAAAAGGTGAGACCAGTACTTATTTTTAGCAGGACTTTGAGCTCAGGGCTGGAGCTTCGTGGGGCTCTGAACAGGGGTGACTGGATTCAGTTGCTGAATTATGCAACACACCCCTGTTAGGCGCTGCCAAGCAAGTTCATAACAGACCCTTGATACAGCAGGCTTCCATCAGAGCCTTCGGAGCAACTACTGAACATCACGGGAAGAATTGCAGTGCAGGGGTTACCAAAAAGTCATGGAGGACCAAAAAGCTACAGGCATGTAAACATTTCAGTCATCACTTATGCACCGCATAGTACAGTTTGTTTGCCACAGTGAAAGCTGGCAGAGGTGGGGAGATGGGATAGGCAAATATGGATTTAAAGACGTTTACAGTCCACATGCGCTTATTTTGACCACGATTATTCACATCCCTTCACTATGAAAAGCATTCCTCAGAATTTATTCCCCTGTTGTTGCAAGACACAGAGATCCTCAGCTGTATGGCTGCAGGCAGGGGCAGCACCGTGTCTTACTAACAGCGAGGTCCTTTCCCTCCCAGGCCCAAGCACTGCTCCACAGGTGATACAGTAAAAAAAATTATAGGTAATAGCAACATCATCTCCTGACTGGAGGGAATTAATTTAGAAAACTTTGTGAAGTACCAAAGCAAGCCAAGATTTCTGTTTCACCTTTTGTGAATGAGCAGCACTGCTACCTGAGCACCCTTGGCTTCCGCAGATAGTTATTCCCAGATAAATGACCTGCAGGGTACCCCAACACCATACAGGTGGTCACCAATCAGTAGACAGTGTTTGCTCTTCAAATAGCAGGTGAATTCACCAACAGCATCCTGCAGCAAACACAGAGGTGCATAAAGCACGGCTGGTTCATTTGCTACTCTGTGGCAAAGAAACCACAGGGTGTTCTTGCTGGAGTGGGTGAACTGAGAGCTAAAAACCAATAGTGACATATAAATGAGGCACTAGTAAGAAACAATTTGACATATGTTGCTCTACCATTTCTGCATGGCATGAAACTGTGGGGCCTGGGCTGATGGAGAACTCGATTTCTCTCTTTTCGTTCTTGTTGGTGATGTCAATGGGACCTGTAACCTGAAGAAATAAAGTGACAGGATCTGCCCCATCCTGCCTCTTCTCACAGGCCTCCCACTCTAGGACATGCAGATGTGACCCTTGATTGCATGTGGTCATGACTACAGACTCCTTAGAACACTCAGAGTGAGATCCACTGATGCTGAAACACTGGAGCTCAGCACCTCCTCAAAACTTTGTCAACATCCTGAGGACTTGATCTGAATTTGCCATTTATTTTGGGCTCTGAAACACTGGAAGGTGGTTTCTGCTGGGCAGGGTTCCCTCCAGACCCGAGCATCATCTCACTAACAGACAGACACCTTCTCCAGAGGTTCGGAAAAGCAGCTTTCCCATGTAGCTTGCACTACCTGGCCCAATGGCAGCCAGAGAGGAGTGGGACACCACAGGTAAGTGCCAACCATGGCAAAGCAAAATCTTGATTTCCAGTAAAGCTCTGAGCTCCAAGCTAAGCCGCGCTTTGGTTCCCTAAGATAAATGCCAGACAGCATTTATATTAAAAGAGAATGACTGAAATTGCTAAGTCTGCTTTTCAGCCCTTTTGTACAAATGGCATCACTTTCTTCTTCTTTTCAAACCAACCTGCTGAAAGGTGCCCCATCAAACTGAAGGGAGATGTTACTTAACTGTGTTCTGCATGCAGCAACAATTCTGAGATTTATGCTAAATTAAGCTTGATGAAGAGGAGACAATGTTCATTCGTTGCCTAGATATTTACCTAGAGTTTTATTCTGCTGTTTCAAAAGAGAGAGTATTAATACTGCACATACTACTCTCTCTAAGGAACCTACCAGTCTATTCTATGCTTTATACAGACTGACACAGAAGAGATAGCTCATCCACACAGTTAAAAGAATACTGACAAAATACGCACACTTCTATTTTGAAGTGAACAGATTTTTCCCCTCAGTTTGGATGATTTTTTTACTGCTTCACAAGCTGTTTAGTCATCATAGCTCCAAAAGTATACCTAGGGAAGCACATTCCAAGTCAGCAAAACTTATATCTCAAAGCACATTCTCATCTCCAGAAGAAAATAGATGGCGTACACATTTCAGCTTAGACTATCTTCAAGTATCTCTGGCAGCAAGCCTGTCTTCTGCTGTATATAAATTGTTGTATGATCAGCAAAAGGCAGTGTTTCAAGGCAGTCATCGCATTTGGCAAGAACATCTAACAGTATAGGATGCAGCAACTATAAAGAAAAAAACCTTGCCCGAGTGCTGCACAATTCCTCAGTGATAACGTATGTGAACGGCGGAGTCTAGGCAGCATGCATCCTTTGAGAGAATTTTGCCTTTGCTTTCCCTGTAGATGTGATGGGAGAACCAGCTCACCCAGCTCTGGACACCTACTACTATAGGTGCCTGCACCCAAGCAAATCACCCTAAGCTCCTTCATAGGAGAGAAATAAATACCGCTGGGCATCTGACCTATAGTAGGCATTTACTTGGGGATAAAATGAAAACCTCCTATTTCTCTCCATTGACTATAAAAGCTACTTTTCACCGCATCTTGCCCCCACCAGCCCAGATGATTCCCATCCTGGATGTCTCCTGCACAAGATCCCATGTTTCTGACCATCCTGCTTGCTCAGGCAGTGGCTGCTGCAGGTCCCAGGTCTCAACAGGCAGCACCTGCCTGCCCAGCAAAGCCAAAACCATCACTCGGCTCCTGGTCAGAAGATCCAAGCACTGGCACCTTATGGACCAAATCAGCTACCAGGAAGGTCTCAGCCAGGTCTGATGTCACCACACGGGCTACCCTCAGTTTTAACCTCTGTATGCTGTAGACCAGGGGTGTCAAACTCATTTTCACGGGGGGGACACATCAGCCTCGCAGTTGCCTTCAAAGGGCCGAATGTAACTTTAGGACTGTATAAATGTAGGAGTAGTTACATTTATACAGTCCTAAAATTACATTCACGTCTTTCAACGCAACCACGAGGCTGATGTGGCACCCAGTGAAAATGAGTTTGACACCCCTGGTATAGACAGTCCTTCTTTCCCCACTATAAGAAGCAAATAGTTTTTGCTACATTACCCAGCAAATTCTCCCTTCTCTCTCTTCTCCCACTGAGAAGAGTTAACCAGGGACAATGGACTGTCATCCTGGGCAGGCCAACTAAGTTCTTGGACAAACCTGCAGCCCCCAAGGCTGCCCAGAGGAGAGATGGACATCTCTGTTTCAGCTACCCTACCCTAGCTCCCCAGTTTCTCCAAGATCCTACCACACTCTGGCATCTGTTTTCCCCCTGTTTGTCTTAATAAACTTAAATACCTGATGCCAACATGCTCACAGTAAGCCCTGAACTGTGCCAGCAAGTACCAGGCTATTCCCATCTAGGTCTCCCTCATCTGTTTAACTTCCAAACACTGGTGGCATAGGAGCAGCCTACTCCTTTAGTCCCTGACGTGGCAGACATTTATTAGAGTACTTAACTCATCAACAAAGAACAGTCTTCTCAGCTCTAACAAAATTACGTATCCTGGTCAAATTAAGCAAGTGTCTTATACCTCCAGAATTGGAGTCTAAACTCTGCAAAATCTTGGTTGATCTGGAGATCTTAAGCATTCTCTTCCTGCCTCCCTGTACACATGGACCTACCATTCCAATGATCGCTGTTTGCCCAAAATCTTCCCAGGGTGCCTGCACACCGCGGTAACAGTAAGTTGCTGCCACCACATCACCTTTTGTTTCCCAGCACATCATCATCAGAAAGAGACGGGCAAAAGAACTCCTTCCTCTTCCTCTTTACTGAAGGAAGGAAACCACACATCATCTTTATACACATATAAGTCACATCAAGGTCAGTAGTAAAAGTAAGAATTGAAAAAGGAGAGGAGATGCTTTAAGTTACAACGTCCCACTCTGCAAGCATGTGTGAAAACTGGCAGTTCTGTGAACATTTGTTACACATGTCTGATTCATTAAGCCTCCATGAACACAATTCCTGAGCTGGTTTGCACTAGTTATTGGTCTCCCTTTTCTTTCAGCCGCTCATGAAGACAGTAGTATTTCTTTTCCATGGAGGCAAGAAACATTAACATTAAGAAACATTAACATTTACCATCTGAGTTTTAAAAGACAAGATACCTTTTTCTTTCTTTTTTTTTTTTTTTCCATAAAATTATATGTTTTAAGGGAAAATTTCCTCAGAGTTTTATATTTTTACTTCAAGTGGTAAAACCAGTTTTCTACTTTCTATGTAGCTTTTCATCAGTCGAGTTCTATTGCAAAGTTCTACACTAAACTCTGTGTGCTAAACCACATCAGTATATGGGACTGTGTGTATATACATATGCATGCATTTATATACATTTTAAAACAGAACCAATGGACAGCTGCTAAACCGATGCATAAACACTTCTACCTCTGCAAATGTAGATTACTTACCTCAAGTGCTCGTTAAAATAGCATGTAAATGATTGCGAACCCACTTTCTCTTTCCAGTATTTCTGCTTGTAAGTGACGTTCTCAGAGTTCTCCTGATCATCTCTTGCGCAGGGAGGGATGTACGAACACTGCAAACACAGGGTGAAAAACAGAGTTACTTCTGTGCTCCAGGACACGAGGCATCACTCTCTCTGCATTTCCCTCATAATAGCGTGTGACTGAAACAGGCAAAGAACAGTAAGTACAAACTCCAAAGAAACAAAAAAAAAGTTAGCTAAACTTTAATTCAATTGCTAGTTACTCCCTGCAGATACTGGAAAAGAATCTGCCAGCATTCAGAAATGAAATAAAGGCTTTATCATGTTTTGTTCCCTTATCAAACCAAAGTGCCACGTAACACCTTGGGGTTTTGCATGATAAATGTAAAAGCGATTGTTTCATTTTGACGTATTCCTAGTCAACTGCATGGATTGGATTTGAATTACTTCATCTTTTCAGTGAGACACAAGTTTTGTTTAGCGCCATGCTAACAAATAACAAAAATATTGCAGCAAGCTTTCCCAGAGATGATGGGATATCTGATATCTGGCTGATACCTGCTGGCAAAAGACAAGTGTTCTTTCACTGTTACAATGCAGGGAAACAAACACAGAAAGTTCAAAGCCCCAATTCAGCAGAAAGTTCAGCACCTGCTTCTACCGTACAGAAGTCAACAAGAGCTGAGCATAGAGCTGAGCATGCAGCTGAGCTATCTGCAGATCTCACCCTCAGACATCTGCTTCAAAGCCCAAAGAAATCAAAGGCTGTTCCTCCCCCACCTCAGCGCACTTGGGTTTGGGCTTTCAGAGTCTCAGCTCTGGGTTGCACACAGCCCACATATCTTGTTTCCAAGTCTCATCTTCGACACATCACCCTTCCCTCCTAGCCACAGTGAGTTAAACAAGGAAAAAAAAAAATAGTCCACTGAATAAAATGTTGGCAGTATCAAGATCTCAGTGCCCAAGCAAAATCCCTCCTATTGTTACCAGGCATGGTATGGGAGGTCATTACAGGAGACGTTGAACTGAACTGAGCAACACAGCTTCACTTCTCCTCAGATAACATAAAGGCTTTTGGCCCTGGAGGATGCAAGAACAGGAAGGATCAAGGCGCACACACAGATATTTAATTCCTTTAAAACTAGGAGCTGCAAGCAGAAAAACATGACCAGGAAGGTAGCTGAAAAGTCTGCTACTTAGGTAGGATAAGGAAGCAAGAATCCCCACGAATTATCACGAGTTTCTTCATAGTATCCGGAAGGCAACAAAAACAAGCAGAGAAACACCCTCTCTAACCTGAAAACAAAGACCACCGTGACCCACTATGCCTAGCGAGTGCTTTCTTCTCCTTCTCCATCTGGTGAGGCTTCACAGGGGCCTACCATGCCCCCAGCTGCACATTATATCCGAGCCGTACAGACCTCGATGTCCATCTCTGCCACACGACAGCTTCAATCTTTGCCATTCTGGGGGGATGGGATAAATCTCCAGATTTTATTGGCTTGTCGTGTAAAACATGACCACTTCTGTCAACACTTAAAAATGCTGTAAGTAGCATCCATGCTTCAAACTGGAAAGATCTGCAAGGTCTTTTTTGTTGCTTCCAAGCTGAAATTTGTCTTTTTCACATGCAAGGGCGCCTGTTTCCACATGTGCCCACACCCAGAGTTGTCACAGCACAGAGCTCCCCTCAGATCCCTGTTTAGATGACCTAAACAAGGATTCTCCCACTGCTGGTGACAAACGACAGAAATGAGTAGCAACACCACTCTAACTCAGAAACCAGGACACAGGATTTATCACAAGTTATTTCCTTCTTAGATAATGCTCCTTGGATGGCAACGGTTTTGGTTTAGTTGCGTACTTTGGAAGCATCGGCCAAACTCCTCTTTCCTCACATCTGTGCAACAGCTAGACGGAGTCAGCAGATTTGGCATGAAGACACCCGAGGGCAGTGCTGGCTCTGCTCTGTCCCCTTGACAGTCACCAACATGCCACACCACCCCACCTGGTCCCCTCCTGGTGCTCCCTGCTCGGCTCAGGGTCCAGCACTCCCAGCCTTCTCCACTCCACTGTTCTTCTTCATGAAGCCTTTCAGATCCTGCTGTGGAAACGGTACCATATCCCACCAGTTGTACGCTCACTGCCTACATCTGACTGTGATCTACACCCTGCTCTTCCCCAAGACACCAGCTTTTAGATACGCTCTTGCAACACAGGGATACAAGAGAGTAGAAGTAAATGGACTTTACTCAGAGCTCCCCAAACCAACCACCATTTAGCCAGCACATGAAATACAGAATTAGACAGAACAACTAGGTACCAATATACATTTTTCTGCCTAAATTTCCTCATTGATGTAGAAAACTCCTTTTCCTGGGGTACCAACTCCAGTATGAAGCTTCCCTTTCTCCTCTGAAATGTTTCTTCCTCGTGGATGAGACTAATCCTGTCCTCTGCTATGAGAGTGTGACCACCCCACCGCTCCTTTGCTGGCCAGACTTTCTCTGGATCCTTCAGAGACCTACGTCCCCCAAATATTACGTGAATCCTCCATGAAGTTCACAACCTGGGCAACCGTTGTTTACCCCCATACTGAGTTTCAGGCTTACAAACAGCTGCAGAGATCTCTTTTCCCAAGAGATGTCCATCTGAACGGACAAGTAGCAAGCTGTAACACTCTCCAAGGACAGCTCCATCACAGAGGACTTCACAATTTTTGACGTCAGTCCCCAGGCTTTTAGCTCAATATGAAGCTATTAAAAATGGAGTCTTTCAGGGAAGGGATTTTGTGTGGTTTAGAAGATGTAAAGGGGCTCACAAACAGCTTCTCCAATCAACATGTCCATCTTTTCCCATGCCAAGGTGAGAGAGTGTGTGGGAGTACCACAGGTACCTACAGGAGGGACACCTGGAAGTTGGGGACAATGGTGAATATGCTCCCCGTAACTCAGACCTCACCCCCCTCTTTGCACAAGCAATCCCAATAACAGTTGAAAGAAAACATGCTGGATTCATTTCCATCTCTTTATCTTCGTGTGGAAAATGCTAAGGAGACACTCAGGGACTTGCCATAAATTGATGGGACCTCATCGTTTGAGCCTGTCGAGGATTAGCGATCTTGAAAAGAGGAGTGGTCTCTGCCCAAGGCAAAATGATCATCATATGAGTCCCAGAGGTCACCTTGGATCATTTCCTCAACCTGATGAAGGCCTTGAGCCACGGTGAACACCCAGGGCCCAACTCCAGCATGGACTTACCACCTGCTGCACAAACACCGGAGCTTGTTTGCCTCCCCAGGAAGTCAGCATGATTCATACTAACCTGAAGTTCATTTGAGCCCTTTCTGATACATGTAGGTGGTGGATCTCTCTTTCCTCAGCCTCCCAAGCACACTTCTTGGGGACTCTGCTTGATCAGCTGTATCGCCCTCCAAAGCACAGTCAGCAGGCAGATAAAAGGAAACCATAACCCGGCAACTTCCGCTGATGCAAGTTGCTGGATGAACCTGAAATGACCTCCTACTTTGGCAACAGGCAGTTTCTGAAAGGTTAATTCCACAGTCCTCCCCCACAAGACAGAGTATGAAATTCTATCATCAAAACAAACAAATGCCAAGCAGTTGAAAGCAAGTTAGGACACCTTGTGCTCAACTACAGCTCATGCAGCAACATCCGTTTTCAGTGGAAGTGTCCCATTCTATTTTTTTTTTGATGTTTTTTTCCTTAAACAAGTTACGGTGAAGTTGGGGAATAACACTTAAGATTAGACATTCAGAGTAATTCTAATGGAGCGGAGGCCTTTTCAGCGGATCTATTGGTACACGGTGCCGTAATCGCACCTCCTACGCCATGTCATAGCAACAATAAAATTATGATGTAATTCAAATACAGTCTCAATTACACTGTTCAAAATCAGTATCAAGCTAATAATATTGTCCCTTCACTCAAAGCCGGTGTTTGAATAGATGACTCAGGATCCAATTCAGTAAAAATGTCAGCGAGTAGCTAATATACCTTTACACCAAGGTTTTGTAAGATTTCTGTGTGTGTATGCTGCTGGATGCTGTCATCTGCAGATGCCTGCAAAGATTGCTGGTTCCTTCTGAACACTTGATCAGAGCAGATAGTCTTCCATATCATGGTGAAGGGACAGAGGCATGAACTCTTGACCATGGTTTAGCTCCCAGGTTGCATATAATGCTTTTCAAAGATTAATTCTTGCCTAAATCGGTCACGTTTTTTAGGAAAAATAAGCCAGTAGGCTTTGAGGGAAACTGTCTCAAGCCTGGAAGACACTGTCCACAAGATGAGACCATGAAAATCCCAAATGCAAACAGATGTAACGACCCGAAGGAGAAACAAATCAGCCCGTGAGAAGACAAGCCAACAGCACTAAGAAGCAAGTCTCCAGCCTCTGTCCCCAAGCGACTTGTTGAGGACCATCCTGCTGGTTGCTGGTGAACTACGGTACACAGCACATACCATTTGCTTGGTGTGGTAGAGAACCCCCACATTGAGTGCTGTGCAGGTTGGGAAGCTTGTGATGAAATGGAGTGGAAAGGATGCTCTAGGTAAGTGTCACTGCAGAAGTACAATGCACCACTGAAGCCAAGATTTTCCTGCTCCTGATCACCAAGCGTACTGGGTTTGCATGGCAAGATTTTGGTAGCAAAGGGGCTACACAAGTGGCTTCTGTGAGAAGCTGCTAGAAGTTTCTGCTATGCTCAATAGAGCCAATGCCAACTGGCTCCAAGATGTATCTGCCACTGGCCAAAGCTGAGCCTATCAGCAATGGTAGAGGTGCCTCTGCGATAACATACTTAAGAAGGGGGAAAAACTGCTGTGACACAGCAACCAGAGAGAGGTTTGAGAATATGTGAGAGGACAACTCTGCAGACACCCAGGTCAGTGGAGAAGGAGGGGGAGAAGCTGCTCCAGGTGCTGGAGCAAAGATTCCCCTGTAGGCCATGGTGAGAGCAGCTGTCCCCTGCAGCCCATGGAGGTCCATGGTGGAGCAGAGATCCATCTGCAGCCCAGGGAGCACCCTACACTGGAGCAGGCTCCTGGCAGGGCCTGTGGCCCCGTGGAGAGAGGAGCCCGGGCTGGAACAGGTTTGCTGGCAGGACTTGTGACCCCATGGGGGACCCAGGCTGGAGCAGACTGTTCCTGAAGGACTGCACCCCAGGAAGGGACCCGCACTGGAGCAGTTCCTGAAGAGCTGCAGCCCACGGGAAGGACCCACACTGTAGAAGCTCGTGGAGGACTGTCTCACGTGGGAGGGACCCCATGCTGGAGCAGGGAGGGGGTGTGAGGAGGGAGGAACAGCAGAGACACCATGTGATAAACTGACCAAATACCCCATTCCCTGTCCACCTGCACCACTCAGGGGGAGGAGGTCGAAAAATCAAGAGTGAAGTTGAGCCTGAGTGTTTTAAGATGTGGGTTTATTTCTCATTACCCTTCTCTGATTAGTTTAAATTAAATTAATTGTAATGATTAAATTAATTTCTCTGAGTCAAGTCTGGTTTGCCCATGACAGTAATTGGTAAGTGATCTCTCCCCATCCTTATCTTGACCCATGAGCCTTTCGTTATATTTTCTCTCCCCTGTCCAGCTGAGGACGGGAGAGATAGAGTGGTTTTGGTGGGCACCTGCTGTCCAGCCAGGGCTGACCCACCACACCAGGCAATGCATGAGCTTTCCCTAACTTGGCCTGCGAGCATCTCTGTGCATTACTGAGGTATCTTCACGGCCTGGAAGGGGTGAAGCGCTGCCACGACCATCCCGCTGTGGCAGGAGATGAGCAGGGGGACTTGCTCCGTTAGTAGAAAGAAAAAAATGCTTCCGTCCCAGCTGACTGCACCGACGGAGCTGGAGCTGAGCCTCCTGTCTGTTTTTCACCTGCTTCCCTCAGCACAGAGAAACCCACCAGGAGTGACTAAACCCACGACCCCTCACAGAGGCTGGAGGCAGCGAGGGGTGCCCCAGGGGAGATGGGAGGGCGCTGGGGTTTATCTGCAGCGCCTGGGGCTGCTTCCAGAGGAATCACTAGGCAGCATCTGCAGAGTTTGCCCATCACAGACACCAGTGCAAACACAGAACTGACGCTTCACCACTTGCATCAGACCCTTCCAAAATCATTGTAGCGCTGGGTATATTTTGGTATTAAACATCCTCTGTGATGGGTCACACGTAAGAGAATCCAGAACCGATTCTGTTTACAAGTACACAGAGGAGATAACTGTGTACAACCTCATCAGGTTGAGTGGTGACAGAGAGAAGTGTGACAGGAGCACAGGCAGACGCGGAGCACAGAGAAGGAGCAGCGGCTGCCTCTGCTCTGCACCCCTGTCCCGGGACAGGGACGGGGACAACCGGCTGCTGCTGTGCAGCTGCTTGTGTCAGGCTCACCAGTCACTCCAACAAAAGTCTCTTTATCAAAACAGTGGGCAAGTTCTTCCTGCCCTACACTTAACTTTAAACGTAGAAAAGGAAAAGCTTAAAAAGCTGGAAAGTAGATATTTCTAGCATCCGACAAACCCCACTGTTATTTTACCAGATAAAACCTATAGCCTGGCCCCTGTGCTGGCCGTATGTGGTGCCAACTCACTCGATGGCCAGAGCGATAGTGGCAAGTTGACTTTGGAATTAATCCCCCTTAGGCCTTATCTCAGAGATTATTATTGCTATCAAGACAGCTGAAGAAAGGCTACCGTCCCTCGGCTGAAATTTCTTCCTCTGAAACAACAATTAAATTTATTAAAAAAAAAAAAAAAGAAAAAAAATAAATCCACAAATCACTTGGTCTGAACACAAATGTAATCATGCCTGGTGCTTTATATATACATTTCTGGATTAACTCTGACCCAGCTATATAATCTTTTAAGAGCTACAATGAATCCTGGGCTGTACAATGATGTGATTATCTTAGGAAGCAAGAGAGAGAAAAATTTAAAAAATTTTTTTGCTGCAGCTAGACCTCTCTAGAACAGACAGATTCGTAGCTGCTGCTGTGTTTATACGCCGGTCCACTCTCCTACAGAAAGTAGAATATTTTTAGTCCAATACACTGGGGGTTTTTGGAGTGGAGTGAAGCTGCCAACTGATCTGGTATTGTTGCACGTTTTAAGGAGCCTGAACTATGACTTTTCTGCACTGTTGTTTTACCAGGAAGGATTGCTACCCCACAAAGAGAAGCAGCTAAACAGAATGTAAAATTTAAAGACTGATCATAACAAAATTGGTGATTTTTTTTCCTTCTAGTTATTTGGAACTGATTAGTGAGCTGTATGTCTAATTGCATGAACACAAGTGAGCGTGTTGCGGGGAAGGTGATGGAAATGGGAAGGGTTAAATGGCTCCTGAGGTGTTCATTCGTAAATACTTACTGGATCCCAAGCCTTAAATCCAGCAAATTGCTAGTCTGTTGGTACGACTAACCTGTTTCAGCATAAAATCCTGAAAGCTTTTAAAGACGGTGACACTTTAGGACAAAAATTAAGAGAATATAACTGCTTAGCTACAAAGACATTAAACTTGGGAAAAAAGGAAAAACCAAAGTGACAGCTACATGTCATTCCTTGAAAAGGATATGTTTTCCTAATGAGAGCTGAACAACTTTTCTTCTTATTTTGTATTGGTTTTATGTAAGCTCCTCAAGGTAAGGAAAACAATTGGAGCACATTTTTTATTTCTATGTTGTTTTCCACTTGGTTAAATTCAATTACTACCAGAGAATGCAGTTACATCAAAAAAATACATCCTTTCTTCTTGGTCTCATCTGGTAAATCAGATTCAATGCTCGGCAATCAATATGCCAGAGTAAACAGTCCGCGCCTAGAGACGCAAGGTGCAAGCTAGGGAAAACGGATTCTATTTGCAAGAGCATGCAAATCCAACACGCTGCCAGCACACAGCCCTGTGCTTCTTTATTAATTGTTAAATAAAAATAGGCTTCTGAGTGACATTTACAGGCATTGCCTCTGAAGCTCTGGGTGCCTCCCTGAGGAAATTGTAATGCAGCCCCTGGGCAGGTGCAATTCTCCTCTTCCCACTGGACTTCCAGAAAGGCAGGAGAAGGTGAGATCAAGAAGCAAAACCAAAACAGAACACTCGCACTACTCAGACGTTACGGTCGCAGCCCAGTTTGAAAGCCTCTGCTGAAACTGAGGGCGCAGAGCCCAGGCGCGCTGGCGGCACCGCTCACCACCCACCTCCCACCTCTCACCCATCAGTCCATGCTCAGGGGCAGCCACGCAGCAACACAACATCTTCACCCCATATCAAAAGGACATTTCACCAACTACCCCCAGCCCACCTGAAGGTGGAGAGTGGGTTAGGGAAGTCCTGGCGCTTGGACAGCTGGGTGCTCATGGTGGACCTCTCCATAACCATGGCCATCTCCACAGGTAGCCTGGCAGCAGCACCCCCAGGGAAAGGTGAAGCAGGCACCATCCAGCTCTGCAGCTTCATCGCTCATTGCTTCTGAGCGGTGCCAATGATTTAATCCAAATCCTGTCAGACTTATCGTTCTACTGCTCGCTCTGCTGATTTTTGCCCCAACAAAGCCCACAAGCTGCCAAGGGGAAAAAAACAACCACCAAACCTGAAGCTTGCAACTTCATCCATCTTTCAAGCGACAGAGCCACGCAGGTGTAACTATGCGGAGATGCGAGGCTGCACGTCCCAAACTGGACACACACGCCCACTCCCCAGCCCCTGCACGCAGACCCCTGCATCATACACAGCGCGGCCCTTGGCACTGTGCTACATACACATCTTGGTTGAAGAGCTGAAGTTCGCTCCTCCAGTACACTCCTAATTTTGGGTTCTTTCAGGTGGAAGGTCTGTGTGTGTGTGTGGATATTCTGCCACATTTTGTACTTTCTGGAAACTACTTAACAAAATCTCCTCCACTCAGCACACTTGGCAAGCTGATCTTCACTCAGCATGAAAAGGAGAATAACTGCGTTTAAAGAAAGAAGAAACACAAGTCACACGCTGCCTCTAGACTATTCTAGTTTGCTAGAAGACGCAGCTTTAAAGATGCCTCCGTTTGGTCCGTTTTCATGTGGGTGATGGAGAAGTTTGAGAATCAAAACAGCACCGGGGAAACTTCTGTTTCAGGGCAGACCTCTCCCCAGCGCCCCGTCACCTGCGGCTCCGTTAACATTTCTCCCTGCGCTTCGGGAGCTGCTGTGGGGAGCCCCTCGCCCCCGGGGACACGCAGCACAACAGCAGCAGGACTTCCTCCCCGGCTTCTCCCCGGCGTCCCGGGGCCGCCCCGGGGAGCGGCAGCGGAGCCGCGCCCGCCGTTCCCCGCCGCGCTGCCGGCCCGGGGAGGCCCCGCTCCCGCGGGAAGGATGGCCTGGGGCTGGGGCTGTATGGAAGTACATACATATATATATATAGAGCATGTGGGTGTGTATATATATTGTTACACTAGATATAGCATAGTGTTATACTATACTACATAGCATAGCACTATACTATATAGTGTGTGTGTTTCACAGGATGTCAGGGATTGGAAGGGACCTCGAAAGATCACCTGGTCCAATCCCCCTGCCGGAGCAGGAACACCTAGATGAGGTTACACAGGAAGGCGTCCAGGTGGGTTTTGAATGTCTCCAGAGAAGGAGACTCCACAACCTCCCTGGGCAGCTATGTATACACACACTATATACACACATACTGTGTAAAGTATTTTTATATATATACACACTATATCTATATACTTTTTGCTCAGTAACAGCACAGGGGCACTTAAAAAGGATGCTCTGCGACTTCATCCATTCCCCCCGTCAGAGAAAAACCTGCGCGCCGAGGAGGACGGTGGCAGGGGACCCGGACCCTAAATGAGGGTGAAAGGGCACCCAGCACCGCGGCGGCGGGGCAGGATTTGCCCTACGGGACATCCCAGCGCCACCACCACCCCCGTACCCCGCGTTTCGGGAGCGCGGCGCCGCGCGGCTCTCACCTTGGGGTTGGTGCGGAGCTGCCGCTCGTCCTCATGGAGCAGCGCAGGGGCGGAGGAGCGGGAGGTGCGGACCAGGACCTGCAGGCAGGGGTAGCGGGCGGTCCCGCGGCAGGCGGCCCCGCAGGAGAAGGTGCAGGAGAAGCGCTCCCCGAGCTGCCGCACCGCCAGCACCGTGCAGTTGGCGGAACCGCCGCCTCCCCGCTCCTGCAGCGCCGGGCGCAGCCAACAGCAACCCAAACCCAGCAGGGAGAGCAAGCCGGCGGCGATGAGGAGGAAGCCCAGCCGCATGCTCTTGTCCTCCGCCTCCGTGTATTCGTAAATCGCCCGGCTCCGCGCCATCGCCCCGTTGCCGCTGACATCCGCCGCCGGGCAGCCGCTGCCATCGGGTAAAGCTCCCCCGCTGCTCCCCGCCTCCCTGCCCGCCTCCTCCGCACGGGCGGGAGGGTGTGCGTGTCACCAGGAGAAAAAAATAAATAGATAAATAAATAAAATACAAATATAAACCCGGCTGACCTAATTCGAGCCCCTCCGGGGGTGGAAGGGCCAGATTGCAACGGGATTATCTGCCCGGGGAGATTTGCTGCGGGGAGTGTTAGTCTGGATTAATATCGGGTGCTGTGCAAGGTGCAATGTCTAGAGGGGGGCGGGTGAGTGGGGGGACAGCAATGCACCTCAAGGGTGTGTTGCAGTCCTCCCACCTGCCTGCCCCCCTCTAAGCCAGCATCTCCCACGCAGGGTGGGGTAGCGACCCTGCACATAAATCCAGAAGAATAAAATCATGATTTGTACTAGGACCTGAAAATAGTTTGTGCTTCCTAATTCTCACTGCCAGCTTGGTTAAGTCCCAGGGTCCAGTAGAGGCTGTGTGAAGTCATGCTCAGTACCCCACATGCTCAAATTTGTGAGGTCTCTATGTATACATGCAGAGTTAAAGAAATTAAGTTAAAGAAATTAAAGATCTTGAGGTGAGGAAGCAGCTGCTCTCTTCACCTTATTAACCGAGAAGGGAAATAATGGGAGTTGGCTGAGCCTTATCCTGCCTCAACAGGATTTTTTGAGGATGCAGGGCAAGTGCTCTGCTCAGGCCAGCCCCAAATCCAGCATCTACACAGCAGGGACAGACCCACCCTCCAAGTCATTCATTGTTATTTGAAGACGATAGGTAAGCAAAATGAGAGCTGTCAAGATGATTTTAGGCAGGAGTTGCTTTCAAGAGGAAGGTATCAACCTCTGAAAGGTCCCCCAAGGAAGTGCCCTCTTCAAAGCTGGTCTGTAGAAAAGCAATCAGTCCAAGAAAATACACTTAGTTTGGAAATAAAGTTTGGTTATTATCTACCACAGCAACATGACAGAACAAGCTTTTCGGTGCCAAACTACTGTACGCAATAGTTACTTTTTTATTCCACAGTCTTTATCATAGGCAATTAGATAGAACAAAATGTGACAGTTTCAGAAACGATAGTTGCACTTGATGATACAGCAGACAAGAAGGTACAGAAATAATAGGAAAATAAATACGGGAAATAGCACTCTCCTCTGGCCACCTTTTTCAATCACTTATCCACTGCAGAGTACATCAAACTTTCAAAAATAAAGTTGATCCATAGGTTCTCCAAATGGACTATTAAGCAAGGTTTGGCAGGAAGGCTATTAAGAACCCACACTGTGACATGAATATAAATGGACGTAAATATTGTCCTTGGTTGTACCAGTGACGCTACCACGCTGCTCTCAGGCCAGTTGCTCTGTAGTAGCCATTCCTAACACCAAAGGGTTTCAGAAAATGTATGCTGCTACAGGCCTGGCATTCTTTTTTCTACCATTATTTTTACTTAAACATGCAATAGGTTTTTACACTAGAAATGGAACACATCTTGGTTAGTCCTTGGCTCAGTTCATCCATTCCCACCAGTCAGGATTTGCTGCCAGTGCTTCTGGTGCGGTTTGCTGTGTAGAGCTTCTATATTGTAAAACAACACATTTTTAGTCAGATAGATTAGTTGCCTGCCACCTGCTGCCACCTTCCTGAGGAAAGCTCCAGCCCTGCTTTCCCAGTTTAGATGGGCTGTGACTTTCCATCTTACCTTTTGAACAGCCGGTGTCGAGTCTCCCTGCATTCAGTACTTGGTTCAATTCCCTGCTGTCACCCACACACAAAGCACCGCCAGCTGAAAACGAAGGCAGCAGCTCACCAGGTAACACAGTAACCTTGAGAGTTAGTCCTCCTGCATGCATCCAACTCCTACCTCACAGCCAGAGGAGATGCTGAGACTGTATTTTAACTTAGAACAGTGTCTAACATTTACCAGATAATCTCATGGCTTCTGAAGCTTTGCATAGATGATGCAGTCAGGACTCCAAGTCTCTTTGGATCAGTCAGAAGTGAAAAACAATCACAGAATCACAGAATGTCAGGGATTGGAAGGGACCTCGAAAGATCATCTGGTCCAATCCCCCTGCTGGAGCAGGAACACCCAGATGAGGTTACACAGGAAGGTGTCCAGGCGGGTTTTGAATGTCTCCAGAGAAGGAGACTCCACAGCCTCCCTGGGCAGCCTGTTCCAGTGTCTGTCACCCTCACTGAAAAGAAGTTTCTTCTCATATTTAAGTGGAACCTCCTGTGTTCCAGTTTGTACCCATTGCCCTTGTCTTATCATTGGTTGATAAGAGCCTGGCTCCATCCCCATGACACTCACCCTTTATGTATCTATAAACATTAATGAGGTCACCCCTCAGTCTCCTCCAAGCTAAAGAGACCCAGCTCCCTCAGCCTTTCAACACAGTTTGCAGGAGGCTAGAGCTGGGCAGTAGGGGCCTGTTGTGAAGATTTGAGCTCTGCTGTCAGCTGCTGAGGGCAGGACTCAGGACGCTGCCTCCAGGACTACAGGCTGCGCCAGGGCAGCTGGGGCTGAGAGGGCTGATGTACAAACGCCTGTATGAAACTTCCAGCGTCAGGAAAAACAGCTTGCTACCTGCTTGCTTGGGTCCTTCCTTGCCCCACGACCCAGGGACAGGCTTACCTGTGGCCAGCTGCTGATCAGCCATCTGAAGGCAGCTCACACGTCGCTCACCTCGAGGCTGGATGGCTGCAGTGAGGCTCTGCCACCGCATACCCACGGAGGGACGGCTGATGGGAACGGGCTCACGTGTCCCTGTTTCCTTGCCGAAGTCTGGCGGTGGTCCTTGTGATGTCTGCCGTGGAGCTTCCTCACGCTGTCTTCCAAGCAATTGTCAGGAATGAACTGCCTTTTCGAATAGCAAATGTATATATATACACAAGATCGAAATGCCTTTTTGAAACCAATACTCTGACACCCACCAGAAAGTAAATTAGTCTTCAAAGGGTGGGAGATTTCAGCCGGCTGGTGCGAACGCACCTATGGACAGGGGAGCAAACAAAACCAAAACCAGCCCTTTGTCCAAAAGAAGAGCTGTAGTGAAAGCTGCAGGGTTTCCACAGAATTCCATCGATGTCTGCATCAGAAAGGGCAGCAGGTCTGCCTTCCCCGCGCTCCTCGTCAGGACTGCCTTACGGGCGATGCAGGATGGTGCAATCGTGAAAACTGGCTACTTCGCTGGATTGTTTGTTAAACCAGAGGGAGTTCAAAGTAGTCATGTTGCAGAAAATTATTTGGACAGCTTCCGCAGGAAAATTCTGCTGTATAACCGCATCCAGCATCGGCATGTTAATACTGACAAGGGAATATGAAATGCAAACGACAAACCGAAGTCTAGGGAAGTAATATGCAATCTCAGCACTGCTAATTCTGAAGCGGGTTGAATCTGTAATCTTGAAAACCATTGTTCTATGTGCTTTGACATTACTTTCAAAATAACAAAGTTTAACTCCAACAGCAAAGCAGTTTTAAGATATAAACCTACTGAAGTAATTCAAACCACAATTTCAAAATAAGTCATCCAGCTGCATTTCCTCCAGTCTTTTAAATGTACTAGCAGCTTTCAGATTTGTGGGAATGAAAGTATGCGCATTTATCAGAGAAATGAAAATGGCTACACCATTTTAATTCCTGTACTATATGAAAATAAAAGCATCAGTTGCCATTCGACTCACTGCTCAGCCCAATCTGCATTTGTTACCAGAATTCAACTTCTACTAGCATAATTTTTAGGCAGCGGCAAATTTTGAGGAACACAATGAAAGAAGCGGCATTTGAAAACAAAGCACACTCAGAAATTTTGCTTTGATAGGAGCAATTGTTATATTTGAGATCTTAAATCAAAAGCACCGTCTAGCTGCCTCATGCTTAGGATGACAACTGTGCATTTATAGCTCTTCTAGAGTGTGACAGACAGCAACCATCCAGCCATGGAAGTACTTTAAATCAGAAGTTATGGGGAATTAATTAAAAACAAACAAAAAAGCGCCCTAAAAATCGCAAACAAAAAGGTACTCCTTTTAGGTGGCAAATATATTTAAAAGTGTTATTCAGAAACTGAATACCTTCTTCAATAGCCATGGCCACCTACAAGGCATGCGGGATAGAGCTGGCAGCCCCACAGGCCTCCGTGCCTCCCAGTGCTACTTAGGTCACGCAAAAGGGAATTTCTGGTTCTTTCGAGTCAACAGAAAGAGCCCCTCAGCACTTTGCAAACAACTTCACATCTGACTACAACACACAAGTTCTTATTTTGGGTACGTTCTACTTTTTTTTTTTCATGGGAACTGTAAAATGGAAACGGAAAAGTACAAAAAATCCTGGCTGAGGGATCAAGAGGACGTCAGAGGCGACACGCAGCAAAGCGCTATGGTCCATCTTCGTACCGTACAAACGTCATGTCTGTGAAACAATGCTGTGGCCACTCACTGAATGCTGACCCACGGGCAGCAGACACTTCCACAGAGGTCACAGTCAGGTGCCAAATAGTCGTACCCCTGTGAGTATCCGCAGGCTTCCCTGGATTGCGTGGGTCTTCCATTAGATTCGCCAGGCCCATGAAGGTGCTCACATGCTGAAGTATTCATGGCACCAGCTGCTAAGGCAGAGGAGATCGAGTCCTGGGTGGTTTATTTTTGTTTAGTTTGTTTGGTTTTAAACACCCAGGTGGAGTGGCCTTAGCTCCTTCCTCCATGACTCCCTGGTGCCTTCGATCGGCCCACAAACAGGCTCATTTGAGTAGTAACTGCTGCAATAACAACCACACGTTTTCCGCAATACTAGGGATAAAACGGGTTTCACTCACTTGATTAACCCTGGAGAGTTAGAGTGGTGGATTTTCCAGAGAAACTGGTGCTACCTACTCAGTAAAGGTTTATAAACAATATGCAGTAAGGAGTGATGAATATGAGTGTGTTAAAGAGGTCCAAATAGGCATACTTCTACTTGTTTCCATGAGCACCACGTTTACTACTAACTTACCTTGTGTATTGCACAATACTGTAATACCTCAAATAACATGTATTTTTTTAAATAGCATTCTATTTTCTCCCTTATGCATAGTGTTAGAAGAATGTAAAAATAGATTAAACCAGCCTCAGACCTCGTCAGTGTTAAAAATCTCCAGGTCAATTCTGTTGCCAATTCACCACGTGCCTGAATCTGTGAATGCTGGCTGAGGATTTCTTCCTCTCAGGAAAAAAAAAAAGGCAGTACGTTTGTTTGGTTTTGGTTGTTTTTTTCAATTAATGTGATATCAGCTAAGAAGTGTTCCCAATTTCATACCCGTTTAAACCTGTTCCTCCTGCTTCAACCCAGAGTGCAACTTGAAATTAAATCACCGATTTCTGAAGTCTCCGTACGTGCTTATTTAATCGACAGGCAAGAAAAAGCCAGACTGTTCTTCCGCTTGCAAGGAGCAAAACACCAGTTCTGTGCTCAGATGTGAGAACTTTGCTGAAATCAAGCGCCTGGCATTTTTGAACTATCACGCAGTTGAATGCAACAGTATCATCACAGTAACTTTTTTGAGAACTTAGGTTCCCAATTTCAGCTTGGCTTTAAAGTAGCACAGGTATTTCGTAGTATAAGATACCATCTAAAACGTGTCTTATCTTGCTCCCTTTATCAATATCTGTTGTTCATTTCCATGAGATTAGCTACACAGAGGACAAATGACATTAAAAAAAAATCCAAGTCCATATAATAAGAAATAATCACATCTGATTTGAAGTGTAAACATTGTTTCAGAAATCCTTAAAAAAAAGCAGCGAAGATCACAGCAGACCTCTGACAGTAAAAAAAATGTAACATTAATTGTGGAGTGAGCGATATGCTTTTGGAAAACTATTCCTTTTAAAATTTATAAATTTATGTTTGAATAGTCAAATATATGTTTGTATCTGCTACGATTTGAGAAAAAGAGAAAGCCACCATCTTCTTCAGCTGTGTCAGCCATCATCTGGATTAAAACTATCCTCTGCCTTCAAGCTGAGAAAGCAGTTTGCTTTAATAATTAAAAAACATAATCAATAGGCTTATATTCTTACGTCTATCAACTTAAAATAGAAGTAAAAAAGTGTAGAATTTAAAACTGCTATACACCTGATACAGAACCACAGCAATGCCATTAATGGTCTGATTTCCAAGCATAATTCAAAGCATGCCAACAAAGCTGGTTTTGCACTACATAGAAGAACAGGTTACAACCTAAAAGTAAAACCCCACAGTTCACTTACATGTATTTTGCTGTCTTTTCTTGTTTTCTTAATTTCAGGTAGTTTGAAACTGTTTGCATCAACAGAGGCAACTCAGTGAGAGGTGGCAGTCAAATCACGGAAAAGGAAACGATCCAAACGGCTCAGGCTTTTCTTCCTCCACTCGAGACAACAGTTGTAATTTTCCAGAACCAGTGCACATTCATGTTTGTTTGTGTCTACAAGCTCAAGTAGTAGCGATCATCAAATGAAATGTATTTGTATTTTAAGTGGGAAGATACAAGTTTATAACTAAGCTACGATCGGTTCTAAACCGAGCTTCTTCCAAGTTTTCCTTCTGTGATGAATTCTTCAGGCACCTTTATATCACTTGAAATGCCACCCACCCCCCTTTCTAAAAATGATTTGCGATTTCCCATTATGGAGAGGGGATCTGAAACCAAGGTTAACCAAACATTTTGGCTGTCGAAATGAATACGAAACTCTCTCATAAATTTACTTGTCAGCAGCAAAAAGACTCTTCAAGTGTCTTAACCACTGTACAGCTCGATAGTTTTAATACTTCAACTTATTTTTTTCCATTTTTCATTGTTGAAGAAATAATTTCACAATCTCAAATCAAAGTCAACACTGCAGTGAGGAGAGCTTTTCTACTTTATTACAAAGAGAAGAAGCCTTTATGTGGTCAGAAAATACAAGATTGATCTTTTTTTTTTTTTTTTTTCTCTTCCTATGAAACGCTGCTGTTCAAACAGCCAGAGTGAATTGTCTCAGTTCACTTCTTTAAGTCCCATCACATTCACTTGGGTATGGATGTCCTTGGCTGCTGAAAATCTGGCCCTTTAGTGCACAGGGCGACAAAGAAGTCCCCTGACCAGCAGTTCCAGAATGTCCCGTTTTCATATATTGCATCCATGCACACCTCCTAAAAATGAGGTACAGCAGGGCAAACATTTTCCAAAATAGATGTCATATATATAATATATACACATTCGTACATACATACCTTTATTCATGTGATGTCCAAAAATTTAAAAAAAATGTACACATTTATTACAAAATCGTAACAAAGACTGGACAGTGTTTTGCTCATTCTGGAAAGATGAAGCTCAGTAATACACAACTCTGGAAACTAACCAGAGACTGTGGCAATATCTTTCTTCTAAACAGTCAGATATTCTTGCATTAAGCTTGGCGAAAACTGCCTTTCAAAAACAGAGGGGAAGTAAAATGAAGGAAGCAAACCTTGCTCATCTTTCCAAATGAAATACGAGAAGGATCTTCACATAAAAATGCACAAACATTTTTTATTACCAATAGTGCTACAATGAACAATGCAAATTTTGTTGTCTAATTTTTTGTCTTTTTTTTTTTGTCTTTTTTTCTTTTTTTTTTTTTTTTTTTTTCATTTTGGAAAACTAAGTGGTAAACTTTTGTCAGTGTACTCGCTTGTCTTTACAGACCCAAGCTTGTCTGCTGGCAAAAAATAAAACAGAAACAAAAATTCAGACCCTGCTCAAACTAAAGAAAAACAATTACAAATTTAGTTGTTGGGCAGCACATAATTAGTAAGGCAGGACCTCAAATGGTGACCCTTCGCATGAGCCAATTGCCAGATCCTCAAGGAATTAAAACCAGGATGCCTGAGCCACATCAGTTCTGCAGTTATGTTGAGTATTGTGCTGAGACAGCCATACCCCAAGAAGAGGGAAGTCTTTAGAAGGCTTGCTGAGCAGGGTTGTAGTTGAAGGTTGATGGCAGATGAGGCCTTTCTTCTAGTTTGTCATATTCCAGATGGAACTCCTACAATTAAAACAGAAAAAAAAAAAAGACAAAGCCATATAAAACAACATATCATTTACCTGTTGAGAACTGCTCTTTCTACCAGCCACACTTGAAAAGCACAAATGCAGAAAAGATCGAGTACTAACTTAAGGCAGAAACACATGATTTCACTTTCTGGCAGTATATATGTTAAGTAGAAATAAGTAAATATCCTGAGCTATTACACCTGCATCACATAAGTTGTTCTATTCTTTTAAATTCTGCGTTACTCTTAGAATCCTAATGATGATTTTAAACAACTTCATACGTGCACACACAGAAAACACAAACACACAGTCACGGCATGAGCTGAATTCTGAATAAAAGCTTCGATCTTTCAACACATCAGACATGCAAAGACTTATTTTGGACAACCTGAAGTTCTGGAATATTTCATGACACACTTCCAGGCCCAATTGTAAGTTAAACTAGCTAGGTTTCCCTCAGTACAAAATTGGGGAACCCTATCTAAAATGCTAGAGACAACGTACTGAGACGTACGTAAGCCAGAATTTAACAAAATTTTCCACCACATTACATACTCAGATTTAAGCTTCAGACTCACCCAGCCCTCCTGCACCTCCTGAGCTCCTTGCTCTTGTATCACACTTTGCCAACATCTTTCATGAGAAATTCTCTCAGCCACATGACATAAAAATTGTTGCCCATGTACTCAGATGCCACACAAGCTACTGGTTCATAAATAAATAACTTTATTGTCTCACTGGCACAATCACCTGGCTTTTGTTTGAGGGAGTCTGGTTTCAGTAATTGTAAGACATTTCAGTGATCTTGTATAATTCTTATTCTGACTATATTAGGTACTACAAAACAGTGTTACCACCACTGATGTCTAAATGATCATTACAGTGAAAAAAGCAGCTTCCTTCCCCATGACCTTAATTTGTGCACACAACCCTAATTAGTGCACTTTGACATGTGGCGCTTGTTACTTCCTTCATGCAAAAATTGTACAAGGACTTACTTAAATCTTAACATTTTTCAGATCCTTTCAGCAGTTTAGCTGTGACTCATCCCTATTTTATCTCCAGTCAAGAAAAAGAGTAAGCAGAAGTTTCAGAATTGTTCTTCAAGGGTGCTTCGTGGTAATTCAACAGCAGCTACTTTGGACATGCACAGTAGTTTATTTTGCCTAATTCAGTGGAGAACCTCAGCAGAACACTGTCTGTATCTGCAGGGCAAACTTACCTCACTATTTTTACTTACGGATGAAAACACTAAGAGTAGCGAATAGCTTATTTTAGAACACTCCCTGAAGTGATTAAATAGGGGAATACTTCTGTTTTTACAGGCAGACAAACTAAAGACCAAGTCAATGCAAGACCGAAAATAAAATCTAGCAAATCCAACTCTCAGACCTGTCTTCTTTAGGGCAAAACAAGGTCCATCTAGCATAGAAAGAACATTCACCATGGTAAGGAAACAAACTAGGGGGAAACACTAAGAATTCACTAAGCCCTCATTCCCCAGAGAATAATGTTCCTTGGCCTGGAAAATCCCAGCAAAACCCACGTGAGGTTACAACCATCTGCACCCAAGTGTTGCACATCTGCTTCACTTTTGGTTCCTGGCTCTCTGCTCCAACCGAGGCGTTTTGTTGGTTGGCTGGGTGGGTTTTTTGGTGGTGGGTTGGTTTTTGTTTGGGCTTTTTTAAGCTACAAAGCCAACTGCTTTTGGCATCCCCAATTAACATGCCAGCTGGGTGTACGTTCTCTGCTTGTGCAGATCCATACACACGTACTGATACCGAAGAGACGCTTGCTCCCTCCTTTTGTCAGAAGCAAGATCAAGGTGTACAAATGCACCCGGGTATTTTGGTGTCAAAGGCTGGTTTAGGTTGGGTGGATGTTCCGTAATTCTGAAGTAATTTTGTAACAGAAAAAATTATCACTCAAACTCCTCTCCCATTCACGGGTCTCAAAGTTTCCATTTTGCACATAATCACGGAAGGGCCTGCAGTTTACTATCATTCTATTGTCAGTGTCAATCAGTTACCGGAACCTCTAAATGCTCTGAAATGCCTCCGAAATTATCTAACAAAAGTGGCTACTTAAATCAGTAAGACAATACCAGTAGCCTGAAAAGGGCTTTCCACACTTCGGGGGTTGCGGAGCGTGTCTGAAAGAAATTCTCAGTAGCTTGAGCAGTCTCCTTTGTGTGCCACAAACTGGAAGCCCTTCGTTTAGAAGAAGGAATGTGACTCTCTACCCATTTTTCTTTAGAAGTAGATGAGTTGACAGTTCAAACTGTCACCGGTTTTTAAAATAGACAGGCTTAAAACAGCCTTTTTGATTTGCATCCCTGTGTCCAGTAGTGCATAAGAACACCTGAAATTACAGCTGACGATGCCAAAAAAAGAACTCGCTGACCAAATATTTTTGAAAACTAAAAGGCAACTATTTACTACATATAGAAAAATACTTGTATTACAGGTATACTTTATGGTTCTGCTTTCGATTCCAGGAACCACTGTGGTTCAGGATGTGAACAGTAGCACTGATATCTTTTAAATATAACCAGATATAAACGTAAAAAAAAAGCCACTTATCCACTGGCAAACATCTGTTAAATGGTTTTATTTTCCAAATGGAAGTAATTATTCAAAATTAAACATCTTTTATTAAGCAAGAATAATGAATACCAAGTCCGTGTGGAAACTTAGAGCACACGTGCAACACTGAAAACTCATTTTAATGGTAAAATTACATCAGGCTGCACATGTACAAACGATAATGGGTAAGAATACTAAAGACAGAAGAGTTGCTTGAGGTGATCCATAGCATTAATGGAGCAAAACAAAAAGCTGAATAGGAAGTGTCCTGAGGACAAAGTATACTGGACTGTTTAAGGCCATGAAAGGAGATGGTAGAAATCCCATGGCTAGCTCAAAAATTCCAAATGGCACCCAAAAAGCAGCATTTATATTGGCTTAAAGATGGATGCAAAGACCTAAATCTAAATTACGGGCTGAATTAAAATGCTATGGTACATCTCTATCAGAAAAACAAATTTAACTTTCTAACCATTATAAAAGTATTTCAATTAATATTATCTTAAAAGGATAGGGGTAATTTAATATAGCCAGCAACCTTTATAAGCAAATAAACACTTGGAAATTTAACCTTCTCTCCCATAAAGAATTCTACTTTTTATAACTACAAAATCAAAGTAAAAGGCTTTTTTAACCTTGTTCCTTAAACCGGATTAATTCTCCTTACTTTTCAAAGGAGAAATTCCAAACAGTTTACTTCAGACTACTTAAATCAGGATTTCATTAAATGTGCAATTGTAGGAGGCATTTTTGGTCTCATATCCACTTCCCTTCCTCTCTTGTTTCCTCAACAGAAGCAAACTATACAGCCAAATCCTCAGTGAAAAAAAAAATCAAAGCATCTTTAACCATATCGCACTTTCCACACGCCCTAGGATGAAACCCATATATATAGACATATCTGTAATCAGCATTTTTCTGCATTTTGTTTTGTATTTAAGGTGAATTTGAAGTTTATTGTCATTAATATATTTTCACTGTTTACTACCACATATTAACATAGAATTAATTTGATTTTATTTTCTATCAGTTTAGGAGTTCTCTCATTACTCAGCTATTTTGTTGCCTTTCCTTTTTTGGACTACTACCTATTAGGAATATAAAAGTAGAGCCTACAGCTTAAACAAGAAGATAAAGATATTATTTGATGTTTTCTTGAAATAAATTATTCCATCTACTTTACCAGGCTTTGTTAAAACTAGTCTAAGATACTACCAAAAAAATCCGTTAAACCATGTCTGGCTTATGGTTTTACAAACCTAGTCTTAAGATTTAATAATAATATCCAAAGCAAACAGTTATGTATCACTGTATCTATCATAATGCAGTATATTTTAAAATAGGCACAATAAATACCTCAGGCTCATAATGCATAATACACCATGTGTGCAAAGCACAACTCATTAGAATACGTGCTGCCCTATAGTTGAGCATATACACTAGAACAACAGACACATTTATAAGGCACCTTGAAAAACAATTTAATTTGCACATGTAAGAGATAGCAATTTACCAGAAACAATTCTTGTCTGACTGCTTCAAAAGTGGACTAATGAAATTAGCAGCAATTACTATTGTGACCTTCCAAGGAACTGATACTCCCAGTACTCACTAATAATGTAGCAGTTACAATAAGAGACTGCGATTTATTTGAATTATTTTTTTTCCCCAGCTTCTTATATTTTTGGTTTCCTGAAATATTAATTAATACTTCTGCATCTGTTAAGAGAAAATTACTTTGCCATACTTCTCTTTGCATTCAGTACAACACGGAGCTATCAAATACTGCATTCTTGTTGTGGAAAGTCTTATTCTTCCTCCAGAAATTACTATCAGAGGTAACAACACTACCATACGATGCCAAGATCACACCTGACATACATTTAAGTTCTTTCTTACTTATCATAGACAGAAACTACAAAAAAATTATTTCTAGCAAGTGCTAGAAATAGCATTTTTTCCCCAAATCCTTCTCTAGCTTCCTGTGATCAACAGTCACTTGCCTGCTGTATTTTGCACCACACTAAAATTAAGTAAAGATTTCAAAATGATATTCCAGTTCAAATTTTTACTTTAAGAAATACACAAGTCTAACAGAAAAGATATTATCTCTTCCTATGGACACAGGGAGGGGGGGAAATCATGTTCCTTGTTAGCTTAGTGCTGCAGGTGCAAAACTTTAGAAAATACTATCCCTCTCCTTGCTAGCTACCAACAGGAGTGATTTGTATCTCTCTTTTACTGCAGTATCGCCAGGAATGCCTAGTAGATGAAGCCAGCTCTGTTTTGTAGAAGAGGAAAGGTATAGTGTGCTAATAAACCATGCAAGCACTGGATGCTGAATTTCAGGGCAGCACTCAGGACTCCTAACAGAGAGAATACTGTCTTCAAAACTAATGTTTAAGCATCAAGTAGCAGCTTGATACATTTACTACACGTAGAAAGAGACACTAAAGAGGTTATTCTCCTTATAGAATGGGCACCACTTCCTCCTAGTGAAAGAAATATTGTATTTCCACATAGGGTAAAAACTCAATTCCATTGATATAGGAACTACATGAGGTTCTTATTGCTCATAAATAAGTGGAACACGTTCAGCTGATTCCAAAGAAGAAATCTACCCTTTCAAAAGGTAATTACTTCCCCTCTAATGATCCTACGCAATAATAAAATAGCTTTAAAGAGAGTCTTGGGAAACCTAAGAAAGTATACCAAGCAGCAAATAAATAATTCAAGTAGAAATTAAAACTTTCCTTTTGGTTGGGTTTTCCTTCGAGTGAAGTGATACTTTTACTTAAAAGTTCTGGCACCACCTTGCACATTTGAAAAACCATGCAAGGGGGGCTTGCCACTAAAATCTTCAGTTACAAAATCCTGGTTTTCTACTGGTCACAGGAAAGGCAGCAGAGGCAACGAGTCATGCGTGTTAAGTGAACTGAACAGCCTCCTGTATCATTTTGGGCAACTAAAATGTTGATTTCTAAGGGGAGCTTGCACAGATTCAGCAAATCTAGTGGGAGGGAGAGGGGAGGAAAGAAAAAAGAGTATCAGATCTAGTTAATCTCTAGATGATGGCAAACTTCAATCCACTGGCTAGGAAGAAATGTAATGCATTTAACTGAGGGAGAACACTGAACTCCATTCCCTTTCATTTAAAGCAGATGTTTAAAAACACATCAGCAGACATGTAAACATTTAATGCAAAATCTCATTATCTCCAGGTGTATAAATGCAACCTCCTCACAGAAATGAAATGCCTTTTCAGTAAACAATTCTTAAGTTAGGCTCCAGGTGAGAAGATTTCTGATTAAATGAAATACCCAAGCACATGGAACGACAAAATATAGTTCCAACATGCTGGAATCGTATCTGTTGAGTTCAAGGCTTCAGGATTAATCTGGTGTGATCTGTTTGAGTGGTTTTTTAGATAAAAGCAAGAGTGTGATACCGTATCTACAGAAGGTCTGACATGGAATTTTTATGTTTGCTCTTTCATGGATGAATCCAACATGTCAGTTAAAACTTGAAGTCAAATCATGGCGCATCCATAAAATCTCATATAACCAAAATGAAGCGGGGAATGAGATTCCTGACAAACTGTTCAACTCAAGCAGACTCTAGGTAGGTGTGATGGTTGTACATATATTGTCAAAGTTTCCTTCTTCAGCTCCAGTTGAAGCTGAATGCATCACCTTTTAGAGCACACCTCTTACCAGGTGAGTGAATGTTGGCACTCCTGATTTCTTAAATAGTGTTTTGGCAAATATCTGTGTTAGAAAAATCTCTGCTTTAGTGGAGGAAAGAAATCACAGAAATCAGGATCCAGGAAGGCAAAGGCATTGTGCAAGATGATGTTAAAAGCTTGAACTGGAAGCTGGATGATCTTAGAAGTTGGAAGAAACTGAAAATTAATTATCTTCAGGGGAAGGTGAAGAAAATGAAACACTATTCTATTAATTTCTTCAGCTAACAAGAGTGAATATTACTGACAGTATTCACGGACAGAAAGGAACAAATAGACGGTAATAAATGGGAAACGAGAAGACCATAGCTTTCAGATTTAATGTCTCTTGCTCTAGAATACAGAAAACAAGCACCATGAAAATATGCCTGTACCCTAAAAGAAGTGATTATTTCAAAGCACTCCGATGTTCAAACAACAGAGCACAAAAGTCGTGCAGTATGCTTAAGGAGAGACATTATCTGGAAAAAAAACAGACCCGGAATGAAACACAAACCCCTCCAAAACAAATAAAACCCTACCGCCCAAAAAACATTCCTCCATACCTATGTTTAGTTCCAAAATGAGAAGTGGTAGCTCCTTACTGAATTTTCTAAAGCAAAACAATACCTGCAAACACAATTCCTAAAGTGCCAAATAACACTTTCTGTTCTGTAATTCTAAATTACAGATAAAAGTTGAATAAAGTTGGTGATAAAAATCACCAACTTACACGATAGGAGGTTAAAAAAAATGAGATTTTTGGGAGGAGGTGGGGTTTTACTTTTGCTCTTTTAAAAATACATGGTTGATGGACTTAAAAAATCTGCACAAGAGAAAAGAGATACCTTAGCTACTTTCCTCCAGTTAAGACAGTCAAAGAAGTAATATGTTCCCCTCTCGTACGTATTGGTTTTCATTGTTGGCTCCATGCCGGGTGCCCTGGTGATCCATACTCGTTCTTCTTTGTGGTATCTCCAATCCCGGTTAAATCTTTCATTTTTAATAGGAAGAGAAAAGAATTTTTAGTATTAGTTCTCTGAAATTGACTTCATAAATTACAATTTTAAGGGTTGCGATCAAAACTACATAACGCATTCAAAACCAAACCAAAATTTCTAAGACATCATTATGCCTATGATCGCATACCTCTTCCATATGATTATTACACTTCAAATTAATCACATATGAAACCTTAAGAAGCCTGGTAGGTTTAAACAGCAAATTCTTTCTATGATTACTTACTGGTTTTCATTTTGTTGAAGATAGGTAAGTTAGATGCTAATGACCACTGGCACGTGCCACTTTATCACAGTGCTTCTTAATAACATGAAATTTATGAGAAAGACTTTTGATTTCTGCTATATGAATTTAAAAAAAAAAAGTACAAAATGGAACCAAGGTTGGAGGAGGTATTTAAAAAAAAAAAGAAGTTTCCAGCTTTGCATTGGCTAAGCTACTGTTTTCAGTGTCTATTTTTTTATTATTTTTTTTTTTACATCTACTACTTCATTACTGCAATAGATTAAATCACATAAGACTGACAAAACAGTTTGAACGTACAGCTCTACTGCTGCTAATAGCTGTAATACATCTCCTCCATTCATGTAATAGAGATAAAACAGGAGATCTTCTCCATATCGGCCAAGTTTTATTGCAGCCAGCTGCAAAAGATTGAAGAAAATGAGGATGAAAAATCACAACAGATAACTGTTTTAAGACATACTATCCCACTTAAATAACACAAGGATACATCCAGAACGTGCTTCCATCCTAAGTGTGTCGCAAATGATATTCTAATATAACAAGACTAATCATTATTGAAACACTTTAGTTAACCCTTCCAGCTTAAAACATACAACACAAAAATAAACAGAAGTAATAAATCAGCAAGACACAATTTTCTCCCTGCAGTTGTGTGTATCCTCATCTATTTTTTTTTTAAATTAAAAACAAACCAAAACATTTACATGTATTTGCTCACTTCACACTCTATTTAAAGTAACAGTACTACAACTTCTTACAATATTTCTCAGTGATCCCTCTTATGGAATTACAATAGTTGAAAGAAAATACATTTAAGAAAAAAATCCCTATTTATGTAGATATGGAAAGCAACAGATAAATATGATAAAATCTTGAACCACACTTCTGAGCTTATCTCGAGAAGCAATATCTCAATATGGCCTTTGAATATTACAGTATATGGATTATAACATACTTCTGCTTTGCATGGAGATACACTCTTAAAAACGTGAGTTCTTTCGCTAACCATGCCCACTCTCAGTTTTGTCTTTCCTTTCTTTTTCTAAGGTAGAATGAATGCTTGGTATGTCCAACTAGCTGGTTAATGCACCATTGTTCCTAAAAAGATTGAGGACATGCATTAAAATGCACTGATCTTGAACATTACCCATCTGGAAGAAAATCTGGAAAATTACTGGTAATAAATAAACAAAAAAAATAAGCGCACACACACACACGTACTTACCTTATCCCTAATGTGAATGTTAGTTAAGTATTCAGATGGAACATGGAAGTCTAAAAAACAATCAGAATTGATGCAACTATTAAGACACGTAAATTAATATAATTTGCAAATATTAATATTGAACTGAATAGTTATTTCTCTCTTACCTATGTCTTGAGGTCGACAAGGTGATGATGCCCAGGGTGATGCAAATTTGGGATAAAGATTTCTGAAGAAAAAAAAAAAGCACAATTTCTCAAAATTAAAAACAAACACCAAACCAATCAAACAAAAAATCCCTACAACCAACCTTGCAAACCTAAAAACCACACCACACAAGCAAAATCAATACCTAGGCTGAGAAGGAAGGAGAAAAGGAAATTTCCAGTCCACTTTCCTAAAATAGTTACATTTATTCATTTTCTTTTTAATGCGTGGAGTAAGATTGCATTTAAACTGCATGGGAATCTACATGGCTAAGATTTCCTTTTTTTCTATTATTCCTTTAACTGCGATGCCAGAGATCCCAACCCTTTTTAGGGACCCAGTTTTACACAGGGTTTCAATTCTCTTAGGAACAGCTGCCACAAGCACGGTGGGGTCCAACTTACTAGTCTATGATTTAAAAGGGGAAGAAAAGCTTATACTTGCAGATTATTTCTTTTTTTTAAACTGATCAGTAAAGATTTTACTCTTCTTTTAAATTTCAGTGACAACAAAAAAACTGAATCCCAGCACAACATGAACATAAGTTTATTATGATTTAATATTTTTCTTCCATACAGATTTTGCTAACATAATATTAAAAAAAAATGAGCCATTAGTTCAACAAAGAGAAAATGATGAACCTTCCAAATCTACTGCAATGACTGATGTACTGAGGAATGAGTTTTCTTATTAACATGTAAAGAAGTGGAAAAAAGGATGCAGCAAAATGTACTTTTGGAAGGTAGCTACAGCCTGCTTTTAATTATCCATGACAGCATGCTATTATGGCAACTTTTGTAAATGAAAATTGAGGATGGTATTTTTGCTTCCTTCTTGTCAAAGTCCTAATAACTACTATATATTAAAAAAGTTGGAAACCTACCAAATCACCTGAACACAAGCAAATCCCAGCTGAGCCAAAAACTACCCTGATCAAGTGGTGTCAATCTTACTATGGGCGAACTGATCTTACTGCTAGCAAAAACTTATGCTTTAGAGTCTGAAGGAATATTTCAGTGGCAAAATCTGCAGATGCTGAAAATAACAAACCCATTTTCCTTCTACTGAAAGCATGGACAGGCGTTGCCCCAAGAAGAGGAGTGTCCTGCAACTTCATCACCTCCCGCATGCCCTAAAGGTTTGGTTTCTGAGGGCAAAGAATGGAGGACTTTACAGACTCAGACTGTACCTCTGTATGCAATAAAAACTAAAGAGTTTGTGCAGTGTTCCCTCTACGATACAAATAAAAGCCTACTAATTTAATATTTTTTCAAGGAGGTATTGGACGGCCTACAGCCTCTTTGATGAATACTTCAGAAAGCTTTGGAACATGAACAAGCAGCTACGTAATCTCTAAAAAATTAAACTAAGCAATACCATTTCTTTCATTTTTGTTTATGTAGAATCTTGAGGAATTAAAAAGCGTACCTCGTAACAAATCAATAGAGGACTGTACAAGCAATACATAATCATTAACAACTGAAATAAATCTTAACCTACCTGCACAGAAAATCTATATAAAACCAGGAGTTAGAAGGGTTAATTCAAACCATTAGAGATACATACAGAATTCTAAACTTCTTTTTCTAAAAGTACATTTTTTGCGCTAAGTGTTTAAGTCAGACAGGCATTTGTACCATCAGAAGCACCTCACAAGGCAGAAAATTTCAGTTTTCCACACGTGAAATGCTTTTACTTTTTCAAATGACAATCCATAAAGCAAGCAAAGGATGATTAACATAAGGCAAGATGACAGGCCAGACACTGAGGATGGCACAGGCTGTTTGGAAAACTTTTCTGGAGAATAAAATAAAACCAGTTTTATGATACAGAACTGTCTGGATTAAATACTAACACTATCCCCCTCCATCCAAGACCCTGAACACCCTATAAACAGTAATTAAATGTTGAAAATGTTAAAAACTCAGCTATTTGCAGCATTGCTGCTAAGGAAAAGCAGTAGCATGCCAGCTGTATGTACTGTTCATGTACAAACACACACTAATGATTCGGGTGCTTTATTCAGGGGCTGCACAACACAGCTACCGGTCCTCATAGCATCAAAGGATGTTTAGTATTCTTTTGCACAGAGGTACTACATAAACCTATGAGTTTTTATTAATATGTAGACTTTCCAATAGCTGTGTTAAGCTTAAGCGTTATGTTAGTCATTACAACTAATGAATAATATTGAATAAAATAAGAAATAGTATCACTAAAAGTAGTATCACTACTACTGTTCAGCACCTACATCTAGACAAAGTCACTGTAGAACCAAACAACACAACCAGACTCCACCAGTGTCTAAGAACAACTCAAGAATTCAGTTACTTGAAATTGTTTCAATGAGCAAAAGGCTCATTTCAGCTGAAAAGCCTCAAATTAAGTTTGAGCAATCCATACTGAGAACAGCAAATTATTTAAGAAGATACTATATTAACGTAACCCTTTCTGCAAATAACTACAGGCAATTGACTTTGGACGATTGTTTTGAAATATTTTTATAAGTGTCAATGGCATAACAATTTGACTCACTTTTGATGTAAGCTCTATAGAAAGAATTTCCGGAAGTGGCAATTTCTAAAAAGTTACACCTCTAGAAAGAAACTAATAAATTACTGCAAATTATTTCAAGAGAGAAAAATCAGGGGCCATTTTTCCTATGCTTTCCGTCTCACCCTCATATCCCCATACATTACTCTTCCTGAACGCACACATTCAGAGTACAGGTCCATATAAACTTGCGAAACATAGAAAATGTTTGGTGTACACTGTTTGGTCTTTGTTGTGTTAGCATATTATGTGCAAACCTTAAAATGAATAAACTACTGGAAATAAAGCTAACACTATGTAAATCTCTGCTGAAACAAAATGATGGGAGATTCTCAGCTGAAAGTCAAGAGTATAAGAAATTAAATTTCTCTCACCATCACAGTCACCTAGAAGGTAAGTGTTTTTGTCCAAACTGATTTAGGTTCATCTTGTAACTAGCATAAAAAGAGAGGTACCCTGGGCTGGCGATTTATCTCACCTCTCTTAAGTACTTATCTTACCATTAGTGCAGTCACTAACTGCTTTTCTCCTCACTGTCACCACAGGAAGCCTAGTTAGGTGAACTGAATGACTAGAAGTTAAATATAAAAACTACATTTTCATTTAAATTAATCTGTGGTGCAGGGTAACACTGCAGACGCTCTGTTCATTATTACACTAATACAAATCGAATTCACCCTCCAATCACTAAGAATTAAATGTAGATACTCTCAAGGAATATTATTATTTGAAAAATAACATATACATGAAATTTACAAACAATACACTGTCAATTCCTTGAAGAAACTAAAGAAGTTAGAAGAATGAGAAAAGCTACTAGGTTTATTGGAAGTCCGTATATAAAGACCTCAGCACTCCTGGAAGCACAATTCTCTTGTTTATGAAAATAGTATTTTACTGTCATATTTTCAAATTTTGTTTAGCAAAATATCTTGTGGCTTTGATAGTCGTGTGAGCTAAGCGAGCCTATTATGAATGACAGCATAATCAAAGCAAAACTGAAGATAGTACTTAAAACAAAAAACTTACTCCGGAGAGTTGAGATTGAGACCTAGTGTTGTTAAATCACTTCCTAATGCAAGATGTACCATTCCTGGATCTGTCTCTGCTGCCCTGATGAATGTTAACAAGCCAATCATTCCAAACTGGTCCGTCACCATCCCTTGAGGAATGTTGGTAACCCGACCTAGGCAAAAAGAACAAATTAAGTTTTCTCCTTTCACGAAGTGGAGGAAATCAACAAGGTGATCCAAATGACTGTCAAAGACTTCTAAAGAAGAAGAAGTGGAATGACACATACCGTCAGGTAACACCTGGATCCCTTTTTTCTGCTGGTTGTTGTTTTGCGTGGTTGAACTTTTGTCTCCAGGAAACTTGGGCCCATCTGTGCTGGATGATGTTTTGCCTGATGTACTCAAATTCTATTAAAAATAATTCGCAGAGTTAGTGTGATGGAAAAAAACCAAAATGGAAAAACCTGTTGCCCGTATATTTCAGCATTAAAATGGAACCAAGCTGAAGCTTTTGAGTTCCGTTGCCAAACCTTGTGTAATATTTACCACTTCCTAAAGTATACCTGTCTTACAGTAAGAGCTACTAATGAGCCTACGGCTGGCAGTCTAAAAGGATAAGAAAATGTTTTACACCTTGTGTTTGAATACACAATGAATATCGCAAGTGCCTGTGACTAGAGGATATTTTGGATTCATCACATCCTATATATTTCCCTGTACAGTCTTGCTCCTGCATAACACTCCATGACGTAACAACAGATAATAACTCAAGGCAATTTCAGGTGCAAGCAACACAGAGTTGGCACATTTGCAACTATCAGGAAAGAGATGTAAACACTATGTCTGGCAAGAAAACTGTGATCGCACTCCAGGAGCCCATTTACTGACAAAAGAGATCTTCCATAACTATGATTTCTTACTCTTTATTGTTCTTTAAAACAAGCCTGCAGTAACACAATATGATCACATTTACTCCCTCCTTCCTTAACGTATTCAACACTAACTGTATCAGAACATTTTCCAAATTATACACCTGGCCACAACATTTGGGGCCTAGGCTTCCTCTTAGCTCTTTTTTGAACAGTTGCATTTTTCAGTTTTCACGTGAATTTGTAGTCACATCTACTACCTACTCATGAGCATTTATGCCACCCTGATTAACATATTCTGTGCAATCATAAGTAATAAAACAATCGGAAACTAAAACATTTTGTCAAATACTGTAGGAAACTGTTCTCTGCCATCCAAATTTTATTCACCTTTCATTTGTAATAAAAAAACAATTTTTATTGCAAATCTTTCAGACTAAACAATGAAAAAAACCCCATAAATTTTATAATCTAAGCCCTATATCTAATGCATGATAATTACAACATTTGAGATACAATGTATCTCACAAGTCTACAACATAACCATGAATGCAATGGTCTCTATTAAAATAGCTTATTCCCTGTGATTTCATTTCCCCATCAACCATTTTACTTTGAAGTGATATTGTACCACCTAACTTTTAACGGATTTGACAGCTTTGAAGCAAGATGTTATAACGTGTAAATTACTACTACTGCTGAGAGGCACCAACAGCGAAAAATGAGCTGGAATTGGTAGAAAAAGAAATTATGAACTGAAAAACTAGAAAAATATATCTCTCAAAAATACATTTTGAGGTGTTCCTGCAAGTTCCTCCCTGACCCCTCCCCCCAGTACAAAAGGATACACAGAAGCTATAGGAAAGTAAGAAAGCAAGGTTGCAGTGACCATTGCGACCAAAAGCCTTCCTGACAAATTCCATTTACACAGTTATATTTGAAATGTTGCTTATGTAAAATTTCTCAATAGAGGGGCAAATTTGAAAATCTTATATCACAAATCTAGTGACTGCCCATTTCAAAATATATTCATCAAAACAAGTATGAACACTCCAAATAAAAGAAGATTTAAAGGTTTGCTTACAGATTTATTGTCATCATTACTCGATGTTGGGTCTTTGTAGCTGGAGCCTGGTAATGCTGGAAAATCTTCGTTGTGTATTGAAAAGTCCTGGGACTGCTCACTTGCTGGTTTTGTTACCATTCCAACTATCACCAAAATGAAAGCAGGAATAACATTAAACGACTGCTAAATAAAGAATTTTCTGCTGTTGAACTTGCTGACTGTCCATTTTCATTATGGGCAAGGTTTACAGCAGAAACAACTTTCAAAAAAACAGGTAAACCAACACACATTAGACTAAAGCCTCTTATTTAAGTGTGAGCTGAGAAACACTCTGGGTTAAATTCATAGACACATCCACTTCTTTAAGAATGAAGCCCAGTCCTTTTATCAGGAACAGCACCTGTTTTGCACATCTAAATAATCAAATAATCTTTACAGACATTATTAAAAAGGTCTTAAAGGAAATCTACTGATGAAGGAACGATGTACTGCTTTTAATACGATAATACATTTTCCTCCATCCCCTAATTGCATGAAGAATTTCTTAGCAAACCTCTTTAGAAGAACATATTCTTACAGGATGCTGAGCTAACTTGCGACAGAACATACCACCAATGAAATACTTGCCTGTCACATAAGAACAACTCCTACTTTCAGTATGAAAACTGAAAGCATTTAGCCTGCAACTCTCAGTGCTCTGACCCTAATTTTAAAAAAGTAGGCCAGTCACACTGGAACATGGATTCTGACTCCTGAAAAGCATAATTTTTTTTTTTTTTATAAATGCCAGTTAAAAACAAAACCAACCAAACCAAACGAAACAAACACAAACACACAAAGAGCCTCCACACACCCAAGGGCAAACGTTCTTCGCAGAGAGACAGAGAATACAGTGATTTTGTTGCAAACAACGCTGCACTAGAGGAAGACAGAAGTAGTGTAGGGCCTATTTTGCAAACATTCTTAATAGACGTATAGGATTTAAAACACTTCAGCAGCTGACAATCTATACGACTTTTGCTAGTATTCTGAAGCTAGAGATCAAAGTTCCTTTATTTAAGAAAAAAAATCCAAAAACAACAATACACTGAGTTCATCTTGTTTGCTATTCAGCCTTTTCATCTAGAGTTACTCTGATTTCTTCCAGTAGATGAATGAATGAATCTGATAATTAATTAACTGTGTTGCATATTCTCATTCTATCAAAAAATTATCTGAAGGCTAATTTGCCTAAATAAGCTAAGCATGAAGAAAGTATGTCTGCTCAACTTCAAACCTTCCTTCACTTGACCACAACCAAAAGTGCTCTCCACTTCTTGTTGCTGGAGATAGTGCCCAGTGCATCTCATACCCCTGGTTCTTGATGGTTTCTACCACCATGCCCATCCCCTGCATTAAGCAGATGCTCAAGATGCTTCAGACAGAGAAATTCCATTCCTGGTTCACCACACAGTTGTGTGATTTGCTATGCTAGCACCAAAACGGGGAAATGCTGTAAGCACAGGAGCAATTACAGATTATTTTTTTTTTATGGGGCAGTGCTGCTGAATGCTGAACTACAGTTCTGTTCTGGAAGTGCATCTGTGCGGATCTCCTTCCTCCACTGTACCAACTTTCCATGTAATGGTTTCTCTTTCAGACAGACCAAATCTCACGTAAACCACAAGCCACATTAGCTCTCCACTCTCAGTGTGAATTTTCAGTGCCTTTATTCAGGGAAGTGACATCTCCCTGTGCTTAGAAGCATTTGAGTTGAACCTGTTCAGCTGTTTCTCACAGCTACCTTAAGCAGAGGGCCTTGGTTACACCCAATCCATGAGGCTACTTGCTCCTGATAACACGGTATCTATTATTTCTCTCCAATTAAAGTTGGGGATATCTCTGAAAAACACTAGCTTTTTATAGTAAGAAAACACGGGGTTATTTTTGGTTGGAAATTCAACAAGTGCCACAAAAAGAACTTTAGGTTACAACAGCAACTTTTCAGAATAGCTGATGCAACATGCATCACAAAATCTACTAAACCAATAAGAAAAAAAAATATTGTGCTTCACGCTAAGCTTACCTGAACTTTTTCCACACCCAAATAATAAGATCTGTATGCACCTTAAAAGTTTTTCCTTTTATTATTTTTAAGCTGTTCAGCAATAATTATATAAGAAACAAACTTGGAATCTGACTGATAACAGTTGATGCTTACAGGTTATTTTTAGAAATCTGATCATCATAAGCGTGACAGTGAACAGTACTACAGCAAATACTACCAATAAACAATGAAAATATACAGTACGTTTACAGCTGCTGACTCTTTACACAATAACATCTCTAGTAATCAAACATTATTTCTAAAATTTACTACTCAGATCTTAACAGATCTTGTATATAAGCAACTAGAAAACAACCTACGGCCTAAGA
The DNA here is from genome assembly GCA_013399365.1 of Pampusana beccarii. Lineage (NCBI taxonomy): Eukaryota > Metazoa > Chordata > Aves > Columbiformes > Columbidae > Pampusana > Pampusana beccarii. The sequence continues at coordinate 456,773 of VWYH01004713.1, read as the reverse complement.
AATGTCTATAGAGTGAGCAGCTTCCAAGTCATCATAGTATATGGACTGACCACCCCAGCAACCTCTATTGATGGTGAAAACAAAGCAGATAAGTTCTAATAGTTACAAAAGTCTGAGGGAATCTCCAGTCACAGAGATATTGATTATTTATTTTCAAAACCAAGACTTAGGAGCTCAAGTGTCTGGCATTTTTGAAAAGACTACCTACTGTCTTATGAAAAGCAAAAAGTGAATGAAACAAAAACCTATTTCATTCAAAGAGCTTTCAAAACTAGAGTCTTACCATAGGGTGCCCTTCCAGCTAAAGGGTTTATTAATGGAGTTGGATTGCCACTTCCTTCCCTTCTGTTTCTGTCTGCTAGTGCTGGAAAATCTGAGAGGTCCAGTCCTGTCACATTTTCACTTCCATCTACAATAAAAGAAGATATTTCAAATTCCCTTAGTTTTACTCAAAGACTTCACTATGTGCAAGATAAATTTACGATATATTTTCTTTCTTCTAGTTGATCTTTTTACTGTTACTATTATTATTACAAATAAATACAACCTCTGTGTTATGAGACTAGCCTAAGGGGCATCAAGATGTTTGAGGGTTGTTGATAAACAAGGGCTAGTCAGCAGTATTTAGTACCAAGCTCTACTAATTTTCAATTAAAGACTGATGCATAAAATACAGGCAGACTATCAAAATTACAGTACTAGGCTGAGTAGCCTGTTTAAAATTTAAGAACTATCAAGAGCTATCAAGAAAACTGAGAGAAGATAATAACCCATATTAGCAGCAGGATCAGGGAGCTCTTTTGTACTTAGGTAAGATAAAACTGAGGCAGCTGTAGAGCCAATGCAGTGCAAGTTACGCGGGACCATTTTTCAATTTGCAGCAGAAAATACTACACAGGCAAGGCCAGAGTTGTAACTCTATAAAGATACACAAGGTTCCAGGGGATGCCCAAACGCTTCCGCTCTGTGATGTCACCAGTACCTCAAGCTGCTTCATATACACAGCCACCTACACAAACATCAGCACGGACAAACCTGAGGCATTTCTGCACAAAGACATTGTCCTCTCTCCAGTTCATTACATTCAGGTGAAGAAGAAATTCCCAGAGAAAAATCCCAACTGAAACAACTGATTGAAAGGATCACATTATAAGCCAGCTGTTCAAAAGGAGTTTGTGATTTCAAAAAATTCTTTCCCGCTGCTTTTACTCCATATAATGTTTTTGTAGAAAATGGGTATATCTTTTCTTCTCTGATCTCCTTTTCAATTCCATAAGCTATTTTGCATTTCTCTGTGACTAGGTATAATCTACAGTCATGTGATGTACAGTGAGTATTCTGCAGAATACTTTCACTTTGCTTTCAAAAGTAGTAAAATCAATTGTTATGAAGTAGTACCAGTATCATAGCACCTCTCTTGAAGCAGCACTTCTATGGAACAACTTGAAAACTATAACAAAGTTCCATTCCAACAGCACAAAGTATTTTCAATTAGACTTAGTAAAAATATCTCCCTACTGTACTTTAACATCAACAGTAATCAGAGTAAACTCACCTGTTCCATTAAAAATGTTACTTGATAAGGAGTTATTCATTCCAAATGCCTGATTTCTGTTCATCCCAAATCCAGACATACTGTGAAAAAAATCCAGGAAGTCAGACAAAAGGGTGTACATACTTTGTAATTCCCAGTGGAAGGCATTAAGGGGGCAAAAACTTAAAACACTTAAATTATTTCAAGCTTAAGCAACCCACATTAGCCTAAACTCAGTTTTTAATTATTTCCTCTTACATTTCTGAAAACTCTGAGCAGCAGCAGCAGCAGTAGGCACTTCTCAGTCAAGACACCTGCAATGACTTCAAAGTAACTTAGCTTTTTAATAGCCACTGTGTCTTAAGACACCTGCCAACCATCAAGGTACGACAAATGTGATCGTTACTCAATAATTTCATACAGAAAAATGAAGCAGCAGTAGAGAAGAGTCAGACTGCAATCCATTCCTTCACAGGTGGGAAGCTGGATCATGGAAGTGATCAAGTTTGTCCTGACTCAGTTATAAGCTGAACAGTCATGGTGTTCAATCATCACCATGTACATATGGCACTATTACGAGCACAGGGATGGTCTCTGCCACACAATGACTCCAGCTAAATTAAAGTTTCATATGATCAGGCAAAAATGCTTAAAGACATCTAAATATCATATAGGACTACTGTGGTCCAAAAGACATCCTCACAAATGATCTGCTTTACTCCGTGCCAGCTGGAGACATTGAGAAGCCTGAAACAGGCCCCAGTGAATGAAATTCTGAATTTCTGCCCTATGAGAAATCACAATGTTCATTTTTCCCATGTAGTAGGATGGAAGTTGACGATTTAGAAGTTTCTAAATAAAAATGTAAAATGTTTTCCTAGTGGAAATTTTACCTACGCAGACTTTTTCCACAGTTACAAATGTGAAGCGTTTAATTCCAATTTGAAATTCCCCTAAATGCTTCATGTTGGATTGAGACATCAAGAAAGGGCACTGTAAGCCAGACTGGTCCTGTCCTGTTTCGCTTTCCCAAGGTGGTGTATTTGAAAGACATCCAGACCTTTGACACCTCACGCAGCTGAAAAAACACATTCCTGGTATCATCTGTGAATTCTACACCTGGTGAGAGCACCAACAGAAGATAACTCTATTTCATGGGAATATAATCTAGCCTGATGACAGATAGTATTTCTCATGGAAAGGGGTTTTTGTTTGCTTTTAAAGTAATCAGAAATAACCATGTTAAGAATTTCAGGGACAATAACGGGATTAGACCACAAAGTGCATACTTATCTACAATCACCTGTAACTTGTTTTACCAAGGTAACTAAGAAAGGGAAAATGAAATATTTTTTAATGTTCGAAGACCTAGAAACTTTCATTGCTTCAACTAAGGCAGCACTTCATGGAAATGGCATAATTTATGCACCTTAAAGGAAACACTGTAATTTTTTTCCCAAGCATAATATCAAAATTTTGTTAAATATATCACTTATCAATTGGATACGTACTGCTGCTATGCTTCTGTAGGCTAATCAACTGTGGCATAAGAACTTGTCATTGTTGCAGTGATATTTTCTTCTCAACTTGTAAAAATTGTGGTTTCTTGAAAATCAGATACAGAATGCAAACAGTGAAGGATGAGGATTTAAATTCAAATGCTCCTATAGACAAGGATTTAACTACCTACCCTACTGCTAAACAATATTTAAACAAGTACTTTGTATACACGTATCAGTCTCCAAAATAATTGTCCTCTGCATGTAGAGTTTTAAAGTATGTTACTATTTCAACTTCTTGTGATGCTCAAGTTTCAAAAATATTTTTTAAAGATAATTTTGTATTTTAAAGTATCATCTCCTTTACTTGCTGCTATCCATCACAGGAAAGAAAAGGCAAATTCTATGTCATCAGAGGCAAGATAAAAAGTCTTCTCAGACTCCAAGAACATAAACCACTACTACCAAATCTCTATTGCTGCGATTGAGAAAAGCATTTCTATGCCTATATCAGTGTGAAACTACAGAAGTAAATAGCCTGACCAAGTTTCAGATAACCACGAGATTAGTTTTCACCTTCATTTATCCATTTTGTAAAATACTAGATTGGGTTAGAGGTGGCACCTGAGTGCCATGAGCTTGTCTGCGCTCTACGTAAGAGTCAGTCCTCTGAGGAAGGGCCTGAGAGCAGAAAAAGGACAAAACTAGGAGCACAGAGATCGTGAGGTTGTGCAATGAAGCCTGGAAAGCAGTCAGCTGTGTCAAGCTGTAACTACACACATTAAATAATTAGAATCAACACTCTTTTTACTACAAGTTTAGCAGTATGAATTAAGCATAAACACAGCACAAGAACACAAAAAGCCTAATGGCTTATGATGTTAGAATCTTGCCCAGAGTTAGAAAAAGAGCAGAAGTGACTGAGGAGCTTTTGGCATCCAAATAAGCACCAAATCCTTAACTGAACGGCAAACCACTTTCTCTATATTATTCCAGAATTTAAAGAAGTAAAAAACTAAGTCCCTACGGTATCTGAATCAGTTAACTATTCTTCCAGAATCACTACTGTGCTTTTAAATCTTGCCTTTCTTCTTCCCAAACTTCTAGATGAACAGTCTTAAACCAGATGCATATACCTTCAAAATGAAGATAAATTTCAAAACTAAATTTGGGAACTCATGAGAAACATCACATATTTTAAAGGAGCAGCAGTAGAAATTCAATAGTCAGAAACAGAATTGAGCTTCAAGGCCTCAAGAAGATCGTGTATTAGAAGCAGCTTGAAAGTTTATTGCCAAGAGACAAGAACACACAAAGCAGCTTTCGAGCTTTGTTCTAATGGACAGCAGAGCAGCATTTAAGCATGTCCACGGCTGTACAGGGATGGTCCAACTAAACAGCCTTACCTGTTCACAGTAAAAGGTTGTCGAGAGGGTTGCTGCTTTGGCATACATATTATGCTTGGAGAGCTTCTGTTGGGGCTGCCTAACCCTGAACTGCTCATGCTGTTTGTCCTGCTGGGAATTCCAATGCCCTGACCAACCTGGGAGTGGTTCATCATATTCCTTGGATTCATAGGCAATATCCCCCTGAAAGAGAAAAAGCATCCACAGAGATGAATCTGTACAATTGTATTTGGTTACTCATTGAGATTACTAACGTAGGATGGACTCTGAGCTGTTGCAACTTAATTTGTACTTAGCATCAATACAGCATGTTTGGATTACCCTCTAATTAAAGCAGTTGGACTTCTTCAGAAATACCAGATGACCCATCACATACTAATCAAGTCCTTGGTCAGGTTTAGATAAATACTTAAGTATTATGCATTTGAAGAGGTGTTACAGCTCTTTTTTTAATGAGCACTTCAGACCTACTACCTTAATATTCTTATTTGGCGTACAACGTCCATACAAAAACTTTAACTGTACATTTACCAGAACGATCAAAAACCAGCCTCTTACATTCTGAAGCAGAATTTGCCAGAAATTTGTCCTTTACATAGAAAAATCAAATACTGTCTTACAGTAAGTCCTTACTGTTTTACAGTATTATTTCCCTAACACAGGCAGTGGTCAATAGAAACATCTTTTTTCTTTTTTTCTTTTTTTTTTTTTTTAAATAAATCAGACTGTAAAGTAGTTGAGGCAAAATATGCAGAACACTTAACAAGAGCTCTGCAGAAAGACACAATGGCAGAAATATTGGCTATCAATAAATACCTGCTCGGAGATGGAGGCGTGTGAAGTGACATTGTTGGTACCCCTGTTGTTGGCGTTACGTGGCTCGGTAACTGAGTGCCTTGTGATAAGCTGCGATTTAACTGAGGGGTATTGTTGCTCATTCCCCTCATTGGAAGGCCTAGTGCACCTATTGAAAAAAAATTCAGAGGGGTGGAGATATAGAGCAATCAGGAACAAAGTCTTCTCCATCAGGTGTAGATGGAAACAGTTTATGCTGACAACCCACAAAAAAGTGTAAAGACTGAAGGAAAGTGCAGTGTAAAAACTAAGTCCTTGTTTGCACAGTAGAAGCCCAATTAGCTCAAGTTCAGCCCCATTTCTCTTAAACTTCTGGAAGGCTCTTTAAGGAATTTCTGCATTTGAGTCACTAAAATTTTTTTTTCCTTTGAGATGTATTATGGTAGAGAAAGGGTTCAGAGTTTTGAGGTTTTTGATGACATGAAAACCTACAAATTATCTCAAAAAAGGCAGCATTTTGAGAAAATTAGTAACTGCACTCAAGAAACACGTTAACTATTTCTGAATAAACCGGTATATATCTGGCTAGTATTTAGAATACTCGATCTGTCTTGTTAAAAATTAACCACACCTTTAACAAAAAAATAAAGTTATGAATATTTAGTTAACAATAACAACATTTTAGGCCAGTTCTCTGTAAAGTTTAAGTTGCTTCTGTTTGCTAACAAAACTTCAGTGTCCATGACCAAGTCAAGTTCAATATTTTGAGAAAAGAAAGCTAGCACAATTTTAACTGCTCTCTATCAGCATTTTAAAATATACAGAAAATTTTTAACATTGTGATTAAAAGTATTTTCTACACAAACAACTGAGTGTGGTAGAATAAAGTAAGCACTTCAGTGAGGTAAAAAAAATAAATTACTTGAGAACAGCAAAAGATAACCAGTTGCTGCCCTGTCTCAAAATGTCCAGAAACTTTATGAAGTTTCACATCATTCTCACATCGCTTTTGTGTGTTTATGAAGTTTCAGAATGACATTCAAAGACAAGAAAAAGTCATTTAGTGCAACGTATCAACAAAAACAAACTTAGCATACAAAATGTGACAGCCCTAAGTAATGGTCCCTACTGCTTTGGCGTAAGGCTGCTGAGGTAGACTCACAGACCTCAAAACCTTATCTTGCAGACCAAACAAAAGAAAAATGATGATGAAACAGCACTTTCTCATGGTAGATCACCCTTGCAGAAGAGATGAATATGCCAGTGTATAACGTGATTAAATACTAAGGATAGAAAGAATGGACATAGCATATGCTCAGGTTATTATCATGGACAAGGTCTGAGGAAACCTCCCAGTCATTTACCTCTCACATTTTAAGAACTGCTATCTGTCCCTGTCCTACCCTACAATTTGCAATCCAAAAGTTTTGATAACTCTCAAATTTATCTCTGTACATTCAGATTAAGAGGTGTAACTTGCTATAGCAAGCCTCCTAAGATTTAATTAAATGCTGATTATATCAAAGTGTTCACTGTAAATATTTTGGCAATTTGCTGCATCAGAATAATTTCAGTGAGCATAAATATATAAATAATATTTCACGCTGATTAACAATTAGGTGGAATTTCAAAAATAAAACGATAAAGAAAAGATACATACACTTCCAAACTAGATACAGTACACTGAAAAACATGATTACAATATTCAGGTTAATTTTATGCAAGCATTTGTTTCAGCAAAGCCAGTTTTACACTGATGGTTATTTCTTATTGTTGGCTTTCTTTAAACCAGAACTTTTAATAAGTAGGACTGTTACAGTGAAGCAGAACTGTAATCCTGTGGCTGGCAAGTAGGGGCAGTTGAAATATACACCATAAGAAAAACAGTATTTTTTCTTATGCTTCCTTTTCCCACTTTTTTAACTGAGAGGAGAGATCTGCATGGGCTACATTGGAGGTTGATCAATGAAGTGGCCAATTTCCTGCCTAATAGTTCAGGTTTAAGTTACATTAACTCTAAAACATGACATCTTGCTAAATGACTGACAGCTACCAATCTGAAGGTGCACAGGCATTATCAGCCTTCTTTTTCCCAAAAGTATTTTAATTGTAAGTGTTGACTTCAACACAGAAGTTTCTTGCCCCTTTTTCTTAATATTTGGTGGAAACTGAACTCTGATAATATTTACTTTCTAGTTTTTAGCCATGCATCTCTCCATGTCAGAGAGATTATTTCCCAGGCACCACGACCAACTGAATGAACAATGAAGTTGATGAAAAAAAGTTAACCTTACAAATAAACAACAAATAACTCTGATACACAGAATTAATAATGGTATAAAGATAACGAAGTAGTTTAAGTCTGAAAGGTTCAACAGTGCCAGACTGAGGACCTGAAAAGCCAACAGCTAAACATTACTCTCAGACTGGCCAGAAAGTGCTCATACATATCAGTAACATAACCAAATGTCACTTTATATTACATGGTCACTCATCAGCAGCCACTGAGATAGTTAAAAAAAATCACTATTTTTTTGAACTATTTGAAGAAAGCCAAAAGAAGTGGTGAAGGCCATGCATCTAGCAAAGCTTTTAGTTGGTCCAGATAAAAAAGCCCACACTCAAGTACTCTGAAGACACTTTTTCTTAGAATCTGACTCAGATGCACTTGGCAAGAAAGTTGCAAACATTCAAAAGCGTACAGTGACAAAAGAGAGATGTTCACAAACCTGTTTTACTTGTGTAACTGTATCTAACTGAGACATCCTGAGTCACTTTCTGGATGCGCCTTTCAGCCACAAGCAAGTTCAGTTCTCAATGCTGGCCCTTATGTTAGGTGGCTAACATTACACACTGTGACCGCTGCTCGGTAAGTTTTCTATTGCAACAGTCACACAAAATCGTCAGATATATATATAAAAAAAATCTTCCAGGTATGGTAAAAAACCAAAACAAAACAGTGGTGCAGAAGGCAATAATCTTACTGGCATAGTTCTTCGCCAAATGCAAGCTGCCAAGCATGTACACAAAATTTAATTTGCTCCTGTAGAGCACGACATATCGATTATAATTTAAGGTATAATTTCCTTCTATTCCTTACACATTTTTCTGAGCTAAGCTCATTTTGGCCCAGCTCATTTTCTTTAGTTTTTCCTTCAGAGAGTCACAGCTAAATCACAGACATTCTTTAGAGGATTATTATATTTGGATGCTTAACAGCTATACAGCGTCAGTATATGACACTTTGCATACTAAACACCGCAAAAATGCATACTAAGCAAAGCGAAAACGTATCTTCACAAAAAAACCCCTCACACAAATAAGGAGACATACTGAGTTTTTTACAGTCACTAGAAAACAAAGCCATACTCATGTTCTCTATCCAAAGAGCACAAAACTAGAACATATTTAGCATGAAACAAAATATAATCAAGAAGAGGAATTCTTACTTTGTTGCCCGTATAAACTTGCCCCAAACTGAGACAGCTGACCTGATGTTGATGGTGATGCCAGCATCTAAAATGTAAGAATAAAAGGTTATTAAAGACAGAAAGATATTGTGCTGTCTTGCTCTGAAAGTTGACAACGGTACGTTCTTTTGCTAAGAAAGCCAACATGGCAACTGAAAACTCTTTTAAGTCATCGAAAGTTCTAGAAACTCCCCAAAATATCTGCACAGTAGCAACTGTAACAGTATATTACACGTCAATAAAAATGTATGACTTTACATGTATAAAAACAGACTTTCTTTTACTTGTGACAAACAGCATAGAGAAAGAAGATGTACATTTTCAGATTTCCTACCCTCGTAGTTAAGAGACCCATCTTTACAGAAGATGGAAAACTCAGTTATCTAAATCACATATAAGGTGTTGTGGTTTTTTTTTTTCTTCCCCTGCAAAACACGCATCATACAAGCACATCAATCACTGTTCAATGTAATAACAACAAATGCAAAGTTTCTATCAGTAACTATTAGTTACAATAGCAGAAGGTGGGAAATGTGTGGCTAGGTAGCCACAGATATACAGAAACAGGTATGCACATTAGATAAGATTCCAATGTTAAAATTATAATCTATTGCCCTAAGAGCTAGCTTCATGCCTGTATGCACCATATGAACAGGTAAGATGTACAACTGTCAGAAGTTCTTTTTTGCTCTATTATATCCACCTTACAGATATCTCACATTATTGAATACTTCCACTAAAACCTTCTTTGTCCCCTTTTCAGACATCACACAAGAAACGTGACAAACTAAAGAGACTCTCAATGAGAGTGAGATTTAGGAAAAAAATCATGATCTATGAAGAAAGATACAGATTTGTGTTTGCATACTCCAAAGAGAAGGCAACTAAGATAGGGACATGACACCAGACTTCCAGTCATCACTGTGAGAGGTAAAGAATGAACTACTTTCCATGCTGCTGCAGAAATTCAAAGCATTCATGAATCTGAGAAACAGGAGATTTAGGCTAAATATCCAGAAAAAAGGAGCCATTTGCAATCTTCAGGACAGTTAAGCACTGGAACATTCATCTCTGGATGTTCTTAAAGAAACAATTAGATGTCCATCAACATCAGGTATTGCTGATTGCCACTTGGAGCAAGAAGAGGTATTTGTTAGTCGACCTAATCCATCCAGTTCACAACAGAACACGCTACTTGTACTTACTAACCCATGCTTGTTTACTGCAGCAGTCTGGACTTGGATTGGATTTTAGGATGGTTTCAATGAAAGGAATGTCTGGATTCTTCCACATAAGTGGATTTCAAACTTTTCCAACTTGAGTAGAGAATTAGAATCAGAATAACTATTCTTGTAATACACCGCAAATTTCTCTGTTGATTTAATCTAATCTAGATAGATGTAAAACTAAAACAAACCTTATAAACTGAATCTGCTATAATAGTTCTCTATACTGGGGCTAAATCTAGATGGTAGAAATGAAAAAGACATGCATGGTAGACACTAAGTATCAAAAGTAGCATTCACATCTGTGAGTATTTATGATTTTTTGATTACATGCAGAAGGCATGAGAAGAGAAATTACAGCAGGCAACTACTGTAACTATCAGAAAATGTATCAGAAATAGCACCCCAAAATACTATATACTTGCACATATTTCAAACAAAGTGCACATATTTGATAGTAAACAACTACAGTAACAAACATCCATATTTGCATCCACAAGAGGTTTGAAATTAAGGCAAAAACTTTCTGCAGAAAAAAAAAATAACTAAGATATGTGCCAAACTGGACCAAAATTCTCCTTCCTTAGCGAAGAATGGGCTGTGAACAAAAGAACAGTTTAAATAACTAGTAGTGGTTTCAGCTCAGCACTCATATGGCAAAGTTCACAGGCTGCACCTGCATCAGCAAGATGAAAAGCACATTCGCTAAACAAAAAATTTGGTCCTGAGGGCCTAACATGCATACTGTATGCATTTCTAACTAGAGTTGGCTATGACTGATGGGCTTATGCCATGGACTAGTTGCCCATTAGTAAGTGGAACATGTTTGGTGCACTGCTGGAGCATCTCTTCCAGCCTGTTTTCATCCAGAAGGAATCAAATCCACTCACACCAAGACTGCTCTACAATGTGAACCAAGGCACGCTGAGAGACAGACGTCAAAAGCACGTCAAAAGCCAACCCAAATGAACAAACTGATGTTTGTTTAGCATTGACAAAACAAGCTGATATAGTAGTTTTAAGAAAGGAAAGACAAAGTAAGACGTTGAGGTAAAAAGAACCCAAATATATTCAAAGTCTGACCAGTTGGAAAATCCTAGAGCACATTGCAAAGCGTGGCAAATTGTAATTCCATGAAAAAAAAAAAAAGGAGAGAAAAAGTTATGAGACACCTTCAGAAACAATGACAAGGGCATGGAAGGTGGCGGGGGGGGGAGAAAACAAAAAAACCAACAAACACACACAAAAAAACCCACACACAAAATCCAACCCAAAAAACACGCACCAAAAACCACAACAAAAACCCAAAAAACCAACCAGATATTGAAACAGAAACAGCAGTCCAAAAGTACTACTAGCTTTGGGACAGGTAAGCAAAAAATCCAGAAAGAGGATCCCCTAAGAACAGCTGCTCAGGGCATTCAAAAATTGCTGTGATAGCATGTGATATAATAAGAAGAAAATGGTACAAATCTCTACATAAAATCCTTTTATTTATAAAATTAACTTGGAGTTAAAAAAACCAAAACATCATGGACCTAAGAGAGACTAGATTACTTGAAAGAGAGGAAAAAGAATCCCGCCTCTTCTATACTGAGTACTACTTGCTTTTTTAGAATTCAGTTAAAAAAAAAATGAATGGCAAATAATATTTAATGAACACTGCTTATTAGAAATTGGATTTTCTTTTGAAACATTGTAAAGTAGGTCACATGTATTGTGCCATTTGCTTTTACATGAGAAGTTAATTGCAAAATGACTCGTAGAGAAACCTTTCTAGAAAACCATAATAAAGGCCAAGTATTAAATTCAATAAGTCTAACGACTAGTCTTAAAGTTATAACATACTTAGAACATCAAAGATAACAAGCCTCAGGAAGAAATAAATAAAAATTTCTGTGGATCTGTTCCAGGCTGATTAAATGCAGCATTTCTCAAATCTCATGGAGAAGGAATCTGCTGTATGGGTATCCCATTTATTCTCTCTCGCGGTTATTTTGTAATATGCCAAAAAAATCTGCCCGTTATTAACTTTTTTCTGTCACAGCTAAGTAAGAAGCCTTTTCAAGATTTGTCTTCTTTTTCTATTAGTTCCATACAATTTTGGTCAACAGCAAAACAACTAACTTAGCCAAAGACTTAATCTATGCTACTAGGACCTTCATCGGCATTCACAACCTCCGAGTAACTGCTATAGTCCACTGTCTATCAAAGATAACAAAGTTTCAAGATGCATGCTATTACTAGTATTAAAAACATTCCTTCTGGCATTCTGCAATCTTTATTTTACCTGACTGCACGACTGGCCACACAATACACAAAATTTAACACCTCTCCCAAAGCGTTCTTGCAACAGTGGCTGGAAGTCACTCTTGTATTTCTTTTAGTCTACAACAGCCAAAGGTCATGATAACCTTAACAAAAACTAAAGCAGTCGAACCCTTAAGGTGACAAAAGCCTCTTCCAGTTGGCAAGATCTTCCAAACTTCAGCCAATTATGTAAATATTTTAGGAAAAAAATGCTCAGAAATATACCTGTAACAACCTCTGAAAAACAAAACATACCAAATTACTGAGATTACATCAAAGAACAGCACATTGGAGCAGTATGCATGCAACACCAACTTCTTAAACAAGTGACTAATAATTTCTGATCTAGTCAAGGAAATGGTTAAACAAACTTCTGACACCTATAGCTTTTGCTGCACATGTACAAAAACAACTCAACTCCATTCTTCAAACTTTGACATTTTGGTTTAAATCACTTTGCCAGTGGTTAACAGCTACAAAATCCAGTTGTGAAGCAGCATGGGATTTCTGCTTCTATTCCAACCTTTTGTGACCGAACCAGACTGCTTGGTTCAATTGGTTTTTGCTGTACATGTTAGGAGATGGAGGACGCCTAAGACACCTCCCACAGAGCAAAGAGACAGCTGAACCAACAAGACCTCGTGTACCATGAGGGGTGAACTTTATTCTGCTACCGTACAGAAGGACTGACATGCAGGCCTGGCAGGCTGAAGGACTGAACTCATGATAGTCAACTACGATGTGAACATCATTTTACTCACAAGCCTCAAATAGTCACAGTGCAGTTCTGATGATGGAAGATTCAGCTTCTAAACTCAAACCAACTGACAATCCAAGCAGATGGCTCAATTGTTTTCAACTGGTCCATGCCAAAAATCAGTAAGCCACAATGTGCTATGTGGCGATTTCCTACTCCCAGTGATGAAGATTTTACTGTAACTGCTTTCATTAACTTTTGATGGGCTTACTGCAGTAAGTTCATTTAAGTGTCAACAATCTCAATAAAACTGCACCAGCAACTGCTCTCATTTGCCAGAACTGTGGAAAAACTGCTACATTTCACAACCCTCCCAAGAGACAGGTGAACAAAGGCTACAGCTCCCTGAACGCAGAAGGAGGTGGCGGGAGGAGGCCCAGCAGCAGCGCTGCCTGATGGGCTTCCTGCCTCCTCCAAGCAAAGCCCCAAATTCCAGGGGAGACAGGTGCCTGTCACCAGAGCAGCCGTGACAGGACACCTCGGCACCAAGAAATAATCAGCCAAGCCACGCTTCTGCCAATACTGCTACATTATGCAGGTATAGCCCAAAGCAGGGGGGGTCATACTCATTTTCACCAGGGGCCACATCAGCCTTGCCATTGCCTTCGAATTGCCCAATGCAATTGCCCAATGCAATTTTAGGACTGTGTAAATGTAACTACTCCTACATTTTTGTTTGACGCCCTTGGCCTAAAGCTACTTCCTTCAAGACAAAGCAAGCTGAAGGCAAAATACATCAATCCAACACCAGAAGGTCAACTAAAAGTAAAACATGTTGGAATAAACAAGTAGGTCTGTGAGTAATATCTGGCCTCATAAATTATGGTTTTCACACAGGTGCAAACATCAGCATCATTTTGCATTTGTACTACTTTATTTCTGGTATCTGCCATCTGTCCGTCACTATTTAATAATAAACCAGCTGACCCATAGCCTCAAAAGAAGAAAGTGTTATATTGATGTAAAAAATAATAACAAATCAAGCCAACAAATATTAAAAAAACATAGATTTTTCTATACTCTGTCAGTTTAATATTTAGTATTATTATTAGTCCTCCTCTAGACTACAAAGCAGTTTTTGATACAGTGTTTACAAAATTCACATTACAAGAAAATATTTCCAAATCTCAAACTCAGAGACCAAGGAAGAAATTTTGAAAGACTTATATTTGCTGGGTATTATTTGCAAGCAAAAATTCTTACTAATATACGTTATCTGTGAAATATAAAACCAAATACAATACTGAAAAGATAAGAAATTTTATTTAGCCTTTCAGATGTCACCATTCACAGCTGTGGTCTCCTGCATCCAGTATACTCGGGAAGCACAGGGAGGGAGGACCACACTGCAAGCATCACCTTTTGAATTGCAGTTAAATGTATTTTTTGTTGTTGTTGTTTTTGGCAGCAGTATCTCAAGATCTTAAAGGCAAGATGTTGCCTTTGAATGACAATGACATGATCAACATGAGGTTAACAAGGCTATTAAAGTAAAACTCAAAAAATAAATTCTCCGTGAGCAGAGACACTCAGCTTGACGGTACAGAGTACTAATGAGCCAAAAGATTACTGAAAGCTCATTGAAAGCTGCTACAAAAAAATGCCATGAGCAATTAAGAACTAAGACAAGAAAGCAAATATTTTATTTCAATTAAATAACCAGTTGCATATGAAAAACTAAAAGAAAACAAAAAAACCCCAAACCAACCAACCCCCAAACCACCCATACACTGAGCATGTTAACCACCCACATTACAATACAATATGTTCAGTGAACTGAATGATTGTGTAAGAAACCAAACATTCCCCTTCTAGAAGAGGCAGATGATTTTAAGCATGGAATTAATCTGGCCCAAGGAACTACTTCATATGCTAAAGCTGACACATACAAACTACTATATACTGTTGATTTAAGTGGAGATACAGTAAAATATAGCTTTTAGATAAAGAATGGAAACAACAATTTCCACAGTCATTTAGCTCTTCTATTAAAAAAACTAAATAGTGAAAATTATATAGTACAGTCCTCAACAGTGAAATTAATTTCCTTGTGATATAATTTCAAATCGTAAAGTAAGTGATGTGAAATAACTTTAATTCAGATATATAGTTTTTCCAAACTGTGTAACAGTATTAAAAAAACCCAAACATTTTCCTCTCTAAGTAAAATTACTTTACCATGTATTGTTTTATTTGATAAACCCATCCAGGTGCAAACTTACAGGTGACACAATAAAAGGCTGCATTTTGCATTCTAAACTTTTGGTTCTTTCTTTGTGCTCCACAACTTTATTATGAAAATGGAAGCTATAGGTAGAATGACAATAGGCTCTGAAAGGGTATAGAGCACTAAAACAGAAAAACTCCCTCAATTTGTTTCTAATCTCATCCCTTGCAAGTTCTTCCAACTGTATTCAACTAATGGCATTGTACTTTCATTCATTCGAAGTCTGAAGTTGTGTGGTGTTTGCTTGTTTGTTTTAACACATGTACTCCCTGGAAGATGCAAAGACTGTTTACTCACTCCCCGGGAAAGGTAAAAACCACCTCTGTTGCTTTGCAACTCACACTTCAAAGAAAAAAGCTTAAGCCACATGTTTCACAAAGCAAGCAGGGTAAACAAGCCCAATATTCAAATATGCAATTACGTGTATATGCAAAGAAATGCATATGAAAATATTCATTTGCTATTTACAATTAAAGACAATTATTTTCTCCCAAAATAAGCTTTACATTTTTTTTTTTTTTCCCCCTCCACAAATGGATCGTAGAACCATTTTGGTCGGAAGAGACCCTCAAGATTATAAATTCTAACTGTTAACCTTACACTGGCACTACACCATGTCCTTAAAACCCTCATCTACATGTCTTTTAACACCTCCAGGGATGGTGACTCCACCACTTCGCTGGGCAGCCTGTTCCAACGCCTGACAACCCTTTCTGTGAAGAAAATTTTCCTAATATCCAATCTAAACCTCCTCTGGTGCAAATTGAGGCCATTTCATCTCGTCCCATCACTTGTTACTGGGGAAAAGAGACCAACCCCCTCCATGCTACAACCTCCTTTCAGGTAGTTGTAGACAGCGATCAGGTCTCCCCTCAGCCTCCTTTTCTCCAGGATGAACAGCCCCAGTTCCCTCAGCTGTTCCTCATCAGACTTGTGCTACAGACCCCTCACCAGCTTTGTTGCCCTTCTCTGAACTATTCAGACTATGAAAAGTTACGTTAAGTAGCTCTACTCAACCAGCCAGCATTAAGCGTGAATTCTGTAACTGTTTGTGACACAAGACTCCACGGGAATTCTTAAGTACTAACAACATCTCTATGTGCAGCATCTGAAGTTAAATTATGACTAAACTAACAAACTCTCATGCAATGACTCAGGCAAATGCCAAGCAGGATGCTTTGGGAAACAAGATACCCTAAGTTTCCTAAGAATCCTAAAAAATTGTACTAGAAATTCAACAATCCAGATGGAACAACATGGTGTTCAGCAACCCTAAAGCCAAAGCTGTCTCCAGAAGACTGATTAGACCCTTCCACATTTAGTTTCCCAAACTCAGCAGATTCCGGATTTCTGTCTCCATGGTAAGCCAAGTGCAGTTTCAGGGTTTTATCTCTTGTAAAAGTAACACCTTTTTATACAGCTATATATTTCAAAATACAGACTTAGGTAAAGGTTCTATAAATTACTGGAATGGAAGTTCACACTAGAAGACTTTGACAACAGCTTCTGATCATCCCTTCCTTGTATCACCACCACCATGTCTATTACAAGACAAACCCTCTGATGTTTGCCTTTGTGAAACTGTCTCATGACAGGAACACCTGAACATGCTTCTACTACATCAGGATGGAAGAAACCTTTAAAAAGCAGGCTCCCAGAATCAATAACCAATATCCAAATGTGAGGACCTCCTACTTCAGGAAAGGTAGTGCCAGGGATGTAGATTAATAGTTGCAATGAGTCAAATCTCATCTGCGGGTGAGGTCTTACTTGCCCCAGTTATTAAAATATATTTGATTTCACAAGAAGGCAAGTTTTGAAAGAACTGAACTGCAAAAGAACACCAGGTCTCAACTGAGAAAATCCATAATTAGTTAAAGCATTAAGATTTTTCAGATAAGAGAATAAGCTCAAACTAACCCACTAGAAGCGCAAATCAGAGAATTATTACCATGCTACTGTGTACACTTCATAACCTGTAGAGCAACTAGGAAAGAAAATGAACAGCAAAGCATTGGGCCAAGAAGTGGAAAAAGTATTCATTGAAAAAACTGTCCTAACTTTCCTCATAATTTGGGCAGATCTTCATTAAAAGGCATGTCTGTCTACTGTCAGATCTATATCTGCAGTTCAGTACAACTGGAGATGCCCTGATCTTATATTCTTGTATCCTCTGGTAGGCATCTTCAGGGTATCAGGCTAGACTGCTTAAACCTCATAGAGCCATCTCTTACATTCTTATTCATGAGAAGTCAGCAGTTCAGACTGAACAGGTGCCATCTTTTCTCAAAGCACACTGTCATTTTTTTTGTTTTGCTCCTTACAAGTGTCCTGGTTTCATTAAAAACAAGACCAGTTTCTCTTTTAGTGGATTTTCCTTTCAGCTAAGTTCTTCTAAGTAACTGCACTTTCCTGAAGTTAGCTGCATATTTTTTCTTGGACACTGTGCTTGGTGCTGATGAGATGACATGGAATGCTGAAGAATCTCATGTTTAAATTTATTACTATGGTAACCAAGGTTAACTGATAACAGGACATATTTGCCAGGAGGGGCAGACAGAACAGGTGACTAAAACTGACCAACTGAGTATTCCATCCCATAATTGCCATACACCCTATATAAGATGGAGATCACGAGGTCTCTCTCTCTTCGACCATGGCCGACATCTAGAGAGGATCCTGCCTGTCTGCCTGCCTGCAAGCTGAGGCCAGGCCCTGCATCCCTGAATCCAGTTCTGGTTTGCTGTGAAGTCCTGCCCATGGCTTCTGGGTGCCTGCTCTGCAGCTGCTGCAGCCACGCCAGCTCCTCACGGGAGGCGTTAAACGCTGCTCTACCCCAGGGCATTCAAGATTGGTTTTGTATATTTTCTCTATTTATCAGTAGCACTAGTAAAACCTTTCAAAACTTTTCCAACTTGCAAGACTCCTTCTAACTTGAAGACTCTCTTCCCCATCTTTCTATCACCTTTTATGGCAGGAGGGATTAACAGAGGGCATCTGCTGTGGTTTATTGCCGCTTTGCTTTAAACCTTGACAACAAGACAGTAAGTTCAAAAGTATATGAGGGTTTTGAGTTACCAATTTGTACTATTGTCAGTCTATCCAAATAAAAATACATGCATCCCTGCCCTCACACTGATTTTGCTGCGTGCATAGACAATTAAATTGGTGAAACTAGCCACAAATAAGCTCCGTAATTACTTTGTGGGCGCACTGTGCATCCTGTTGTCAATTTAAGTTACACGATTACATTTATTTCAAGGCAAATCTTAAACTATTTTCTTAACCTGTTCTATTCTCTATAAATTCTATAAAATATCTAATTTATTTACCAAAGGATTATTGACCTGGTTATCATGCACTGACCCTAAGTACAGGAGAATTCACAGACAGAGTATTCACGGATTTACTCTGTTCCTCTTCCCTCTTGGCACAGGAAGGCTTGTGATGACTCAAGGCAAAGACGCTCATTTAGTAAAAAGGAAGCATTAGACGCCTTGAGTAAGACCTAATCTGATCTAAGGAACCATAATTTTCTGCCTAAAACAACAGACCCAAACAGCATCCTTATGATTTTGGAAGCACGAGTAATGTGCAACTTTTCCATTTCAATTGCCATATCAAACCTGACTGCCTACAACTGTTATTCCCTAGTGAAGAAACAGGTAAGTTACCAGAAAGCTTTTAGTTTTTAGCTACACTGCGGCTCTGAAATGAAATAACATGTCCTATACTATTTGTTGCTGCTGCTTCCCACCTTGAAAAAGTCTTCAAAATTTAAGACAGGTCTTAAGCAGCATTTCGTTCACTTCACCTTTGTGTAAAGGAAATACTTTTAAAATTCAAATTAGGCAAAGCAACAAGTCACAAGAACACCGCATCAGTAAGTGCTAAGAAAATTGTTTATAAGGTGGCACAAAATATTTTTTCACATCTTTTTCAGATAGGTTCTAAATTATTTTTTCACTTAATACGTGAAGAACTGTTTCTTAATATAATTCGAAAAAAATTGAAACCTCCACTTTAGGTGTTAAAACAAGGTAGAAAGCTGAAAAGCTCCCAAACTACTCAAACTCTGTGCAAGTCATCACTGCCCTCAACCTGAAGACAATGCCTCTTCACAAGTATAGAAACCCTACTGTAAGAGAAAAGTGAAAAATAGATTCTGAAGTTTATACCAAATAATATGCTTGCAGAAACAGTCCTCACTCTAGTCTTCATTTTAGGAAGGTTTCACCATTCTTTATATTCCTCTGCTTGGAGTACACATAAATATGATCAGTAACAATTGCCTCAAAAGTAGTAACTTTTAAGGTCAGAATCAGTAAGATTTCAACAAAGTGAAAAACAGAAAAGCACCCAGTCATGCTCAGTATGAGCGTACACACTAAACAAGCTTATGCCTTCCTGAAGAGCAGCAGTTAAAGAGGCCATTCACAGAGAGCATCCCTCAGAACCTCTCTATTTCAGGTTAAAGAACTCTGGAATATAAATTAAGTATAAATGGAAGACTCAGGATTCATGTGTATATCTGATACATTGGAGGAAAAAAAAAAGAAAAATCTATGTTTAACTCATTTTCTACAGGTTTGTAGCTAACATCTGCAATACATTAATTTTACCTGCTGTCAGTAAAGACATGCAAGAAACTGAAAATGAAAAAAGAGTAATAATTTAAACTGCAGTAAAACTACACCTTGTTTAGACAATTCTACTATAAAAAGGGTATAAACGCTGCCATTTTTCAGTCTGCTTATGAAGAGATTGTATATGTCATGTTTTAATCTTTCTATTACCAGTTGGATTTTCTGAACAGAAAATTTATTCCTTTCCCCAAAGTTTCATCTACCTTTATTTTTTGCCTAGATTTACCTATTCCAATTCAATGTGAATGTGAAAACAGAAAGATTCTAAGTGTTTCAAGGTCTAGAATTCTACAAGTTTTTCTTCCCCACGGGTGTTCATAAAACACTTACTCAGAGAAAATTCTGAGCAAATTTATTTTTGTGTTATCCAAATAACAACACAGTCAATATATTTATTGTGTTCTCATGTACAGAACATCACCTTTAGTAGAATTTCAGTTCAAAGACTGTTTCAAAACATGGTTATTTGCAATTATAAAAGGTTTTCAAAACCACAAAATTGTTTGGAAACTAAAAGAATACAACCACCTTTGCAACCTTTCTCATCTAACATGAGTCAAATGAGATATCAAAAAGAGCATGTAATAATACAGAATATACATTTAGTTATACATCAGTGATCAAAGGTGTACAGATAATGTCAATATCACCACCACCATATACTTATTTTGATAAACTTAAAAAAATATATATTACAATAGCATATAATGGTTTAAGATTTCATAAGCATACACTCAGCGAGTTGTAACACCCAATAGTGAAGATACAAGAGGAAAAATAAAAAATCCCTTAACAAGGATTTGGAAATAAAACTTTAAAAAGCTTTTGCAAAAATCGCTCTTCCATTTCCTGTGGGAACGACATGACTCTTGTGCCACCTACAGCAGCTTCTATGCCCCATTCTGGCCACTTCTCCCACAAGCTTTCATGATTTCTCTCATGTAATTCCTGCTGTCCGGAACACCCACCTTCCTTCTCCTGAAGTCCCATTCTAAGATCCACTTCTGCAACAATGCCTACAGAAAGAGTAGGCAACTAAAACACTCATTCATGGCATTAACAACCCACCAAGCATCAGCTTTCACTGCACACACTGCACAGCACAGTGTTCGTCTCACTTTACCTTTCTTACTACACCGTAACGATCTCTCCCTCAGTGCATCAAATCTACAAGTGGAGGTTTAATATTTAAGAATCTATTTAAGAATCACTTTGGAGAAATAGTGTCTACTGTGTTTGAGAGTGCTAGATGAACCTCTCAGAGCTCACAGAAAGGAAAGTACATTCAACACTACAAATACTCCATTGTGCCCTTGTGCATCTGTGGTACATGCACATGTGGAGTGGACATAAACAGAAAAGAGCAGCCTGTTTAATTTTCTTAACACTGTAATAGATTTTAATCCTCTGCTGGCTCACCTGAAATTTCTCATAAAAATTACTTATGAAACTGAACTAGAAAGGTGCATTTAAGTGTTCTTTTTTCTTTCCTTTTGTTTTAAGAAGCCTTCTACTCTAAACTCCTTATATCTCTGAAAACCTGGATTAAAATTAAAAGCACTGAAAGTCTATAGGAAATGTTTATGTTTACACAGGTCAAGGTTTATCAAGACTATGTTCACATCTCCTATTAAACAATTATATTTCTGGACAGCCATGGAGACAGACTTGAAGCAATGACACCTTTTTGAAAGTCTGAAGTGTGGTTTTTTTTTTAATTAAAAAGAAAATTTAGCATATCTGTTGCTTACACATATTAAATGCAAGTCCGTCATGAGGTAGTATTACTGACCTTGAGGTAACATGAACTTCAAATCATGCTTTTCAGTCTTCCATATATTTCTACATGCCAACTCCATATAAAAGTGAAATATTTTACAGGCTAATTTATTTAATAATAAGCAGAGCTTCAGTAATGCCAATGTAGTTCTAACATAAAATAATGCATTACCAAGGGAAAAAATGTTTAAGAAAGGTTGGGTTTGTAACTTTGTGTCATTACAAATGGCAGAAATACCTAAATTAGAATACCTGAGCAGACAAACAAGCTGCACAAGGCATTTTCAGAAACAAAAAAACAGTTGAAGATATAAAGTGTAAAACCATAACAAAAACACTGTGGACACAACATGTAAACACAAGATATAATTCATAACCCAATTTAAGTTACAAATATAATTCTTAAAAATGAAAAAAATCAAACCCTGGCAAGCATATAGCTGAAGTTTACATGTACAAACTCCCTAAAATTAAAGCACTTGCCACTGAAAACACATTCACAGCTTAAATCTAAATGAATCCCTCCCTCTCACGTATTTCACGTGCTTGAAATTATCTCAGTATTGAAAGGGGAAAAAAAAAAGAAGCTTATTCAACTTACATCTTTTTCTGACCGATGTGGGAACATCGATGACTGGCTGTAGTACATGTTTTCATCATGGTAGTCACCATCAACCCCCTCTACAAACTTCTTCCTTGAAGCACCAAACATGCTGTTTGTCACCTAAATAAGAAGAAAAACTATTATATACGATATATGACTTGGTTTGCTACATACTTATAATCATATATATTTTAAATATATGTAAGGATTGTTAAAAAAATCTGTTTCTAAACATTTGAAAATTTCTCTTTAACAGTACTTTCTGTACATTGCTAAGATAATGGTTCTTCCAACTGGGCTTTTCATCTGACAGAAACTCCTATTTCAGAAAGAACTGGGGTAAAGGAGAGATGATACGCTTCATTTTTTGGAAGTGTGTTCGTTTGTTGGTTGTTTTTTTCAGCCTCATAACCTCTCACTCAGGTATATTTAAAATTACATAGTGTCAGATAACAAAACAATTTCTCAAATTTTCTGCTCCTCCGGTAAACACTTTTCATCTAAAAGACGAAAGTTAAGGTATGTCCTTTGGAGCTCAGCTACCTTAAAAGAAACAACAAAAATGAAAAAGTAAAGAAAAAAAAAAAAAAAAAAAGGAAGAAAAAAAAAAAAAGCTGTGAAATCACTCCCATGTCTCAGCCCCACAACTTTGGAAAAGCAGCTTTCTACTCAACCCTGCACACTCAGAGACATGATTGAGTAAGAGAAGCTCAAGCTTAACCACACTTAAAAATCTCATCACAGACTGACAAAGTTACTGCAGACAGCCCATTAAAAAATCACTAGGTTTTGTTTTGTCCTTACAGAGGTGCAGACACACACAGACAGAGCTGCTAGGCCAGAAACCGGAAACTGAAAAAACAGCAACCACACAGCTGGCCACAGAACCTTAACTGAGCAGAAAATTTAATCCTGCAGCAAGATCATCCGACATCATCATAGCATCTACCATATGCAGTGCATTTTTATACACCTGACTCTCTTATTTATGTGAAAATACACACACTTCTGTTAAGTTTCTGATCTATCTGGCCATGAAACGCTACCACAGCACAGTGTGGGCTAACCAAGTCCTGTTTTAACCCAACAGGTTAATGTTCAAACCAGCCAAATGGCACATACTGGTCAGCACCGAGCGACTCGCCCCATTTCTTGTACCATATGGGGAGACTGAAGAGAGAACAACTAACTGGATGGTAACCAACCCCGAACTATGGCCCTACCTTACATACCTTCCAATGGATCTTTAACATCTTGAAACATACAGAAGCTAAATTACAGTTAGCTTATCAAATGTGCTGAGATTTACTGTCTTCACTATTGACAGCACTGGCTAAGCTTAAAAAAAAAAAAAAAAAAGTATTTAAAGAGTCATTTTACACTACCTTAGGCTCATGCTTGAAATTGAAATTTCAAAGCCTTTATTCTGGTTGGCTGCAAAGAGTTACTGTCAGCTTGAAATCCTCTTATCCCGACTGACACAAAATTACTCCGATATTCCTCACAGTGTGGCTTATTCAAATTTCCCCTTTACTGATGAAGATTTCTAGGCAGTGTTTAATAACATGGGTGCTCCTCTACTAGTGACAGCTTAACCCCGTGATTTCCAAGTCACAGGAGTTTTAAGTGAACACTGAGATGCGTTTAATACAGCTAGAATCACAAAATTGCCCTAAAACATTACATTCATCCAAACAAAAGTCTATTCCACTAGTCTTACAAGAGGGTTTCAGGTATTTTGACTACTGATGTCTCAAAAGCAATTTATAATCTGTTACCCCCATGCAAAGGCATGTAAAGGTACTGCGCACCTTCTCCAGATGAAACTTGTCTTTCATGATATTTACAAAAATGTGCAAATATGAGGTCCCAAACTGCTCGAATGCATTCAGCTGACTTTCACACTTGTAGTGCAGCTTTCATTACACTATAAGCATATCCTACTGTGCTAATCCCCTTACAATGCAATTATCACCTACCAGATGGGATGGAGCATTTAACAGGCTAAGGGGATTATCTTGTCCTTTGCATTGCCTGAGTAAAGTGCGGAGGGACCAGCAGTTGCCTTTAACTGCTGTAAAAAGGATTGTGAAGTGCTTTGGTTGCAGCTACCCCAAGAAATGAGGAGAAGCTGCATGTCTCAACCAACAACTGCTCTTGAGAAGGTACAAAGCAACTTCCCACAAGTCCTGAAGAATATTTTGGTGCTCCTTTAAAAATACCTAGGACAAGAGAATATTAATTTTTTTGCCACATAACCTTCTCTTGTGATATATCATCAGAATAACAAAATTTAATTGTGGTAGAAAGCAAGTCACTGACACATACACATTCTGTACTAATGTAATACCTAACCCTGAGCTACAGTACAGGAACTACATAAGGGGGAAAAAGCAATCCTGTCTTTGACCCTGCAGCTTTTGATCTTATTTCCGCCAAGGTTTACACATGGCTGGTTACACACACACTGGAAAGATTTCTGAGTCAGTGGGGTAAGGTCAGAGCTTTCAGTTTCAAAATATATGTTTAAAGCCGCTTCAGGAAAGCTGGTATGTCCGAACATGAAGTCTATGTACTGAAAAGCTGAAAGATATTTTTTAAAATGTCCACTAAATTTGTTTAAAATATTAGTTTAGGGCCACTGTCTTATGCAATTATCAGTACAGGAAATAATCAAGATTATGCCCTGAAGACTGATGAATTGCACTTTCATTTATACGGAGTCTTACAAGAGCACGGTTATAACGGAGTCTTACAAGAGCAAGGTTATAAAAAAGAAAAAAGGAAGAAAATTTTTAATAATTAGATAGATGAAACATTAATATTTATATCGGCAACCCACATTTCTAGGTGGTACCTAACTGAAGAACTCCAGAGAGCAGAGCATGCACTGCAGGCTGCAGGGGAAGAGGGGAAGGCCGGAGGAGCCCTGCCTGGAACCAACTGCATCACTGGGCCTGACTGCTCCAAAAACCTCCAAAAACGTTTCGCAGAGACCGATGCTTCTGCACAACAGCATTTTTGTAAGCCGTCCTGCGTCGCTCAATGCTGCCAAGCGAAGCAGCTGCATGCAGCGCTCAAGCTGTCCACGCTCCCACCGAGGGAATGCTGGAGGGCATTCTGGCAGCCGCCTGCACCCCTAACAGGGCTTCACTCCACCAGAAAGAACCGCCACTTGTTCTCACGGTGAACCGCAGCAGAGAAACGTGGTGTTGCAATCCACACCGCTACCCAGCCCCGGTACAAAACTAACAGCACGATAAAACGAGGCAGCCGCTAAAGACCAGTAACTGAAAGGGCAGGAACTGGGACTAAAGACAGAAGCTGCTGCTGTGGTAGCCTGGCTGCTCACTTCTCGCTTGTTCTCAGGCTGACATCAGCCCCCAATTTATCTACTTCCCAGTAGTCGCTGGTGACAGTAAACAGCTGGCAAACTTCTCAGTCAGAGCACCTATCCCAGTGCGCGCTTCTATAATATTACAGCAGGTTTACACAATGACAGTGTCAGATGGTTGCCAAGTTAGCAATTGGCATCTTCCTATCCACATCCACTTATGCCAGTATTCACTAACATATTCATTAGTCAGCCATGCTACAAGTGTATGCACAGATAATGAAAAAAACACCATCGCAGTGCTATTTTTAAGAAGGTGTGAGAATAACTGGGGCTATGCCAAACACGGGCAGATCTGCAGATGGAACCTTCTTGCTTATTTCTTAGGACAAGAAGCCACTAGGAAACCTCATACAAAACAACTGCACCTCTTTTTTCATAGACTGATAGATCAGTGTCCAATCAGCTACAAAAGCAAATACAGCAAAGTTCATGCAGCATTTATAAATACATTTAAACCCTTTAGAAAGTAACAGTGACCTGAGGTTTTGTACCTTCACAGGGTCTAGACCGATGAGATGAAAGGCAGAAACAAGCTCTTGTATTTAAGTTTCTTATTCATACATATATACCTATATACACACACATTTATGCGAACGCAACCTCACCTAAGTGCTGCTCCAGTTGTACGGCAATTTTATTAAGTAAAGAACTCCTGTCTACTCAGCCTAATTTCATACAGATCCCTCTCCTAATCCTGCAACTACCTTTCCTGTTCTACTGTGGGAACTCAGTCCTCTGTTGCACAAGACACATTGGCAGTGCAACTGTTCATTAGAAATATAAAAATGGTGCACTTCTGTCAATTCATCCTTCAGCATTATACTGCAAAGTACTTACCATTCCCACTGGTACACCCGTGTACCAATATTATTAGAAAATATTCATGGTAATTGAGGAAAGCAAGGAGAAACATGTTAGGATGGAGTTCAGAGAACTAACCAGCCACAAACCCTGGCCAATTCTGACCAGATGAAAAGTGCTTCTTTCAAAGCACAAGGCCATCATGTTTAAAAATCAGATTTGCCCACAACTTCAAGTTAACACTAACCAAGCAAAATGCAGTCACAAACCTGGCAAGACCTTTAAATACTTCTGTGGAACATTTCCTGTGACAACCACCACAACAGGGCAACTAAAAGCACCACACAAATTTTAAGATCTTGAAGCACCTAATAAGCAGTTTGCTGCAGTCACTGACCCTCATTCTTCAGCTGAGTACATAACATAAAACAACCAACAATACTTATTTAATTTTATTTTTTGAAAACAGATTTAAAAAAAAAAAAATCATTTTCATTACAAGAAACACTGCAGTATAGCATATTTCAGCACACAAATTTTTGTTTGTTAGCCATAACTGGAAATACGTTATTGACACAAAATGTGTAAGGAAATTTATTAAAAATTTTGTCATCTTAAGCTGCAAAAAGATCTTCTCTATAATCGCTTATAGAATGATGCTATAATGGTATATTAAATTAGTGTAACAGCCTGAAGCAAATTACAGTACTAAAATATGAAAACTAATTATGTTTCTGTTTTGCAATATTACTACAGGTAGTGCCCAAGGAGAGCTCACTCATGACATCAATGTAGCCAACTCTAAACTAAGAGGATACTATAAAATCTCCCTGGAGAATGAATATTTTTAATTTTGCATAGAGCAGAAAAATCAGTTGTTGCATTACAAATGATTAAACTCATCATCTTAATGAGGGCTGAAAACTATATAGAGTAACACAAGTTAAAAAAAATAAACCACTTCAGGATTTTTAGGAATATCTCCCCTTTCCTGCTCCTCCAATGACTATGGTATTCGTCAACATGCACACTGCCATTATATGAGAGCAATAAGAAGCTGTAATCTCAGTCTGATGCTACAGAGCTTCTACCCATCTGTATACTAAGGCTTCTGATGCTGCTGTTTAGATCTTAGCAAGCAAAGTTAATAATTTACCCTATTTTTCTCTTCTGTTACAAATGAATATTTTCACATAAGGTAACATCTTTGCATATCCAAAGTATCTACAAAAGTGGCCCTGAATCAGCCTTCCAGTGAGAAATAGGTATTTAAAAAAATAAGTGTCTATGAAAAATCACATGCTGGCAACCACCAAATCAGTCTGCAATTTAAGTCAACATATAGAAACGTTTATAAATATGTAAAGGGTGAGTGTCAGGAGGATGGAGCCAGGCTCTTCTCAGTGACAACCAACGATAAGACAAGGGGCAATGGGTACAAACTGGAACACAAGAGCTTCCCCTTAAATATGAGAAGAAACTTCTTCCTGGTGAGAGTGCCAGAGCACTGGAACAGGCTGCCCAGGGAGGTTGTGGAGTCTCCTTCTCTGGAGACATTCAAAACCCATCTGGACACCTTCCTGTGTAACCTCATCTGGGTGTTCCTGCTCCAGCAGGGGGATTGGAATAGATGATCTTTTGAGGTCCCTTCCAATCCCTAACATCCTGTGATTCTGCGTGATTCTGTGAATTTGGAATTCCATCAGTTGGCAAAAGATAACAAACACTGATTTATTTTATAGTAAAACCTGCTACTGTTTATGATCTTATTTCTCAGTGTCAAAGACACACCATTCAACAGAACTGAAACACACACAAGGAAGACAATTCAAAGATTAGAAAGACAGCAAGGGATCTGCAAAAGTGACCAGGGGAGCCAATGACCTGGCACTCCACTTGGAGCAGCTGTAGGGAGAAAGCAAGAAGATGCCAAGTGTGTTCTACCTTATTTAGTGATGTGACCTGAGGAGAAGCAGAAGCATCTCCTTTGTAAACGTGGCAACAAAGTCACAAGTCCTGACTAACAGCACACATATGCATACCCACACACATGCTGTAAAACACATAGCTGGATTATCTGTCAAACACATGGTTTAAGGATTTTGTCAATCAGGAACAACTATTACTTGTCTGAAAATACTACTAATAATATTTACTCAATAAGAGTGGGAAAAAAACCCAAATACACACCCAAAACAAACCAAACTAACGTATCACCCTCAAGAGCCTATCCAAAATGTGAATATATTTACCCACCCTCTCTCTTCTTGATACTTTTAGTCATTTGTAGTATTGACAGTCCATTCAAGTCTAACAATGGTTCTACATCCAATTTAACATAGCATTTCTGATTGCTATTGTAAAATGCCACACAGTTGGCTGTACAATGCCCTTCAACTGTAAAGTTTCACCATGAAAGATGATTGCATTTTAGAAAGACATGACAATTGTGCCTCATGTTGTCTCATACTTTTAAATTCAATACTATTTTTTAGTTTTAACTAAAAATTGGTTTTCGAATTTAACATTGCAGTTTGCCATATGGACTGTATTAGTGCTTTTGAAGTATTTTGCTGCAAACAAAGCAAGTTTTGCTGTATTTCAGGAATTACCCTTTCATATCAAATTAGAATAAGATATCCTCTAATTCAGGAAGTTAATATATTTTTATTTTATCTCCAGTATCATTCCTGGGCTTGCCTTTTTTTGTTGCTTTGTGGTGTGTTTTTTTTTTAATAAAATAAATAAAAAAGTACTTTACCCAGTTAGAAATCGTAGATCTACTCAGATGCACTCCAGAGAGTTCCTTAATAGGGCATATGCAATGGTAAAGCCTAAACTTTAAAAGATTAGGACATCAGCTACTACACTAAGTTCTTCAGAAATAACAAAATCATATCATTCCATCCAGCCCTGAGAGAAAGAAGTTGGAACTCGGCATTTTCCTAAACACCGTGATACTCAGAGCAAACTGATAAAAATGTAAGTTCTGCATTCAGTAGAATTATGCTGCAGCAAATTCTGCATGTGGCCAAACTCGCATTATAGTAAGTGCAGCCTGAAACCTGCATCACTTAACTGAGAAACGAACCCATAAAATAAAATCATACTGAGCAAATTGTCCTTCTCTAAGGCTTAGAACTGTGACAGATTCTATGCATTTCTCATGGAGGCAAAAAAGGTAATAGTGAGAAAAAGCCAACAGCTAAAGAAAATTGCACTTGCTCTTCTAAAAACTCACTTCTGTATGAAGTTGTAGAACTAGTTATAATTTACATAACTTCAGCCAAAACCACGAGGGGTGCAAGAAAACAAGGCGAAGCAGATATAGGGAACAGGAAGTTTCAGTCTGAAAAGATGGTTGAAATTTGTATAAGCAACAGAAAAAAGGGGATTTCAACAGGAAAATTCCAGTCTGCTGTCAGAGTACTGGTGCTATCAACTCTCTCTTTACTGTATTCCCCTTCTGCTAGAATGTACCAGAACAGGACAGTTGTTTTGCTAGCATATGTTCTATGATACGTATATAGGCACGTAGCAGAAAAAATGTCCTCAAGGGACATAAACGCACTCCTATAAAGAGATTTAAGCAGGTTAAGTGATAATCAGACAGGCAGTAAACCAAGTTTGGAATTCTAACACCTAAATTCATCGAATCCCCAGACAGGATAAACACGTAAAAACTGCAAAGAAGTTAAGTATTGTTCTTGACTGAAAGCTCAGAACAGCTTAAGGAAAACAAAGAAACAAAAAACAACAAACAAACAAAACAAACCACCACCCTTTAAGAGGATTTCATTCTTCATTGGTGTTCATTAGTCATCATATATTCACAAAACCTATTTTTAAGCGCAATAAGAACAGCAAGTTAACTAAGACAGACTAAGTAGGTTGGCCTTCAGCTTTACAATAAAGAGATTTGCTATGCTAAAATATTTCTCCTCTACAAAGAGTTACAGCTTTAATATCAACATGAGACACTCCGCTATCTCTGATGTTTGGTTATCACTGCTGGCTACTCAAAACCTTCCTCCACATATGACAGACAACTCAGATGATGCAGACATGGACCAACAGAGCTTAACCTGGAAAACAAACCAGGTGCTAATCTAGTCCAAGCTCCAGTATTACAGAAATTATATGAAAGTTTCATAAACAAGGAACATCTCAGAAACCTTTTATGTCGATAAGTCCCCTAAGAAGTTACAAAAACAAAGGAAAACCCTTGCTGGACCAACACACAAACCCTATTTTACACTGAAATAAAGTGGTAACCATTTTTCTGAACTATATCCACTGCAACTAGCACATTAGTAGCTGATACTCCTCACAAGAGAGAGTCCTTAACTGCTCTGCAAGCAGCTCCCTGCTACAACTTAAGACAGTGAGAAAACCTATTTGCCCATGTGGAGGACAGATGCGTATTTGATTGTTAACACCACCGCAAACAAAGGGTCTACTTTTTGGTACTTCACAACAGGCAACTATGTGTTCCTCTACAAATTCATCTGCAAGCTTCATTACACTTCCTGTTTTTAAAACATCTGGACATTTAGTGGCACGCCACCCTAATGTAACAGTATATAATACTTAGAAGAAAAAAAAAATGTATATACTTAAGCCTCCTAAATGGTAAGACACAGTTAAAATAAAACGGCCTTAAATAAAAGTGGCACACGAAACCAAAAGCTTGTGTACTGACAGCCAAACATCTCTGCCATTTCGTACAACTTAAAGCTTTTTAATTCACATGTAAACTGCATCCCACTGCTTCAAAACTTTGCTGAATTTCTTGCATTTGCCAAATCAGAAACTGTTACACAGAAAGCTGGTGGTGAGGAAAGAGAAAACAACACTTCCAAAGGTCTTCGGGAGGCTTTATCCCTTCACAGGACACAGAACTGCAGACTGGCAGCAGCAATGCTGGCAGGGCAGGGAGTGTCAGCATGAGGACTACAGCGGATGGGTCAGAAACACGAAGGTCATCTGGGCCTCCCAAGCAAGGGAAGATGGTCGCTGATAGCGCAGCTGTGAAGCTCCAGCAGTGTCAGGAGGTTGGTGTCGATACACTTGTCCATGAGCCAGTAAAAAGGCCATGGGCAAGCTCTGTATCACTGGGAGAGTGTTTTTTTTTCCCTTTCTCCTCATCTTGATGTGGTCCCTTGTATCACATCTAAGCACATCTGATATCATTCCACCTGCTAAGTATCCTCCAGCTTTCCCTGTAAAGTCATTACCTTACACAGTCCTTGAGCAATATTTCGTAACGGCTCCTACACATCCGAGTCAGTTGAAGCCAAAAATGCCCATTGATAAGCTTTCTAGACCTGTACTACTGTAAAATATTAAGCCTTATTAAATTATTTATGTTACAACAACTATTAAGTAGTCTTCACCTATTCACTGAACACCATCTGTTGTTAGTTCATTCACCATTTTAAAACTTTTGCACTATGTATCAGATAAAGAGAGAAAGCTTATGAACTAGAGGAAAAAGCAAACTTTGAAGTAGTTCAGACTGGGTTCACGATCTCAGGATTTAAATGGTTCCACCACATCAAATCTCTTGTACTCTGGGAGAAGAACACAGATGAAAGAATAGGACTCCTTTGACTTTTCATTTGCTTTCAGTTGAGATGCTCAGGCAGGAGGCCAGATTTCTGCATCTACGCTTCAGCTAAAAGAAGGGAAATCATCGCTCCAGCCAGGACATTTCCACGTTCATCCCATGTGGATCCTGAACAGGCTCCCTATCAGGAATACTGCAGTTACCTTCCCCTCTCGCCCATAACAACTGATTCCACTAACTTTTTAAGAGAGCAGCACTGCCTACCTATTCCTTCCTGGATACAGCCAAAACTTGCATGTTTGGTTAATCGAAAACATTGTATTTTAAATAAGCCCTGTTTCCCAAGCATTTCCTGCACTTAAGCACTATACAGTCACAAGAAGATCATGATTAGATCATGCTTAATGGAGTAGCAACAGGAATAGCTTTTTTTTTTCCCCCCTCATTGGACAGAGTTTGTTGATATTAAGTAAATTAGTACTAGATCCATTTCTAGTCTAGCTTTCACCAGGGAAAAGAGGAAAAAAATAAGGTATATGGTTTGGTTATTTTCTATTGTTCAGGGATCACAAGATAGAGGACAACTGAAAAAGAGCACAACTAATTTTTAAAGATTTTTCTAGCAGTACCTTCACACACGGAGTATTTAAAGTAAGCTGCTGACCATTTGTTTGAAGCATCCTCAAGAAAGAGGCAATAACACTATTTCTACTTTACGCTGTATTTTAAGGAGGACAAGGTACCTTTTGATTTGGGTTTATTTTTTTTTCCAGAGGTATTCTAAAAATAGAAATAGCTGAGAACATTCTGGCCAAAAAATTCATTCTACACACAGAGCACATCAAACATCTTGTCTTACCTTAAAATACAACTGGAAAATTCAAAACATTAAGTATGTTTAATATACTGAATCCTTGAAGAGAAAGAAATATTTATGAGCTGCCACAACTTGCTGGCAGCATACTCGCTTCTCAGTGACTCTCCTCCAGACTAATGGTACGTTCTGCAAAAGGAGAAACATCTCCCAAGAGCACAGACAGGTCAAAGTTAAATTCATGTTTGGCTTTTGAGCGTATCCTCCTAAAACATACTTAGGAGGGCCTGTGACTCTTCAGGGCAAACCCAAAAATGCAAACTTAAAATTAGAGATTCCTATGCTTTGGCTACTTTTTTCTTTTTTTTAAATTAAAGCCTTAAGATGCTTTAGGAAGCACACTTCTCAAAATATTTCAGGGCCTGTTTCTTGTAACCACCTGACTATGCAGCCAGGCTATACTGTGATTAAAGATGTACCGGATTCAGCCATAAAATAAAACATGACAAAACAACTCTGGTGTTTTTACATCATATCTAAAGAACAAGGACACAGTCTCAAAAGCAAAAATTACTGAATTTATTTTAAATATAATGAAAAAGTATCACAACTTTTTAAAAACTTTAAACTGCTGAACTACAATTCTGCATTGATTTTTTATTATTTAAAGCATGAATTAATTTTAGTAAAAAATATTCAGAGTTAGATACTATTTCATGCTGCAAAAGATAAACTGGAGACTCTGAGATACCTACCGCGCTATCACAAATACAACCAGTAAGTAAAATTAAGAAAGCAGTAAATGCACCTATCATGTCTTTCTACTGTACTAATCTTCCACATGTTTCATCTAAACCTCTTCAGCCATTCTGTTCTCCATTAAGGTTGTCAAAAATGAATTAATCTAGCTATGCACTCCCTCATTTAAGCAGGTAGACTCCAGTCAGACTCCCATATCGTAAAACTTTGGCTCAATATGCACTGCAAACTTTGTTCAAATATCAGAAAGTGAAATACCATGTCATTTTTCATTTTAGAGAAACTCCCCTCTGAAGCAACAGACTTTATGCCATAACATTTTAAAACCGAGCTACCCCAAATTGGCAGTCTAAGCTCAGACTGCCAATGTTGCTTAGACCTGGCCCAAGTCCCAGACATGGGATGGTCCCCCCCATCTCACACCTTTCCCCACAGTTTCTCAGAAAACAGTCACATGTATTTAGAGCTCCAAGAAAAAAAAAATGTATATACCACCTCAACAGCCTGGTGAAACACGCAACAGGACATTACTTCCCGTTATTCTGCTCTCATTAAAAATAAGAGAGTCGTTTTACTGAAAACGGGACTACTCAGTCTTCAGCTAACGTATATAGCCTTGCTGACAAAGAAAGTTTTGTAGCTAGTGCAGTGCTTGCAAACGCAAGACCTCAGATTTCAGTTTTTCTTTTCCTACAGCTGGTTTCATAAAATTCAAAAGTTATCCTCCCCAGCAGCATTACTACGCTTTCATCTGGCGTTGCAATAGCAAAACACTCAAATCAGTTTTGGTCTCAACCCATTTTACCAATGTTGGAGATGAGGAAAATACAGGGATTTAAATACACCACAATTTAAATACACCACAACCTAATGCCAAATTCTTTCCTGTCTTCTCAGGGTCAGCCAAGTCCTGGAAGAACTTCTTGCTTTTTAAGTGATACAATCCCCTCCCCACCCTGCACAATCTTGAAGCAGGACTCCTAAAAGTTTTGCTTTTAAAAAGAAACCTTGTTCCAGCATTAAGTCTTGTTCAGGAAAAAACAAAGAAGACAAATTTCTTTAGCACATTTCAAAATGTAAAATAAACTTCAGATCACTATATTTATCTATAAGTTAAATATTTATATTTATATATTTGTCGTCAAAATCCAAATAAATACTTTAAAGGTATGGATATATCTTTCTCTGAACATCAGGCTGGTGAGAAAATGAAGGGCAATACATTTCACCACAAAACTATACACTGGATAAATGGAGGCAGTTATGTGTTACTCAAATTTGTAACTATTCTTAAATTAAACAAAACATCACCCACATAGTACAGTTCTTTCAGTGACAAGAAGCGTACAATAATTAGCTCTCAAAAACTACAAACGGTAAAAGCACTTACAAATACTGAAGTATTCTTTGTGTTTGATCTCCTTCATGACTGNAAAAAAAAAAAAAAAAAAAAAAAAAAAAAAAAAAAAAAAAAAAAAAGAGAAAAAAAAAAGGTTTCCGAATCTCTGTGGTGCCAAAAGCTTTTTTTAAAAAATAAATGTATTCTTTACCACTTCGGTTAACCCTTCCTTGCTTTTCAAAAGAAAGATATCAAAAAGCTTATTGCTATAAAGAAAAACATTCCTGGAGGCAGCGTAAGTAAACAGCCCACAGAGCAGCACTGTGCACAATTCACAACTTCCAAAACCCAGCCACAGACAAAAGAAGTATGTCTTTCTAGTTCTGCCCAGCATTTATCTTCAAAAAGCTAGTTCTGAAACACCAATACTTTTAATGCACACCAGTAAGAATGAAACAGCCAAAAAATATATTCCTTATAGTGAATGGATACACATCATACTCAAAGGCTTTCTCATTCTTAACCAAAAAAAGCTTGAAGAGCTTGCTGGGTCACCCACAAGTAAGGAAAAAGCAGATAGAATTCAGAGTCACTAACAAATGATGTTTTAGGAATCTTAACTTAAACAGTTATCAAGCAAATTCTGTTGCAGAAAAACCAATTGCCTCCAAAATTGGAGACTCCCAGGAGAACCCTTTAGCACTCACTGCTGCTGAAGTACTGACCAGAATCTTGTCGAGCAGCTACAAAGAAAGGTCTAGATGACTCAAACTAAACACCTGACAAAAGCTTTGAAAGCAGAACAAGGGAAAAATAGATATACTACTGATAGTTGGTAGAAAGCAGTTTACTTAAGTGTTTGAGAGCAGGTAGGTTGTTTAGGACACTGAAATCAGTTTAAAAGTGACAGCATATCAGTTATGGGTAGCGAGAAATACAAACGTAGAACCATGATCCACTACAGTCTGCAGTTCCAAAAATTTGATGGCAAACAAGTTTTTTGGTTTTGAAGTGAGAGAGAGGCGGCTTCTACAAATTCACTGGACAATTCTTACACTAAGGGGCTGCATAGGAAGATTTAAAACAATATATTCCTTCAGTTAAAGATTCACTACAGTGTGAATCCTCACTGAGCAGGACTTTCACATGGCATACGGCTTCATCGAAGTGAAGTTTACAGTCACAGTCCTGCTCTGGGCTGGCTTGTTAAATTTTCATCCAGTTGGATCCCCGATGCAGCTTTGCTACATGGTTACACCAGCCACAGGGGTAGGACAATGTAATAGCCACAGCCCAAATTTACAGCATCTTAAAAGCCAGGAAACCGCATCTGAAGATCAAGGTTCTAGCAACTGAAGAACGGCAAGTACCCTGTTGTCCAAATTCACTTTATCGTAAGGATGAATCCTTGTACAACAGATAACACTATTAAGCAAGTACAATGTGCAAATGATCACATGCAGGGGTGGACTGAAATAAGGTGATCGATACAGCTGCTATCATAGTTTTTCCATCTTGCCCCTTCCCCAGGGGCTGCTGACAAGCTGCAGAACTCAAGCAGCAACTGAGGTACCACCGAATTACTCTTGGTAGGCTATACGGAAATTCACATAGGATTTGCTCCATGCTCGGTCCAACCGTTCCTGAAGTGAGTGCAGCAGCTCCTGGGCCAGAAGCAAGAACACAGCTGAGGGTGGTAACCACACAAACCACCCCACTTTCACTCCATAGGGTGCCAGTGCCACGCAGCACCTTTATCTGCTCAACCGCCTTTTTCGTCGGGAAAGAACAGAAACAAAAACCCAGTAAACCCATGGATCCTAAAAGATCTTAATTACTGTTACCTTCATGCTTGTCATGTCAAGTGTTAACTCTCTGTTTAAAATTTCAGTTAAAAAAAATATTGACCAATATCTGTTCATTTATGATTCAAATGCTACAATAAGAGTGCTATAATAAAATAATGCTAAAGGAAAAGAATCTGTTGGAAAGCTATGATGAACATGCAGAGAAAATATGCATGATTTGAAGCTGGCTTTTTTTTAACAAAGACAAATTTGATAAACTTTAGATTAAATGCTTAGATAGCTGTTTTGGGCGTGCGTAGACCTAGTTAAGCAGATAGAACTGAAGAGCTATAAATTTTCTTTTAAAAGATAAACTTGAAGACTTACAAGTTTCTACATTTCAGCTTATTTACAAATGAAGTAATTCTAAAAGGATTTTCAGTTTACTATGGCTCTGCAAACTTTGAAAGCATTGTCTGCATCCTCTATGTATTAATTTTTCTGGGCTTCCTGGGAAGTCTATTGTCCAATTAATTGACAAAATATTGAAATGCAACTGTTTAGGCTTTTTACTGTCTGACCAGAAAGTGCATTCTTGGTCATTTCTATTTTCCGCCTTTTATTATTTTTTTCCAGTTTAACAGCTTGCTTTCTTCTGATAAATTTCAGAGGAAAAATTACTTCAAATTTCAGTTATTTATAGTGATCCAATAAATTTCTAAGGAAGAAAAGCCAGGGCTTAGCTTAATAAGGGGAAAGACAGGAGTCCCTCTGGGAATCCAGTGACTTCCAACACCTTATCTGATCTTTTGCTCTGTATTGATGCTTCCTAATTTCTTCTCTTTAAGAGAAAAGCATGTGTGTTGTTCTCTACAAGGATTCTCCAGTTAATTTCCGTAAAGACTACTAACTTTTGTAATCAGTCTTATACTTTACATCAAAGTAGAATTTTACAGTTTGTTCCCCCATATATGTTCATAGGAACTGGCATATTCTCTAAATCAGGGTCTTTGAAATAAAACTATTAATATTTTTATACTTCATTCTTGTTCAAAGCAACAAATCTGTTCTTAAGGATTTAATACAAACAAAAAAATCCACATCTGAAAACATTCTCACAAAACCAAAAAGCTCTAAGTTCTGGTCTAAAATACCTACTTTTAAGGGAAGCAAAACATACATTAGGTATAGTCTTGTGTGAGTGGTTTCTGTAAAACTCCTTGGTATCAAAAGTGCTAGAGACTGGAAAAGAGAGGCAACAGAGAGAGAAGAGTGCACAACCAAAGCAGGTTTCTTTTACAAGATAAACCCACTTCAGTACTTCAAAAAAGAACAGAGCTGAATAGATTACTCTCAATAAACGAACGACTTTTCATCTGTGAATCCAGTATTTCAAAACAGGTCTGTCTGGTACTGCTTCATGAAGTATCAGATCTAGTACAAATGTAAATAATCAGGGCTGCACTGCCACTCCTGAATCACATGCGTAGGAGCACTGAAGCTATACCAGTCCTTACTCCCTGTGCCCCAGGTGTGTGCATTCATCTCAGTCACTTCTGGCTTTAAGAAGCGATCCTATTGCCTGCTTCGGAATAAATAAATAAATTCATAATCAAGAATAGTCACCTGCCTTCCTTCTGTCTTCCCGATACCAAGGATATATGGAACTGCAACTCCTCAAACTCCCGGTTACCAGCCTGCAGACTTCATTGCTGCACTTTAAACGCTGGCTCTCAAAGCAGAGCCTTTGCCTGTGTGGGGAACTGTAATTCCGCACTACAAGCTGCTCAGATCTCACCTTCTTTCAAGCACTACATGGGAGACTTCAAAGAAACATGCTTTGCCACAAAAATCATTCTCAGAAACTATTAGTGAAATGGCACGCTCTCCAATGGTAAACTACTTACCCAGCTTTGCTCCAGGAAAGCCAAAACAGTCTGGAGACTGCCTTGGAAGCAAAAGCAACACACTGATAAATTATTCTGAGGAACAAGAAAACAACCTGCGCCAAGCATAACTTTTTCCCAACCAATTTGGGATTCTGGGACAAAAGCACAGGAGAAAAATCCACACTCACATTTAAATCCCCAAACTGAAGCCTAACTGAGCATAACAAACAATATATGACAAACGAAAGGAAAAACTCTTCAAAATTACTTCTGGGACTTTCCACAGGGTATCATTAAATTCAAACACATATTGCCAAAATGTAAAGCAGAGTAATCACACATGCAAGCTATTCTTGAGGTTTACTGACTCTTCTGCTCATCTTATTTTAATGAATCTTAAGCATGTCATGACATGTTCCTGGGAACTTGTCCATGCTACTTTAATACACTATTTGGCAAAACCTCAAAGTTAACTTGTATGTTTTTAACTTCATGTTGTCTTATCAAATTGACTTTTTATTTTTTTTTTAATAATTTCTAGGCTCTAATTAACTCGCAGTCTGCAGTCCGCTGACATTCCTTCCTAACTCACAGGAATTTCACAAATTTTAGCTTTTAAA
The DNA here is from genome assembly GCA_013399365.1 of Pampusana beccarii. Taxonomy (NCBI): domain Eukaryota; kingdom Metazoa; phylum Chordata; class Aves; order Columbiformes; family Columbidae; genus Pampusana; species Pampusana beccarii. The sequence continues at coordinate 417,545 of VWYH01004713.1, read as the reverse complement.
ATGGCACAACACCTCATTTAGAAATGTCACCTCCTTCCTACTCTACTTTCAAGCCATAAATATAAGAACTGGCTACATTACATAGCACCACAGTTTGAGACTTGCAATAAAAAACAGAGCCACTGAATTTTTCTTCAGTAACATAAAGATAAAACAAAACAGTTGTGAAACTGAACCTTCCATCTTCAAATATTATTTTACTGAATTCAATGCAATGCTATCCTGAAACATTAACAACAGACTTTTCTGCATGAACAAAACCAAGTTGTTTTCAGGGATTTTTTTTTTTTAACCTTTGCCATTCGAGCTGAAGAAAGACTATGGATTCCAAAGAACATTTATTTGCAAAGCAGACTATGTTAATGTGAAAATTTAAATCAACTATTTCTTTTACTTCTTCATTTATGGGGATAAATAAAATGTGGTTGTTATTCACACACCAAAGTGCAGAAATCTCCCATCCACTATTATTGCACTACATGTCAATGCATTGAATGTAGTAAAACACAGTCAACAAAATAAAGATGCCCATGCCAAATCCCTTTATAACTTACATCAGGTAAGTTATGTTCAAATTTGGGAAAACTATCAGAAAGAATTCTTTGTTTGCAAGTCTTAAAGTATTTGTAAAATTCTTAAAGGAACTTATAAAAGTAAATATACTTGTTTCAATTTCTGCCTACCACACAAATGCACATATGCATCATGCCATTGCACTTTTTAATAAAATCTCCTAAAAGTAGGAAGCACATTAATATGCTTCAGAGCCACTTCCTTCAACACCTCATAGTTGAAGCTGTTGCCTAAATATTTTAAAGAGCAAAATCTTGCGTTTTGATAGCTACCCCACTCCCTTAGAATAAGGTTCTCCTTGAAGAACCTGAAGTGCACTGAAAATAGCTACCTACCTACACACTGTACTTTTGCCCATTAATTTTTTGTCTCTGCTGAGGTAAGCAAGTTTTGACCGATGACCGCTTCCTGTAAATGAAGTAGATTAATAAAATATTATTAGTAAAAACATAGTTATCTTCCGAGCTTCTTACAATTCTTGCTGTTCCATAAACAGAAAAAAGGCATTTCAAAACATTTTGTGCACTGAAAATAAGTAAAAAATAAGCTTAAAATAAAAAGCTTCTGAGTAGTTTTAAAGCAAAAAGCAAGTAAAATAAAAAGCAATCAACATGTACAAACTGAAGCAGGACTCATTAACTGTCAAAATTTCATTTTAAAAACAAAATTATTGCTATTTTGGAGACTTAAGAAAAATCCGAATCAATAGTAAGCTTTTTTTTTCCACCGGGAAAAATAAATAAAAAAATAAATAGAGTTCACAACATGAATTAAAAGGCTACAGAGATCTAACGTATCTACAGATCCTTTGTCCAAACAGAAAGCCTTGATCCTGTGGAGACAAGTTATTCTAAAAATAATACAGAGTTAGTCTCATAAGAAAACCACATAAGAAATCACAAACGCCCCCAAAATTATTTTTAACCGTGCGTAATTTATTCTCTGTTAAACCAAATAAAACCTAAATAGTGGCCGACCCTTCCTATTTTACACCTTAAAGGGAACTTCACCTCCTTACAAGGAAGGCAGAAATGCTTCCAAACCATCCTTGGGACAGCAGGGGAACAGCACAAATTCATGCTCCAACAGTTTTCAGAGATGACTAGAAAAACAAACCCAGAAGCTGGAACCACAGAATCTGTGTTTCCAAAACCAAACAAAACAAAACACACAAACAGCAAAAATCAATTGGGAAAGGAGAGGCCCTGACCTTTCAGGATCACCAGAATCAGTATGTTCTGGCTGTAACTGGTACAGGAGATGAACAACTACTTCAGTGAAAAAAACACATCACCCAAGTCTTGAACACAGAGCGGTATTCTAGGACCCTAAGCTAGTGAAGGAACCAGTCGTTGCATGCAACCAAAAAGCCAAAGGGCACATTCACACTGTTATGAGTGATGCTGCAAAGAGGCACGGCACAACCAGCTGTGGGTACTGCAGCTGCAGGAGAAAACTCCACCAAGTGTTTTGCACTGTCCCTTCTCACAATACTTCCCTAAGGTTCCTCACCTCAGAAGAGCGGCAAAATTTTGAAGTAGATTTCCTAAATAATTCGCATACATTTTTTTCTGCAAAACTTTTTCTTCAGCTTTAAGCAATTCAACAAAAAAAAGTCACTGAAAACCTCACCAAAGCGCTAATACACTAGGGGATCTATTCAAAGCGATTACCGCTGAACATGGGCTTACATGTCTGAAGAAAGCAACCAAGCTGCCCAGGCCCACAGCAGTTATCCCTGTGGTCCCCAAGCCATTCAAGAGCAGCCCCAGTGCCAGAGCTGCACCACACAACCAAAACCATAGTTTGCCAATGCTGGGGTGATGGGAAAAAGCAAAGCAGGAGAGGCTGCCAACTCCGACATGGCTACACCGCCTTGGTGCACACAGAATCACAGAGTGGTTGGAGCTGGAAGGGACCTCGGGAGATCATCCAGTCCAACCCACCTGCTAAAGCAGGTTCACCAGAGCAGATCATACAGGAATGTGTTCAAGCTGGTGTTGAATGTCTCCAGAGAAGGAGACTCCACAACCTCTCTGGGCAGCCTGTTCCAGGGCTCTGGCACCCTCAAAGAAGTTTTTCCTCATACTCAGATGGAACCTCCTGTGCTCCAGTCTGTGCCCATTGCCCCTCATCCTGTCACCGGCCACCACTGAAAGGAGTCTGGTCCCATCCTCTTGACACCCACCCTTGAGATATTTATAAACATGGATGAGATCCCCTCTCAGCTTCTCTTCTCCAGGCTGAACAGACCCAGCTCTCTCAGTCTCTCTTCACAGGAAAGATGCTCCAGACCCTCATCATCTTCATAGCCCGCTGCTGGACACTCTCCAGTAATTCCTTGTCCTTCTTAAACTGGGGAGCCCAGAACTGGATGCCGTACTCCAGATGCGGCCTCACCAGGGCAGAGTAGAGGGGCAGGAGAACCTCCCTCGACCTGCTGGTCACACTTTTCCTTATGCACCCCCAGGATACTGTTGACCTCCTTGGCTACAAGGGCACATTGTTGACACACCCAACCTCGTCACATCCCACACAAAGAAACTGCAGGACACCGGGCAAGCTGCTGTCCTCCTCTTTCCATTTCCAAAGGTTGCAAAATCAATATACAACATGCAATAAAGTCAGCAGACAGTTTTGGATTGGCCTGGTTCTGCAAAGAGATGGGGCCTCCCAAGTACCTACACCAGACAATCCAGAGACACTCTCCCTTCACCAATACTAGCAGGAGCCAGTAGCACTGCCCAGTGAAGAAGGACTCACCACAGCTGGGTACAAGGATGTGTCTGACAGCTGGTTCATCACCTGCAAAGGCACCAAATACTATGGAAAACCCACGGGTTTCTTTTTTGATGAAGGGATTTCTGCAAGAACTACATTTGCTATGAACATGCAGATTATATCACTGAAGTCTCACAGGCAGACTGCTTCTTTCCACCTGACAAGAGAGTAGATCCTTAGAGAGCTTCAACACCATAAGACAAAACTTCAGAGTTTCCAAGACTCCCTTCCAGGTAGATTCTACACTCAGGATACATCACTCCACATTCAGTAACACTGCTTTCTTGTCTTAAAATGTTATTATTTCAGTTCTAGCATCTGTACACTTGACGATTTTAAGTATTTCTTAACACAATATGACTTGAGAGAGCTATAGTCAAAGCAAATTGGAAATAAATACATTCTGAATGAGAAAATGCCAACCTTCATCATTTTGTTACATACGTAAATAATGTTATATTGAGAAGACAGCACAGGCTAATACAAATATTAGCCTATTTCATGTATACACACAAACTCTAAGCTGATTAAAATCACTGTAATTCCAACTCATTACAGGACTTTTGTTCTCTGTGTTTTATGGGAAATGAGAATTCTTTGGCCCAAAGGCTGTGCATCAAGCTGCATTCTTCTTTCCCAAATGAGATGTTAATTTGTTGATTAAGAATTCCGTAGGAAATGGGAAATTCTCCCTAGCAAAGAGACACCTCATACTCAAGAGAGGCTAGCAGCTGCTACCATGTCCTGCATGGGAGATCCTGGCTCCTGCCGAGCTTTCATTTCTGCAGAAGGCAGGAGCCAGTGTCTACTGGGTAACACCATTACTGGCTCTCGGACCCATGACAGACCTCACACAACCTCCCTGTGGAACCTATCCCAGCATCTGACCATACTCAACCAAAATTTCCTCTGACTTCTAAAAAACCCTTTTATACAAACATAATGATGATCTTATCCCTTCCCTGAGAGCAAAGAGCAGCTTTTCCTCTCCCTTTCCTTTTGCACTTGCACAGCATTGTACTCGTTCCCAGCAGAGAGCAGCTCCAGTTCCTCCTCTCTGCTCTTCCGGTCCATCTTTGCTAGACCCATGGTCCTTTTCAGTCCTTTTAACAGTTAATATACTTCTGTAAGTACAGTACTCCATGTGAGGTCCTAACGTCTTTGAACACAAAAACTGTATTTCACTACAACCTGAGTACAGCCTCCTACGTTATACATCCCAGAATGGTGACTGCTTCCCCCTCTCCCTAAACAATGTACTGCTGGTCTGAATGGCTTATTGCACCCTACAGCCACCACAACCTTCCCTGCTAATTAATCAATACTCCTCATTACATATTTGTACTGTTTGCCATCTCTGGATTTGCCTGTTTATGCAAAATAGGTACATTTACTTCCTGTTCTATCATCCACTAATTCAGGAAAACATCAACAAGTACCAGGCTCAAGAAGATGCATGAAACCTACGGTCTCCCTACAGTTTCAGAGCGAAGTACTCATACTACAGCTTTCCAGACAACTTGTAGTAGTTTCAATTTAGGGCATACCTCCTTAGCTGAGTTATGTAGACTATACTAGCATACACAAAAAGTTCTTACAATACATGGTATCTGCTGCTTCTCCTCTACTCAGATCTTCTGCTCCACCACAGGAGAATGGTGGATTGCTTGAGCACAGTTTGGTTTTGTATTAAATCTCTCTTAGATTGAGCTTCAAGAATAATACCCAAGTCAAATTCAATCTATGGCACAGGTTTAGGTTTTGCAAAACCTCAACCAAGTGACTGACTCTTCATTCTAACAAATTGAGAAAAAAAACGTTGTTAGGTCTTTAAAGGTTTAACAAAATAAACAGACTAAAAAAACCCACAAAGAAGACACACTCTAAGAGCTATCTTATTTTAAAACTTAGACACAAAGTAAAGATCACAGAAAAATAAGTAAAAATCTATTTTTTAAAAAAAAGCTAAACTCGGTATTAATGATAAATTTGACAGAACCACATAAAATTCAAACAATTTCTCAAACATCAGCTTCCCTTTTATTTTCTTCCCTCCTTTGATTTTCAGAAATGCTATGCAGTATTCATATTGACCCAGTCCCACTTCAAATTTCAGACAACATAACAGTGTTTATACTAAAACACACTAAAATATGCACGTCATTTTGCGTAACATTTCCTCTATGCTAAGTTCAGATAATATAGTCTGCTTCTATTTGCGATGCATTTGTTTAATATTTGCATTTTGAATACTGGAGAAGGCAGCCTGCATTCTTCCCTGTAAAAGAATTACTTTGAAAGATATTTTCTCCGTAGTCTCATACTCATTAGTCTTGACTGATGGACAATTTCATTATTTTAAACTTTGATTTGCTGTTGTTACAGTTGAAAATTACATTTATTTCAGCATCTTCCTTCAAAATCAAGTATTCTTAAACTGCTTTGACTTTATATACTTGAAAAATCTTAGGTTGATCAGCGATCCTGATCCCAACCACTTTAGATCATTTTCAGGAATATATTGTTATTTTTTTTTATTCTTCTTTTTTTAACAGGGAAATAGCTCCCTCCTCCTGTCTGTACTAATGCAGAGATAAAAAGAAAAGTTTTCTCTAGGCAATGAGGCCCTTTTGCATGCTCCACCAAACCAAGCAAATCTGCAGCACAAGGTCTTTGTCAGCAATAGAAGAGATCAGAAACAGACAGCTGCATGAAGAATCCTGCTTTCAAAAGCAACACTTAAGGTTGCTTTATGGTCAGTCAAGAGAAGTATCGGGGAGGAATTGCTCCCTAGAGTGACCTCTATCCACTGACTATAAAAGGGAGCCTGAAAAGGTAGGTGAACCAGATTTCTAAACTTGTTAGTAATCAAATACAAGCAAGGGAGACCTACTCACTGCAGCTAGCTAAGCATACTTTACCTTTCCTCTGATCTTACTGATTGGAACAAAGCCAGTAATCCTAAACTTGTCATGCCAGAACTCTAATGGCTCATGCTAAAGAGAATATCATTGTTTTATTTGTCACACAGAAATACAACCACCATCTAAAATGAATGACTAATTAACCATGTATGCTAAACTAAACCAAAGTTTACCACTTACTGTATTTATCTGCAGCTCATTTACTTATGCTCTCACATACTCTTTTTCAACTGCATCTTACACTCATCTAAGATGGCCCTAAACTGCCATTAGTATCTCAGGATGCACCACTTGAAGTCTGAAGTAGAACAGGCACCAATGATCGAACAATCAAAAATTATTTACAAACTGCTCAAACATACAGGACTTTGGCAGGAGCACAAAACAACTACACAAAAGGCAGTTAACAGAAAGCAAACATTAAACACAAAGGACCCATAATCTTGAATTATCTTTTACCATAGACACTACTGCTATTAACTTGAGTCAGAGACAGCTATCAAAGCAGAACCACCGCTGCTTTGCAGACAAGTTCAACTATGTGACCTGAGTGTCACACTTGGTAAGTACAGACGCACGCAAATATCTGAGCAAGGCTTCTAAAACTTACTACTATGCAGGTAAAATGAAGTAGGGAAAAAGAAATACTTGAAGCTTGCTTTAGTATCAGTTTCCCCTTGAAACACTTCAGGAATTAAAAACAAAAATATTACCTTTCTTTCCATATAAAAGTCAAAAATACAATAAGAGTTCCCATTCAGAAAATGTCACTACCTGACTACTGTGAAGAAAAATAATACAGGAAAGTTTCAATTAATAGCGTTCACATATTAATGGAGACGTCATCCTAAAGTATTCACATTTCTGCATACTTTCCTGTCCAGTTTACTTGACAAAAAAAAAAACCCTTCTCTACTTGGCACTTTAAAACAACATTATTGTTCATTTGCATCACACAGATATCTGAACAACCCTAGCAGAACAAAGATTTTCATTTCACCAGAGTTAGGGGACAGGGGTATAACAACCCATGTATCAAGATACACATACACACACACACACACACACACACAAATATGTGTGTACATGCATATCTCACTAAAAAGGTCTCCATGCAGACTAGAGATTTCAAAAGCTTTAAGAACTAGTAGCACTTACATTTGGTTTTGTTGCCATTTTTTGGTTTGTTTGGGATTTGGTTTGTTTGGTTTTAATTTGATAACACAAGACTCCTATAATGTAAGCTTCCTTTTATTACCCTCACCCTGAAAAGTTCACAAAAGAATAATGGAAAGGTATTCATGTCATAAAACCTAAGCAGATATTTAGTTTCTGGCTAACAATATTCACATTCAATAACATTTTGCTCCTTTCAAATTTCTTGATTAGCCTGCACGATTTGACAACTCCTTTTCATCCTTCACTTTTAATTCCTCCTCATGTTGCAGCTCTAACAACAGAACTTCCTCACTACCTGGGATGGGTATACACACTGAACACTTTATCTGAGGAGTGACTTTCCTATGGGAAGACTACCTTTTAATAAAAAGAACTAAAAATGATGAAGCATCCATTTTGTTAGATTTCAGATTGTCAGAGCTCTTCTAAACAGATTAAAAAGGGCAAGTAAATGTCGTCACAAAAATGCATAAAATAGCAGCATTCCAAACACACTCAGTCCACATTGCACAGACATAACACAGACTCCCTACGATGACCAGTGGTAAGAATAAACACCAGTAGCCTCTTTGGACAATGTGCTAGCAAGAAAACAGTCTTAACGTGGTATACAGGGGAAAAAAGAGTGAAACGTGGCTAAATGGCCATCGTTATAGCAATAGTGAGCCACTTCCAGTGCTGAACTAACCCAGAATGAGAACAAACATTTAGATAAAAGTAACTTCAATGGTTATACGGTCAAAAATGTATTTGTTTTTTCTTTTTGTTATTTAAAGTAACTACCTGGTTTGGGCCAGTATAGGTAAGTGTTTACAATGTCAATGAAATTACACAATTTCCTGTTGATACTACACGTTTTTATGGTCTGATATCTGTTCCATTTCCTGGAAATTACAGCTACTCAAAACATTGAAGCTGTTTTTCAGTGGTTCTCCTATCAATAAAGGACATTTCAGAATATCTGCTGTAGGTGACCATTATTTTAATCCCAAATTTTAGTTCATGGAACATTAAATGAATATTATCCTAGAAACCGGACGACATTATTGCTGGAAAAAGGAAAATGAAAAGTACTTTCAGGTTCCCAACAAGATGCAGAAACAGGTCCAAAGAGGAGCATGGATAGCACTTAAAAGAGCGACCAAGGCAAATTTTGACTCTGCTGTGCTCTCTAAGGTGTGCAAATCCCAACACATATCACTGCAGCACTAAAAATAACAGAATTGATATTTCAAGACTTCTTCTCCGAATGTGTAACAGAGCTGACAGGGATCCATCTATACACGTCCACTTCTGACACACTGGTCCAAATCTTGCATTCAGATTCAAAGCTATGAAGTGACTCAGACTGCTAAGGGTACTCTATAAACACCAAGAAAACAAATTAAACATCAACTCAACTTCTGACATGATAATTTATTTGGTCCTGGTAAATACCATGTGACTTCACAGTATTTTCTTCAATACTGCTATACTGCAGTGATACACACCATCGCTGCCACCCAAAGACAGTGATTTGTCAGCCACACTGCTTCAATGAAGAGCTCCTGAAAGCTGATGTGACATTTCTGCTTTGATGGGCTGAGAGACTCTAAACTGCAAGACCTGTGCATCCCATCCTAGATTAAGCAAAGCTAACTCAAACTTTAAATTGGAAGGAGTAACCCACTATGAAGATGATGCTAACAGCCTTACTCTAGGTGGTAGGATAGGCACCCAAAGACTTAATAGTTCTGAAACCACAGGCAGAAGGCAGAAAGGCCTTCACAGATACTGTGTCCAGAATCACCCCAGTCAGCTGCATCCAACTGACAGGATGTGAGCAAAATTTCTGGGCACTGGGCTTTAAGTTTAGTCTTCCACTAATTTAAAAAAAAAAAAGATGCTTCAAGTCAATAATAGTTTCTTGAGTCCCTTAATCAAGAGAAATCAAGAGACCCCTACTTCATTATTATGAAGAGAAAGGAGACAATGTCACTATACCTTAGTGTCATAAATCAATCAGATATTTTACAGTTAGTAGATCTGCATCACTGAAAAATACAGATACTTCCTCCATGATGCTCACTTCTGTATTTGCATTCTAGTATCCTGAAATCAAGAGATACACCAATTTCTTTCCTCACTGGCCAAAGAGAATGGCCAGTCCTGAAGCCCTAAGGAAAAGGTAGGGAAGAAGATGAATGCCCAAGTCTAAAATGACTCCATCTTTCTCCTATTTGATATTAGAAAAAGAGGCTGTAAAATCTTTTCCCTCTGCAGTGCAATGAAACTTTCTCTAGTATACAGTGGAAGTCCACACACTCCAGAAAGGGAAAGGTAGCAGTGAACAGCAGAACAGCAGTAGCATGAGTGGTAAGACTTGTGGTTAGCGTATCAAAAACAGAACAGTTTGTTGGGGGGCTGAGGGGGGGATTTTTTGTTGTTGGTTTTGCTGTTTTCATTTAGAGAAAGGAAACTGTAGGCAGGGGAGACAAAGTGGGTGACATGAACCTGCTGGGACACCCAGCGTGATACCAACAGAGGGAATATAGATGGGTCACAAGTACTGGAGGTAATACCTGTGAAGCCTTCATCTCTGACAGTATTTGGCAAATCTGAAGAGAAAGTAAGGAAAAGCAGAAGCTGAGGTCTTCAAGCAGCCTAAAAGCCACCTTACTTGGAAAAAAAAAAATAAAGAGGCAAAAGAAAATATGCTCAATGGATATTATCACCAGCTGAAAACCCTGACAAAATGAAAGATTATCTGTTTCCAGGCCTTTACAGATGTTTCTGTGATGTTTAATTCACCACAGGTTTATTAAAAGACAGATGCTTTACACCAGATACATGCATTTTGCAAAACAACGGTATATTATTGCATATCCTGGACTTTCCTAGAATGCCTATCCCTAAAGTCTGATTACTAAAACTTCCTTGATTGTGTCAAGACAGCCAGGCCAGACATCAAAGCAATACCAAAACCATCATCCTAGAAGCCTGGAACTTCTGACTTTTCTTTCCATCAGCTGAGGTAGCTGAAATCTGCAGCGAAGCACAGCTGTGCTTTGGCCACAGCAGCAGGTAAGAACAGCATTGCTACTGCAGAACACCGACAAGGCTGCGGGATGCTTCCCTTCTCCCTTCTGTTTCTAGCACACAGGATGCTGCAGTGCCCACAGTTCAATTCTAGAAGTAAAGCCATTGTCCCACTAGCACCTGGAGGTGGTGCTCTCCCTGAAGGACAAAGATGGCAGAAGATCTGTATTGTAAAGATAGGCTACTTTACTCCTAGATGATGTGAAGAAGGCTGAGATTCTCTAATGCACCGCACAAATCCACAGCCTGGAGCACATGCCCAGACACGTTAATAGGCATCCATCTCACCTGCTGCTTAAGAAACAGGTAAACAGAAGCTTTTGCACCTAGCCACCATCTTTTTGCGCTACACCACACACAGCTTGAAGAGACCATCAAGCCACTATCGCAGATACCAACTGCAAGTAGGGCGAGCAGATTTAAAGGCCAAAAATTCAGAGTGAAAAACTGCACAGCTAAGGGAAAAACAAAAATAGCAAAGTGTTGTCAGCAAACAGAGGAGAGCACCAAGAATACTCCAGCTATACACCAATTGCAGAGTATAAGAGGTCTCTGGTTCAAGTAGCTGTGTGCATGAAAGGATCTCTGTGCAAAAACACGCAGCTCACGCCTCAAAGGTAAAACAATCCTTGCATCTGTAAGAAACCTGCAAAAGTAATTTATTTATTTGTTAGTCTAGTTAAAAGAGTATTACATTAAATAAGAAGTTCGGGCAAAGATGTTGTCAAGTTAACTAAATATTTCTCAAACTGTTGGATGCAGGATCCAAGCCCCAGCACTAGAGCACAAGCAGCACTTGCCACAGTGTCTGTGGAAACAGAACTGAGATGGTCCCGATAGTGACAACTCAGCTGCTGCACACTGGGAGTTCAGCCTGAATGGACACGGCTCATCTGAGCACACCTGCACTAGTCCTGCTGTCTTGTTTGAGGCTGGTCAGTATACATCATTGCAGCTAAATCAAATTTCAAACCAGAACTGGATTTCATTCTATTTCATCTAATGGACTTCTCCAGGTTTCCTTCCCCTTAATTCTTCAAGCATCGTATGTTTATGTGGAGCTACAAACATGCACCTGTGCTGGTCTAGCACAGTCAAGCACTGACGCAGTGCTATTTTGCTTAATCTTCTCAAAGATCACACCTGTGTCTGGGCTATATCTTTCTGCTCCAATCTTTCCATTTAACCCTGACATCACAGCACAATATGTCATGAATGTTTCAAGCATTTTATCCACTGCTACTTAAGTGGATATTAGATAATCCCAAAATGCCTTTATTTTTAAGTTGCCGGTACAGCCTTGGTACAGTAATGCAGCAACAGTAACACAGCAAAATAAAAGTGCAACTCCTGACAAACAGCTACATATCTCCTAAGTAAGACTTACTATTACAAGGATAAGGAAACATGCCTTCACCCTTAATATATACATACCGCGTAGAGAGACAAGAGTACACAACTTCAACAAACACCTCTTGTGGACTCTGTTAAAACCATGAAACAGTGGGTTTTGCACTCGTCAGCCCTGCTTGCAAACAAATGCCTAATCATCAGCGAAAGTTACTCAAAATACTGTATTTTTGCTTATTTGGTTTGAGAGCACTTTGCAGATCAGTGGTTTCGCTCTTACTGGCACTTTCTGGTTGTTCCATTGACGCTGTGCGCCGCTTGTGCACTCCTGCGCACTCAGATTCACCACAGTATCCAACCCCCAAAACCAGCCGAAACAACCCACCCCGAAGAGTCTGCAGGCAGCAGAGGGTGCATGAAGAGGAAGAAAAACAGGAGGAGGAGGAGAACAGACTGGCAAGATACCTTAGCTAACATGAAATAGAGTTTCTGCAGCAAACTGTAGATCAGCAACTGAGATGCGGGGAGGTAGGGAGGGAAGTATTTGAATAAATAAAAAGGCCTCATGGTAAAATATTCAAAACGTGTTATTAGAAAATGTCAACTTAAAATAATCAACAATGTCCCTTCAATCAGTCTTCTGTTTTCTTTTTACACAACTTACTCCTCAAGTGGAAACACTATAGACAGCACAAAGCCAAATCAGAAACTTGTCTCTTAAACTAAGCCACATTTAGTGTGGGACTGGGGCCAATCTCTCCCTGAATGCAGGTGCTTTTACACATAAGAATCCTACTGACACCAACAGGGCCCAGCCTATTTTAAATTAAGATCTGAAAACTAAGGTGCCCCCCTCTTTCTTTTTCAAGAAGGAAAAGAGGGCTGTAGAAGATCCTTCTTCCTTTCCCTCCATTTTGCCCTCCTCTTGTTTTAAAGAGACAGCAAGGAAGAAAAATTCAAGGAGAAAAATACAAGAAAAGCATAGTGATCTACAACTCCCCAGTAATAACTTATCCTTCATGCAGGAATTTCAAAAGAAGCTGGTTTTCAAATTAAATATCATAGACTATTCTTTCATAACTGAATGTTTAACTGCATAACTGTCTCTGGCCAGGTACACTAAAAATTTGGACTTTACTGCTTACGTTTCAACACAAGGCAACAGGTAACAATTTAGAACACTTCACTCTTTGCAGAGTACCTATAATTATCAAGCAAAATTACAAAAATCTAATTGCATTTAACATGTAAACATAGGACTACGATTACTCCTTCTGAGGCTCATCCAGATTTTACATTCCCTCTGTAGAAAGGCGCAAGGTAGCACTGTCAGTTAACCAGTAATGCAGCAACAGTCAGCTTATCGGTGTCCAGGTTATTTTGCCTTCGATTAGAAAACTCTACTTTATTCCTAAATGGTAAATCCAAAGTACCTAGGAACAACATGAAGCCTCTTTGTCCCCTCTCTCATAAACACGCTCGGTTCTCATCAAAAAATCTATTCAGCCTTTTGCTCTTTAAACTGGAAGACCTAAATGGCAAACTTGGCTTTTGATGTATTGCAGACAACTTGTTAAGTCAAATTATTGCTTCAGTATTGTCTATGCCACTCCACACTCCTAACTTGTTGATGGACCAGAACAGTAATTTCACTCATCAGTTCTTAAGAGGCACTAGTAATATTTAGATGACAGCTAAAGAAAAGAAAGCTCACTTTCTAAAGTAAGCACAGATACAGCTGAAAGCATAAGGGCCTCCATAATTTAAAACGTGTCATTACACATGCACTCTTATAAATACAGCTATAGAGAGCATTGCTTTGATTATTTTACAATATTTTAAGAACCACTCTTTTAAGGGAAGGTTAATAGAACACTTAAGACTTTACATCAAATTTCAGTATTACAAATGCTACTATGTATGCTAAACCCTTCTCCTGCAGTATTTAAAATTAATTAAGCTTCTAGGAATGAGCACCAAGAGATCTTCTTGACTGACTATATGTAATTAAGATTAAAAGATACGTATGCATAATAAAACATTCCAAATAATGCTCCAAAGCCAATGCTAGAGATGATATTTACAGAGATTTAAATATAAAAATATATAATATTTTAATAAGTTTTCCCAATAGCATCATCACCAGGCTGCCTCATATTCAGATTTTTCTTGCTACATTATTTGCTGGCCTTTCATCCCTTAAAAATAGTTCCTGTAACAATACAATAACAAAAAAAGTACATGAAAATCTTCCATGATGAATCAATTAAAAATAATGCTGGTATAATCTGTGCTCTTGTACATATTTGGACTTCTGAATACATCTTACGCTACTATATCAATATGCAAAGCAATTTTTTTTGAAAGTTCAATCATTCTCATAATAAACGACTAGAAAAAGCATAATGGAACAGTTTATGTTTAGATAGAAAGATTACTAAATATTAGGTCTCTTCTGGAGTTTGCTTTGTGCTGAATTGGACATGCCCTATATCCATTCTCACTCACTTCTGACAAGAGCATAAAGAGCAACTGAGACAAGGGAAAAAACCCAGAGGTCTCAGACATCACCACTTCAAACACCAAAAGCAACAGACAGGGAAAATGGAACCAACGGTATTAACAAAGATTGACAATGAGAATTAACTTTATACGAGTTATTCTACTTTTCCTTCCTTTGCATATTATCAATGAGTCTCTAAAGCTAAAAATTTGCACTGAATATTTGTTAGTACTGGATAGACCTTAACCAGCTGAGAGTAGTAACACAAACAAAAGTTACGAGGAATTGTTAGCATATTTTGCTACTACACAGACAAGCAAATCCCAGGTTTATACTCTTTACTGAAAGGCACGAGTTCCCTCCTTCATTTCCTCCCTATGGATAGAATGCAAGGAATGCAGCTTCTGTTTCTCTATCTAAAGTTTGAGAAGCAAGACGAACAGAATTTACTGTAAAAACTGTTATTCCTAGAGAAATAAATTTTATAAGCCTATTATAATAGATACTCAGCCTGCAGCAGCCAAGAGCCAGACTTAGGACTTGCTACTAGAAAGGTCTGGCTCCTGGAAACAGAGACACTTTAAAGAAGTTGAGAAGTTCACTGTTAGGAGAACATCAAAAAGCTACGTTTGGATAAGACAGGCATATAGATAAAAACAGAACAAAAACAAAATGAAGAAAACTAAGAGGAGTCTAGAGCAATGCAAGACAGCAGATTTGAAGTTTCTCCCCCATAAAGTTTATCTTACCATAACTCATTTTGCAGATTTGTCCCAGCAGACCTTTTCTATTTTAGGTAAGTAGCTTATCAAGTGACTTGTAAAAAGTAATACTGACATGGAAAACAACAGGACCTTTCTACCCATTTGCTTACTGGCAGGATACTCACATTTAAGTAGGCAAAGCAGAACAAAAATGCAGAAATAATTCTGGAAATGTTATGCAAAAGAAGTATACTTGCTATAGACAGTTACAGAAAAAGGCATTCTATACAGACAAAGATCTTGGACTTCCACTTCGGCATTTTCAGCTGGATACGCCGTGAAGTATCATATCAGTCACATCACGAACAGACACAAAACACCTCACTTCAATGACACGTTTAAATTAGTTGGTAAGCCAGGATCTTGCTCCATCTATCAAATATTCCATCTATGACCTCCAAAATCTAATTTTGTGAGATTGACCAAGAACAGCAATAGCTTCCTAGATGACGTTTAAACTGGAGAAGAGCCCAGCAAACTACCTGAAATATGTCTTTAGAAACTTGTTCCTGTCTTTCCCTGATGTAGCAGTTCTCTTTAATTCAGCTGCCTTGCTGGAAATCAGAGATAATTGTTAGAGCCTAAGGCAGTGCTCGGAAGCCTGTCTAGCGATGAACACTGAAAAAACAACTTTCCAGATTTATCAGAGCAAGCTCCACCAACCAACTTCTCCACCGGCTCTCACAGCAACTTTGTAGCCAGTTTACAGACCAGCGGAATCTCCTGGTTTCATGTTTACACACTCATTTCCCTGCCATACAGGTAGGTACCTGTCCTGGCGGGCCCTTGTTTGCCAGGACACTTTTTCCCCCCCCACACATTCATCAAAAAGAGTAAAGGGTTTTGTGGTGGTGATGATCATAACAGTCTGCTCCGACACAGCTGTATCAAAGCTATTGCTTTGCAGTTGACATTTTACTCGGAAGGCTGACACCACAGAAGCAAAGCAGAATAGGTTTAGATAGTTCCTCCCTAACCTCTTTATAGGGGAAAGCAGCACCTTGGATAAACAGTTTCTGTCTCTTGCTTCCAAGAATGAAAAACATGACACTGTCCGGAACAACCTACACTGTCCAAGACTTGCATTGCTTTTTACATTCCCACACTATTTCTAAAATCTCTCCATCTAATGCTTTTCACTTCCTAACCAAAACATCTTGTGCAGGCCAGGAAAGGTAACACTGGCATTTTAAAGAAAGGCAGAGAATTAAAAATAATTCTAAGAGACAGAGCTTATTCCTCTATGCCTGTGGATCTGCGAGCTATAAGATCAGGTGCAAGGAATCAGAGAAATCATACACACAAAGAACACTTTAATGACTTTTGCTTTAGAAACCCTTAAACAGCATTTAGGGGGACACCTTCCTACAATTTTGTACGGCACCTGTTTATCAAATACTGGCACCTTCCAGGACACCGATCACCAAGATGGAAGATCCAGAATCAGCTGTCCCTCTCCTAACTTGCCCAATTTTGTAATATATACCTGATGGCGTACCAGTTTGGAGACCGCAACTTATATTTGCAAATCCAGAGTAAACATATGCTTTTCACTACAGAATTTTTAAAAAATCCAAAATTCCAGAAATCTCTAGACTTTTCTGTAACAGGACGAAGGAAAAAAGAATCATCTTCACTATTTAATTATCTGCAATATTGAAAAACTATAGGTTTTAATACTGAAATTAAATCCAGCAAGGCTGATAGTTGGCACAAGATAAGTTTTCCTTTTTAAAAGAACTGGCCCTTCAAGAATCTTCAAAACCACATGAAACATAAGTTAAAAGTTTCACCTAAAGTATGAAAGATCATAGTCTCTTCTAATTGGCATAGTTACTGTATAACGTCATTTAGTATGGCTCCAGTGTAAAAAATCCTTTAAGAAAAAGTTTTCAGTTAAATACAATTAAGCCACTCATACTTTTCTTTCACAGTAAAGCGTTCCTAAATTATGATCAAACATCCCAAAATAAAAACCTAAATGAAATAAATTGTTTCAGGAGTTTACTCTTTTGAAGTGCATCATGATTAACATGTTTCAGTTACATGCTTATGGGAGCAATATACTCTGCTGCCCTAACAGAGGCTACGTTAACCAGTTCCATATCTACCTCTTTTCAGAAAATTAGATTTTTACTATTACATTTCTTACTGATCCAGAACTTTGTTTTAAGAAAAGAAGTTTTCACACTACGTTGACAGTAAGTCCATCACCATCAAGCACATTTCTACATTGTTATCTCCAATTTAAAGAAAAAAAAAAGAATTTTGAACACTGTTGAAACTCATTATAAAATTAGACATTTAAAAAAAAAACAAACACACTTTTCAGCCAAAACAATCTAAATACATTTTATAAACTACAGACTCTGCTTTTCCCAGACAAAGAAGGTTTAAGAGGAAAGATCCCAGAGGCGCTGTGCCTGAGGTCGGAAGAGCCAGTAAACAAACCATAATTCAACACAGGCCCTTCCCAGAGAAGGACGAGCATCACAACACAGGCCTGTCAGAGCGGGGAGAGAAGAGGAGAATGACAGGAGAATATGCTAACCACATTCTCATTTGTGATCTCAATAAACACTAGTCAGACAGGCAGTCTTAAAAAAAAAGTTTTATCCCATAGGGTTTCTCTTGATTACACATCGTTGCATGCTTGGTTTTTTTCTTTAAAGATTATTCAAAGGTTTCACAATGCTTAATACATTATACTGTAATTCCTATAGTGATACAAGACTTATTTAGGTTCTCTTGCTAGTCTAGCATCGCCACTGCCTATTTATATAGGAAGATTTTCACCAAAACCCTGGGTTACAGGCGGAAAACGAGACTTTTCAATCCCTCTATCTGGAAGTTGAAGCATAAAGGGCAAAAGTTCTACTCCAGCAACCCACAATGTCATGGTTACCCATTGTAAGCCCACCCTAGTGAAAACCACTGATTCTTCATTATTTGCAGCATATTTGCATAACATACAGATTTGCTACATGTGTATTGCCACGAGTATAGTCTGAAAAGAAGGAAAAGGGTACAGCAGCACTGACTTTAAGATCTGTTATACACATACTCTGGTCAGTTACACCTATTCAGAGAGCAAATGCTTACTTCTGGTATATGCATGTGTTTTCAAGGATACATAAGTTTTTCCATTTCTTTCCCTGGACTTCCAGAGACCTAGATGCTTACCTTTTAGGCAGCCTAAGGCAGAAGGAAGTTCACCTCAAGTATTAAAATTAAGTGGAGGAAGATATGTGGGATAAATCTGGATCTTAAATTGATACCCAAAGATTTATAGCAGAGTCTGGGTATTAACTGTGTCTCTTGTAAAATACAAAGAAGAGGAGAAAATGAGCCATATATTACTTGAATAGACATCTTTACTGTTTTCACTAGAGTTTTAATGTAGGTGAACACACCAAATAGAACTAAAACCTTCACCTTACCCGAGAACATTCACTCCTCCTGCAACACTTTCTCTTCATATTTTTCCTCATTACATAATCCTCCTATGCCCTTACAACTACAAATATTTTTTAATGTAGCAATGGCAGTCATTTCTCTACTATGAACTTACAGCTAGCCCCTGCTTTCCAATCCATTTTCAGAAATGCCGGTAATCTTCCTATGGATACCACTTCTCTCCTCAAGCAAAGCTTCTTTTCAGAAAACAAACAAACAAAAAAAATCAAGACACCAAAAATATTTTTTCTAAGCATTTAACCCCAGTGCCATTTTCAAAACAAATCCTGGGCAGATAACTCACATTGAAAACCATATAATGTTTAAAGTTCGGAATGCTGAAAACAGTGCTCTAATTTGAGGTTTATCAAATACTTCCAGACTAACGACTTTCCAGAATTTTTCTATAGTTCTTCTTATACTTCATATTCAGAGAACTGCACAATAAATTGCATTCACATGCAATATGCTTTAATATGGCCCTTTTTAAAAATTGCCTTCACATGCACTATCTTGGAAGAAGAAAAAGCTATGAAAACATACGGATTTGGTTTTACACTGTTACACAGAGCGCAGGCAGCAATACTGTGTTGGATGATCTCAGCCACTGCTTTTAAGACCTCATATCATCCACTTGGCCAAATTAGAGAACGCATAAGCCTTTTATTCCCAAATATACCCTTTAACCATATTTCAGGCTGAAGTGATCAGATTTAATTTTTTTTTAAAGTAGCTAGGATAGTTCAATCGTTTCTGAATGTTTTCAAACATGAAAATATGACCCTTTAATACTCTTAAAAATCAGTTAGGTGCCATCGGGACGATAGCTGGGACACAAGGGAGGAGGAAAGCAGAAGACGAACAGAAAGAGAAACTGCAGAGAGAAAGAGAGACGGGTAAGATGCTGATGGGAAAGCGTCACATATGTAAACTGATTTTATGCCTGTCTCTTAAGGTTTGTCTTTTTTTTTATTATTGTTTTAATAATGCTGGGGGAGCCACACAAAGATTTTCACAGAAGCCTTCAGCTTGAAATATTTTAAGAGTCTATGCAGAAGCATTAACCATTCACAGCTGCAAATGAAATCAAAGGTATTTCTGCTAGGAAATATTACACCAATGCCTCAGTTTCTCTTTGAAACACCTGGCTGTCACCTCAGCAACACAATAAAAAAAAATGACTTTTTCAAAAACATATTATAAAGCACTTCCAGGAAACCGTAATGAAGAAATGGGAGAGAAAACATTACTCTAGAATCTACTTACAATTTTGGATAGCATGATCAGAAAAATGAGATTAAAAAAGAACCTCAGTGAGCTAGCACCACACATCCTGTCCAGCAAAAGAGGCCAGAGTCCTCTAGGAAAAACAGCATTTAATTTAAAAAACCTATAAAATAGTGATATGCAGATGGAATCTGACTTAAGATAGGAAACAAAACCTTCATTCCAGCATTTCTTAAATTCAGATTGCCTTGGAGTTTGCTATTTTAACATTCACTGAAGCAGGGTTTTAAGTGCTTAGTGAGTAAGGTTTTCTCTTTTTTTGGTAACAAAACTTCAAATGTTCATATAAACAGTGACCTACATCCCTCTCGGTTTATGAACTGAAAATGAGACAAGTTTATGATGTGGCAATACAAAGACTAAGCATCAGGAAGAACAATGAGGTAATCTAAAACTTCGCTCTTCAATCTTAAATTGCTAGGGAAGCAATGACACAGAGCAAAAAGAGTAGATGAAAAAGAGAAAGAAAAGTACAGGGATAAAAAAGCAAGCTGTAAGAATACATAAGGCAGAAAAAGGAGACACTCTGGGAGCACAGAAGACACTTAAATTAACACCAGGAACACCTTCATCACCTGATAGAACATAGGTGTTCCTCTCTAGATAACCAAGTAACCAAGTGAAAAAAAAATTAAACTTTTAATAGCTAAAATTTCAAAGCATACTCGATGTTACAAAAAATGTAAAGGGACTATTACAAAATGAATATGCAAGGGATATGATCACCTCAGCATTGTTGCATAGATTTTTATCACTATGACTTCACACAACTACCTCAAATTTAAATTAGCTCCTCATAACAGATGTACAATTACAAGGTGTCACTAGGAGTCTCATTCTTACTCAAGGGACATATATTCATTAGTAAAGTAGCCACTTGCAACTCTGATTTTTTGCGGATTGTATTTTGCCAGTTTTACAGTGTCCACAGAGGTCAGACTGCTGACAGGGGCAGGACCTGGTGAGGCTTCCAGTGAACAAGACCTTGGTATGGAACCCAAACCAAAGCTGCTCTCAGCAGCAGCTGTCCATCTTGTCACAAGACAGCACCCTTACCCGGACACCGCTGGACTGTCACCTCTGAGAAAGATACTGAGTGGTTCTTCAGAGAAAAAAAGGAGAAAAAAAATTTTAAAAAGGAAGGATAATGTGGGCAGAACCATGGTAGCTGCATTCAGAGAGAATAAACACAAAACCAAAGGGAATTTTCTCTTGTTAACCAAGGCAAAACTTGGTATGTCTTCTGGGTATGTCTTCTGGTTTGACACTACAAAGCATGAGGGCAACTGATTAGGCAAGACCATTTTCACTTTTTTTTTTCCTGTTTCAGTATTAAGAGTTTAACACTGACAACTGGATTATTTTAAATGCTCTTCATGCATGATAATTTCAGAAGCTTACCTGCTAAGCAAATTCTGTCATTCTTTTGTGGTTTTATATGCTATTTTCCTTTCCAGTAAAAACAGTAACAGATATTTTAAAGTGTCACTACAATTATTAGTGACTGAGAGCCCTCACAGAAAACATGTTCACAACCAAATACCCATACCTCAGAAGGATCAAAACATATGCACAGTTTTATAGAGTGCCAGAGCAAGGGCAACACTGGAGGGAGGTGAGCTCATTTTGACCCTGCATTAGTCAGTGAAAAGACTATCCATTCATTATATAAGTTGCAAGTCAAAAAGGTAGACATTGAACAAACCTGACAAAATATTTCACAGTTTTACTTAATTAGAGAGAAAAGGAAGGTTACCCCATCTTCCACAAAAACCTAGAACTTTTCATAAATAGCAAGCTATACAAGGAGTGCAGGATAAACACACTAACTTCACAAAATTAAATTATATTAACAGGACAATTAAGCATTTAAAGTAAAAAGCATGCACTGACTCTTTACACAAAAATAAACAGGCAGTTCTTTTCACAAAACTCCTCTCTCCCAAAAACTCCTCAGGAACCAAGCGATACCAACAGTTTCCTGACACAGCCCTGCCCAAACCAGGCCAAGAAGACTCAGTGATAAAATGCCAAGTACCACCAGGGCCTCCTCAAAATTAGCAGTCTTTTCTTACCAGTGGACAGACAGACGACAGACAGCTGTGATGAGAAACTGGTGTACACTCTTAAAAAAAAGACTGGGCACATAAATGCTGAAATACACAACCGATGTGTTATTCTTGCATTTGGCTCCCTGAATTACTATCCAAGAAAAAAAGGAAACAATACTAAACAGAACAGATGAACATATTTGCTATAAAAATAGTGCATTTCTCCTCCACAAACTCAGTAAGAACTGACAGGCTGGGCCCGAGTTGACACACCATGCACAGAACGTGGCCTGGCCTGCACAGGCTCTTCCTCTCTGGGATGCTTCTCCCCCCAGACCTCCTGCTCCTTGTCTTGCCCACCAGAGGTGAACATCTTGCCTACCACAGGTGTGCATCTGCTCTGCCATGGTTAGGGCACAGCCCTGGCCTTTCTACGCAAAGAACCCGGCACTCAGGAGGCCCTCAGTGCCAGCAGATAAATGTCTTTCCTCCCCCCAGCGCCACAGTGCTCCAGCTGTGTCCAAGGGCTCTTTGGACAGCCCAGAACTGAGAAAAACATGTAACATTGCTATTCACAAAGCAAAGCTGAGTAACAACGATTTTGTGTTTGACATCCTACTCCTTCCCCTCACAGGCACACTCATCAGTTCCCCAAAAACAGGAGGGACAGTCCACCCACCACCAGGACAAGGGGATGGTACCCACAGGCCTCCAGGAAGGGTGGTGCGGTGCTTTGTGGCTTTTCCTTCCCAATACACAAGTTGGGTCAAGACGGTTTCCTAAGATCCCCAACCGAAGGGATGACAGGCTTTACAGCAGGCTGTCACCTACTGCCATTGTCTACTCCTGACTGAACAACACAAGTCCAACCCAGAAAGAAAACCTATCCATGGAGAAATGGCACATATCTACCAATCTGAATATGCATATACGCTGTTTGGCCTTGGGAAGGACAAAGGTAACCCCTACTTTGCCAAGGGCAACCCCTCACACTGAACTGTGGGCCTCTGGTGTCACAAATGCCAAGCTTTACAAATTTTTCATTCTTTCAGGACAACCTCCATGGTTGACCAGGAAGTGTGAGGGCTGACAGCAGTTCCCTGACCAAAAGTTCTGGATACTTGACCTAGACACTGCTAGGAAATTAAATAATTTGAATTGTTCAGATAAAACAATCATTAAAAGCATCTACAAAACCTCATTTCTTCCTAAAGCTGCGACCTAAGACACTACCTGTATATTCAGTTCTATAAGTATTTATTCCTTCAGACCTCAGATCCCTTGTAATTCATTCTTTACTGAACTACAGGATCCCTCAGGGAAAGAGAAGGACCTTGTAAAATGAAGCACTTGGGATGTCAGTAAACAACATTATAGAAAATTAACTTGTGTGAGGACAGTAATAGAACAAAAACAATGGATGTCTCTGTTTCAGCCTTGGATTTTGCAACTCTCAATTTTCAGCCCCCTACTCCAAAATTTCAGCTGTGCTCTTAACACGAAAATATAGCACCTCATTCAAGTGGTGAAAAATGAGAATTAAGTTACTTTCTCATAAAGCTATAATTCTTGATAAATCCGATTTCTGCCCCTTAAATTATTTACATATGACAAGTTTGTTCTGCACAGGTGCCATCCTATCAGCAAGACATGATGCATCCTATCATTTAATTTAACATGTTACTTGCAGCCTGAATTCAAAAAGCATGAGAAAAGTCACATTAAAGAGATCAAAACATTGCTAAGACTACAGCAAGAGGTGTACAACAGCTAAGAGAATAGTATAATTTTATCATTAATATCACCTAAAATACTGAAAAAAGTGAGTTTATTTTCAAGCATATTTTAAGCTCGCCCCCAAAGTTGCATTAATATTATTAACATCATCTTTTCACACCTGCAGTATCCAGACTTTCAGAACTCTTACAGTGCAGCACCAGATTATGAAAGCTCTCTGAGAAAGTGCACATACCTGTGAGCAAGGTCTACTTTTAATCTGTTGTTTGGCTCAGATATGCCAAAATAATACTGTAAAACTTCACAAATGCAGAGGAGTAACATACCTAGCTGCACATAAAAAAGATATTTGATATTCTAAAACCACAAGCAAACTTACTGTTTGGCCACAGACACTGACAGGGAAAATATTTCAGATGTAAATACCCACAATAAAAAATTATATAGGATGTGTTCCGCTTCATACCAGTGGGGATGAAGCCTCTAGGTGCTAACAATACAAGATGTGTTACATAAGACTATACACTTATTTTTAGAAGCACATTACAAATTAAGTACTGCACTGGAATCTGTTGCAGAGCCATGGACAGTTACATCAATGTGCACAGAGAACAATTGCTCAGTTGGAGCAGAATTAGATTAGATTCAGATTAGAGTTCTCTCCTGCCAATCCCAAAAAACACTGAACTATCTGAGACTAAGAAAGTTTATGTGCATACCTTAAAAAAAAAATAATAAATAAATCCCACATATACTACTAATCCTGAATACAGATACATTCTTTTCTAGGAGCAGCAGAACTAATAAAAACTAGTTGCTTACAGATTCGTTCTTTTTTTTCTTAATACTTCTCCTACACCATGATAACTCTCAGCTTCCTTCTTTGCCACATCTCTTCATCACTCGCTTTCCTCCCTGCTCCAGGGAAGAGTCATGGCACAGGCACTGGAATTCTGTGTGTGCTCACAGGCTGCCTGAGCAGCTGCCATTCTACAGAATACATACTAGAACAGGTATGACTATCTCTTTTCCAAAAGGATACACTAATTTCGACTTCCTATACCTAGACACAATTTTATGAAGTTTGTAGTACCATAATTTGAGTCTTAATTTCTCCTTCGAATTTAACTCTCCATACATAAATATAGCTATAAATTAAATGCTTAACTTTTGAGTTAACTCAAATGTTAGGTTTGACATATATTTTAAATTTTTATATAAACATACACACATACACACTCATTTGGGGGGAGCAACAGACAAACCAAAACATCTCATAAATCGCACCTCCTGAGAAAAACTGAATCAAAGCTTCCTAGGTGTTTGCTTTCTTTAAACAGTACTAGATACTGCAGAACGAACCCAGCATGCATTTGCCTAGAATAAACTTTGCTCTTCCTTTACCATCTCTGATTTTCACTGCTCCTCTCATTTTTACCACTTAAAAACAAAAACCAAAAAACCACCAAAAACCTGCTAACTTCATGGTCATGCATGACACAGCTCTTCAAAATAACCCAACCTCAATTTTTCAGTATTGCTTTCCCTATTTCTTGCAGATACAGACATAAAACAATCCATTAAGCGCATCCTACTATCAACAGATTTTACTACCACTGTTTATTCATCTGCAGCCTACACTATTCCTCTTCAGTCTCTTTGCTAAGTACATTAAGAGCGTGGCCTGTAAAGTACGCTTAGCCTACCAAATTTTAAAATGCACCTCTCAAAATGTTTTTGTTTTAAAAACCAGACGCTGAAGATGCAGCTATTCAAGAGCACAGAAAAATCCAGCAGCTACACATTGGAATACAGACCTGCTGCAGGAAAGGGCCGGTTAAAGACACCACCTCTCAGCGAGTCGCTCTTTGTTGTCAACCAGACCTACACTTGGTCATCCCAGTTTTCAATACCTATTTCAGTCTAGTAGCGTATTTGAGAAAGGGAGGCCTGAAGCTGAACCTAGAGCCAGGACCCTATAAGAACTGCCAGATGCTTTAAAAAAAAAGGTAATTTAAGCTAAATTTATGTGTCTTTTGAAGACAAAAGATTAGGAGCACAGCTAACATTAACAGTTTGCAAATACCTGATTTAACTGTTATGAAAATACAACTTGCCATCGTGCATATGCTGCTGGTAGTCAAAATACACATCTATGTGAGATAAGGAGAGCTCAGAACAGCACCAATCTCTTGAAAACTACATTTTATCCTTGCAACAAATACAGAATACTTCCTATTTCATCACAGATGTCCCACGTCACACACGTTTTAAAATAACTGAACTTCCATGAATTAGGGGGTAAAACAACTCAAGCCTTTGTTGCTCAAAACTTATCATCCTGAAAATGCCAAAGTTTCCTAAAAATGTGATTAATAAACTCCATATCACAATAGCACAATAACCTGAATTCACTTCAACTTCTACCATGAAACAGAGAGATACTGACTTATTCATGTGTATAACGCTGATCTTAATCAATTTGATCTTGAAGAATCAGTTTACTAGAAATCTGCATCCATATCCAGTAAATAAGACAACAAATTAAGATTCCAATGTAAAGTACCTTTCTACTTTACGATGATGCTTTTGACACACAGCGAAGTTATCAAGATTGCACCAAATTAATCAAATATCTCATTTTTTTTTACTGCAAATAGTTTTACAGGTGGACACAATATTACAAGGTACTTTTAATATTCAGAATTGCTTATCACGTCTTTAATTCTTTCAAATACTGGCACTGCCTACAGCTTAGATTTCTTTTTGAAAACCTTTCAGATTTCCACTTCTCCACACCCCAAATTGTGGTATATGTTCTCAAGAGAAGACCTTCTTCCACACACTTTTTTAGCCTACTTCCATCATTGCATAAAATAACCCACTTCACAGCTATTTTCCTGTTTTGCAATTTTTTTAGTAATTATATTTACAGGCAACAAGTACTTTCTCACAAATTTTGTTACTGCTGAACAGTGAAAGACTCCAAGCATATACCTGAAGTCCCCTACAGAGCACAGCAACATTTTTTCCATCACATAATTCTCTGGCAACACTTGCTTTGCAAGAACAGTTTTCACAAATAGAACAAAAAATGCATTAAAAATAGCTACAAAGCCTAATCAGTCCACCTCCAATAATGTAAAGTTTTTTTAGGCTGGAAGGGGAAAAATACTCTTCCAGTGAAGCTTGAAGAAAAACTCACACAGTCATACATACTGTATGGCAAGTACACAGTCCATTGACACAAGCATTAGTTACTCATTTTGCACCAGGATGGATATCCTCTCACACTCCTTAGACAGAAAAGATGCGTGATATTAAATTATCATTGTCTGTGTCATGAAGGCAGCCTGCGAAAAACTAGTTTGCCAAGAAGTTGCCTACATCTAAACATTAACAGTTTATAATTTAAAATAGTTGCGGTTGTTTTAATGTAATTAGTCATACTGCTCCTTTTTTTGGTGCCTGGAAACTCCTTGCTATTGTTTTCGAATACACACATATTTAGACTGTCATGAAAATGTTGTGGATATACAATTCTGAAACACATAAGGACAAACAATACAACTGCCACCTACTGAATTCGATATAGGACCATTTTGAAGTTTTTACCATTGCCTTCTCTAATTGTATGTGTTAACTGCTACTGGTATCTAGTTCCACAGAAACCTTGAACCATGCAAGTAAAACACAGGAAAGCATTTTCTTCTTTTACAGACTAGAACTTGGCTATAAATGGGTTAAATGACCTACCCAGAGTCACTCATCACTTCAGTAGGTAACTCAAAAAGACAGAAAGCGTGCTCTCACACTTACGCTCATGCTCAATCCATCACTGTCTGCTCAAGTGAGAGTAACACGAAGTAGGAGTTTCTATTTTACTTTCATGCATACATCAGTGTTTTATACTAGTTTTCATTCTAAATAAACTCTACCTTTTTACAAATAACTTGACCTCAGCCAACTATATTCATCCACCATCGATCTCAAATGCCTAAGAAATCTGAAGGTAGAACTTGTGACAGGGGGTACAAGATGACACTTAAAAAAAAAAATTATCCCAAACCAAAAGGAAAACAGGAGGAAACAATGGTTCACTTATTAACGAATTTCTGATCAACAACTATTGCATTTCAATTCAACAAGAGAAGGATGTGTCTGAAAAAAGCCTCAGTTATAATCAAGTTTTAACCTACCAGCATAATCTGAAAGGAATCCTCCTAGGAAATTTAGAGAGTTGTGAAATTAAACATATTGGCAGTATAAAGAGCAGTCAGACAGCAGAGCAAGCAAGTCAAGAGGAAAAAATAAAGCACATTTTTCTGTAATGCTACTGATAACCAACGCTACCTCAAGACAAATGGGTGGGGCTCAGTAACCTCTTCAGGCATGGATCATTTACACCTTGATTTGGGGCCTATCACACAACCAGACCAGAAGTGGAGCCACTACACACTACCACAACACAAATATTCAATTTTCAGCAGAGCGCTATAAATGAAAGATAAAATATAAATTAAAAGCAATCTGATCTTTGTTTTGTTTTCTGATGCAAACAAAAAGATTGTAAAACCTATGTAGAAATCTCTTGCTGATTAGTACAGACTATGTTTGCTATACATACATCTTCTCTAAAAACAAAATAATTCCATAAGGACAACTTTAAACATCCTGCTTTGCAACAATGTCACTTGACACCATTCTTTCTACACTGTTATAATGCTCAATAAAAGCATACTTAGCTGTCAACATGCAGCATCCCTCTTGAAAACTCTCATGCATGAAGTTAACTATCAACATGTGAGTAGGTGTTTTTAAGTCAACGAGACCATCCACAAACTTTCAGTTGTTCTTACGTTTTTACAGAAACCTGGGTCAGGAGACCAGTGCAGCACACACACACACACAAAGAACCAAGGCAAAAAAAAAGCCAACCCTATCCAAGAAACACAACTGAAACAGGTTGTTTTGAAATGCTCAGTACAGTATATCTGAGACAGGATAAATTTCAAGCAAAAATATTAGCAGGTCTCTGTTGTGTTGAAGAATGTCTGAGTACAACTTTTTAATTTATTTATACCTCAAAAGCCAAGATGAAGCAAAGATAACCTAATTTGAACTTCTTTGCTTTTGACAACAAGCACTGTAATTCATGTATACACTGTATTAATAATAATTTAAAATATTAGAAAGACTGTCTCACTTAAGAGAGCAATAATTTAAATCTGTGGCAAAAAATTATTTTTTTAACTTACCAGGGTACTGTACTTCTATATAAACTGGCACAGAGCTTTCTATCTAATCTAACATTTAGAAACACACACAACAAATATGGCAAGTGTTCTGCCAAGACTGTAATAGTTTGTGTATATATATATATATATATTTAAAGAACACATTTTTAAGGTACCTTTTAAAAATCTGTATTCAAGCACATTAGAATTTTAATGGAATACATAATAATTTTTTTTTTAAAGTTAAATATAAGGATCTACTTTAGAACAAAATTCAGTACTTGGAAGCTTGGGTGCACTTTCTATACTACCTCATAACAAAACAAGCAATTCAATGTTTCTCTTAAGTTTCCAGATCAAGTCAAAAAGCCAGGTGCAAGAAACCTCTACTTTAATTCGACTACAGTGTATTTTTAAGGTCTATTCACTTACTGAGTCAATAACAACAAGGAGGTGCAAGATACTTCTGAATGAACCAAGTTATGATACAAGACTGCCTTAAAGCTATAATGAGATTACAACTTTACAGTTACTATACGACAGACCCTTGTACCAACAGAAAAATAAGTTGTTTTTTTTTAAAGCTAGAGCAGAGGCTAAAAATGCAATAATGTTTCTAATTTCAGAGTTAAACTCTATCTAGACAAAAATGCATTTAGAAGTATAGCAAACACACCAGAAATACTTTCTGAGAGTATTGTTCCACTGCGTGCACACATAACTTTATTATGAATGGGCTGAAGTACAACACCAAGATTTTCAGGTGCGAAGAGCCACTTACGAGACCAGTTTTAAACATCAAACTTCACGACATGTTAACTACCCTATTTTTTCCGTTGAATACCAATTCTTTAAAATTAAGATTCTTTCAAAGAGAATTCAAAACAATTTTTTTAAATAAATTCCAGGGATTTTTTTTCAGTTCTTAGCTAAAGGCTTTCGCTTTCATTTGTTGGTAGAACTGACACAAAGACAGGTTACAATAACAATGTCTACTTTGACAGCAATATTAAGTTTTTAAAAGAGACGTGTAGACAAAGTTTATCTACTAGTAGTACACTCTTAGCTTTATCAACAGCTTCCTGAAAGTGAAACGGAAATACACTTGCAAGTCAAGTCAGCCAGCTCATGATAGCAAGTATTCAAATCCCTTCCTAAAATCAGAAGCAGTTGATACCTTGAAGGTTAGTATGCCAGCTGAATTCTCAACATAAACAATAGTGGAAGTTGGGGGGGGGGGGG